>BSBM01001530.1:13280000-13790000 GCA_027924585.1 Larix kaempferi
ATCTTATATAATATATCTTAATGTGCCAATACTTCAAATTAAAAAAAGTTCCAAAATGACATTGTCTCATACATCCATGGTTCATAAAATAAAGAACATCATCAAGAGTTTATACAATATAAAAATCTACAAGATAAGTAAAATGCACAATAGAAATTCCATAATTTAAAAGATACACTTAGCCATTAGGTCTGTTGAATTAGATATGTAATGTTAAACCATTAAACCAAATGAAAATTCAAGAATTTAGAAGTGAACTTATTTAGCCAATGTTCTTAATGAAATGATAGATTATAAAACCAACATTAACCAAATAGAACACTTAAAGTTTACTTGCTATTATGAAATATTTACTGTTATCAAATGAAGTAGTGAACTCAGAATTTTTAGCTTGGTGTTCCAATGCGTTTGCAGTAGTAAAATAAAGCAAGAGACTAAGAAAAATTTCTGAACTTGGTAAGAAATTTATAGCAGAATTTTAAAGCAACACAACCTGAAATTTCTAGATGCTAGATGGCTAAGAAAATTTCCAGAAATGAAAGTAATTTGCTGTAATAATTTACAGGATTAATGAAATTGCAGAATTTGCCATTTTAACCACTAAAATCAACAAGAAAATTCAGATTTATAACCCATAAATTTTAATGATCTATGCTAGCATGAAACCCTTGAGCTAGATATGAAATTGAAGACTAATTAAGGCTGATTTATCTTCATTTCTCCGTAGTAAATAAATGAAAGAAAACAAAAAATAAAATTCAGAATGATCAAGCCTAAAATATGTTAGAGCAAGATAAATTTTACCTTGGCTTGACTTTGGTGAAAATTTGAAGTACTTTTAGGCTTTTCTAGATTTAGTTTTCACCCGTAAACAAAAAAGAAAAGGAAACTTTTTATGGTTTTTGGTTGAAGAAATGGAGTGTGGGACTAGTGTGTTCAATCCTTGGTTAGAATGGAGTCTTTATATCAATTTTCCTTGGGCCTTGTTTTAGTTTACTTGGCTGGAACACATGCAAAAGAGCATGACAAATTCCCTAAGCCTTTGGGTTCCTTGCAAATCCTTCCAAGGAAAGGTTGCCTAAACATACACCTTCAATTAAAAATCTAGCTCATACGCTCATGCATTTTTGAATTTGTACCTAGGGTTACCGGGAGCTTCCTAGGAGGGCCCACTCCCGCTCCCGAACCACGCTCCAGACAGAAGCTTGCCAGATTGCCCCCAGGAGCGGGCTCTAGGGGGCTTGGGCACGCTCCTTGCCACTTTGGGAGCGCGACGCTCCCATCATGTTCCCGTCACGCTCCCATCACGCTCTTGTCATGCTCCCATCACGCTTCCATCACGGGGCAACTGTGGTGGTGCAAAGAGGAAGGAAAAACTTTAGTGTTTTGGTCTTCCATGATCATAGTTCATACCTTTCAGTTTTCATACTTCAGTTAAATTAACATTTTAGAACTTATGTAGATGGCCTATTTTGTAAACATAACTATTTGGTCATGTTGAGAGTTGGTGGATAATCTATTAAATATTTCATTCCATAAGTTAATGATCTACTTTCTATGGTTTTAAAAATTTGATAATTGCTAGATGGTTTGTATTTGGAACTTTGTAATTGTTAATAGCTAGATGGTTGTTGCTTGAATGATTAATCATTAATGTACTACGGTAGTATGTTACTATGTAGTAATGTACCACGAAATTATAAATATTCATCTGGAAGTAGCATAAATATACATGTTTCACATATTTTGCAACTAATTTGGCATTCTACATGTTTTTTTTGAATATAAATGTATTTTTTAAATGTATATATATAAATGCTCCCGAGACACTTTGCTCCCTAACTTTTTGGAAATTGGCGCTCTCGAGCTCCCGCTTCCGCTTCGACTCCCGCTCCCACTCCCACGCTCTGGCAACCTTGCTTGTACCCCTTCTAAGATGCCAAATACAAGCAATATAAAAAACTAAACCATAAAACAAGCAAAGAGATTCTTCTCTATTTGATCCAATGGAACAAATTTTCTCTTGTATGGAGTAGATTAATTAACCTTACAATGCAAGAAAATTCACAAGTTACTTCGAGATTTAGATCCACAAGCTATGCAACAATGTAGAAAATCCTTGATAGCCAAGAGCCAAAGATGAAGATAATATTATTCTCCAATACTAAAAAACAAGATACAATTAGGAAGAGACTCTCTTATATAAGAGAGGAGCTCAACTTCCTTCACAATAAAATAATAGTACATATATCAAAACCCTAGATCTAACCTAGGGAGGATCACAAATCCTCTAGACATGGTCAAGAAATGATAAATAATAAGGAAGTTACAACAAAATACTCCCAAACCCTAACAAAACTTCCAAGCCAAGGAGGGCACACCACCTAGTCAAGGTCAACATGTGAAGAAATCGTACAATAGATGCTCAAGAAGGGGAGCGCTCTACAAAAAATGGTCAAAGTGATAAACCTACACAATAGTCAAGCTCTAAAACCTAGAGTGCTCCTCCAAATTAGCCGCATGTGTGGCTCCAAGAGTCCTCCCAAGGTGACATCTAGCCTCAAGGAAGGTCCAACAAGCAACAAACTGTTAGATTATGGTAACTTTGGGATGTCCTCCATGGTTCAGATTCCTTACATGGAGGTACATTAGTTGCATAGGCATTAGGATGGAGTAGAGAGTGAGATGCACTCTACTCAGTGGCATGAGCCCAGCAGGGGCTGCATGCGGAGCTTCAGGGGAAATTGACTTTTGCATGCATGCATGCAAAAGTGACTTTTTGCATGCATGCATGCAAAAGTGACTTTTTGCATGCACCGGGAATTAGGGTTTTGGCAAACCTAATTCATTGGTGAGATTATTTATAGAGGTTGGGGGTCCCCAGATGAGGTTAATCAGTTGTATCATCAGAGAGAGATACTGCCAAAGTGAGGAGGACGAATCTGCACATGTGGGGCGACTTTCTGAGATAGAGGGGAGTTGCTGCAGGAGCTAGGAATGTCATATCTGAGCTAGATCAGTGACCTTCAGTTCTAGAGAGGCTAGATACCCATCCCTGTGAGCTGAGAGAGCTCAACATTGAGATTACTGTGGAGATTGGAGGAGGCCGAGTTCTCTTGGAGGAGGACGTTTTTCCTAAGGGAGGAGAAGCTCGTTGTGAGCTAGATTGACCGATTCGGAGTCTGTGACTTCCAGGATAGCCTTGCCTCGAGATTTGAGGAAGGTTAGGGACGATCGGAGCTCAGATCTGTTGAGATCCGGAGCAGTACGAGCATTTGACATCCAGAGGGGAGGGTGCACTTGTGCATGCAGAGAGGGCCGATTTCATCAGTGGGTAGTTTTCAGAGCGAGCAGATCAGAGCAGAGAGATCTAGAGAGGGTAGATCTATCAGAGGCATCGTCAGAGCACTCAGATCCAAATTGGCAGTTAGGGCATACTTCTTCAGTGCATGCAACAGCTGGATGCATGCAAATTAGGGTTTGTCCTGTTCAGAGGGATTGAGTTACCGACTGAGGTAATTCTGTATTGTACTGTCTTTTATACTTCTATATGCTCTGGGCTCGAGAGAGAAGATAGCCCCATAGTTAGCTGGTTTTTCCCAAAAGGGTTCCAGGGTATATCTGTTGTCTATGTGGTTGATTGCATTTATGTTCAGTTGGTAAATGCAGATCTAGTTGTTTGAGTTTATTTCTTTATGAGCATATATTGATTTAGAGACTCATACCACTTGAGATCTCAGGGTGATCCAGAGGGAGTAGTGATCTCTGGATCTATATATATTTACATGGTATCAAAGCCTTATTGAGGATCAGGGTGAGCAGTCACACATAGATCTGCAGTGGTGGTGACTAGATCTGAGATAGATCTAGTCGATCTATGGAGATAGAGACCAGATCTACCAGATCTGAACATTCCTGTTTAGATCTAAGGGTGTAGAGGTCAGATCTATCAGTTCAGTTGGTTTGTGGTTAGATCTGAGACAAATCTACCAGATCTGTGATCAGGAGAGACTCTTGTTCACTGTGGGTTACAGTTTCTTCAGTTGGGTGAGTATGGCTACTGGTTTGAGAGTGGAGGACCGGTTGGATGGTGCCTCCTACTATAGTGCATGGAGGGAACGTATTACTCTCTTGCTGAAAGAGAGTGAGTTATGGGATGTTGTGAACAACACGAATGCAAATCCCGTTACTGTTCCGTCTGATGCCACTGCCAAAGCAGTGTATGACAAAAGGAATGTGAAGGCTCAGAGGATCCTGCTTGATGCGATCAAGGATCACCTCATCCCATATGTCTCTACCAAAGACAATGTGTTTGAGATGTGGGATGCGTTGACTAGTCTGTACCAGAGCTCTAATGAAAACAGGAAGATGGTTCTCAGAGAGAAGCTGAGAAGCATCAAGATGGGGAAGGATGAGAGCATGGTTACCTATCTCACCAAGATCTCTCAAGTGAGAGATGAGTTGGGAGTAGTGGGTGAGAAGGTAGAGGACAGTGAGCTGGTTTGACATGCCTTGAATGGCGTATCTGTGACATGGGCAGTGTTTGTTCAGTCGATCATAGGTCGTGAGAACTTTCCCAAGTGGGATCGACTGTGGGATGATTTCACACAGGAGGAGACCCGGAGAGGGTACATTCAGAGTTCAGCTTCTGCCATTCCAGAGGAGGAGGATGTGGCTCTCGCAGCAGGCGGAAAGCAGAGGGGCAGACGGAAGAAGGATTTGAGCAAGATAAAATGTTTCGCCTGCAATGAGTATGGACATTATGCGGGACAGTGTCCGCATAAGAAGAAGGGGAAACAGGCGAAGGATGAACAGGTGGTAGCAGCAGAGGAGGTTGATGAGTTCTCTTCTCGGTTTGAGAAGGAGTTCTCACTAGCCACAGTTTAGTCAGGACATGATAGTAGCCCACTAGAGATTCAGGGTGATCAGAGATGGAGAGTGGACAGCACTCTCAGTAGTCATGTGACAGGAGTGCGAGATGCATTCCTGATCCTAGAGCATACGACAGTCCAGTTGACTCAGTATGGTCAGGGGATTGATCATTTAGTTACTGGTGTGGGTAGAGTGAGATTTTTGCTTGATCGTGGGGAGCTCCTGGAGGTTTCAAGAGTGTTCTTTGTTCCAGGACTGAGAGGGAGTGTTCTCTCAGTGGCAGCATTGGCAGCTGCAGGATACCTTGTAGTGTTTCACAGGGATCAGTTCTTCACCTATCCTAGAGGAGTAGACCCAGTGTTGTTTGGTCATAGGATTGATGGTGACTACTTGGTTCATGGATAGCCTACTTCGGGCACATCAGGATGGCTGAGTGCATCGTCTTCAGATGCAGAGGAGGATGATGAGCAGGATGCTCATAGCAAAGATGAGGCTAGGAGGAGTGAGCCTGTTCAGCAGATGGGTGGGCGAGATGCTCACCATGATGAGGATCAGGGCAGTGATTTTGGAGTTCAGTTGGATGAGTGAGATGCTCTTGACAGTGATGGAGATGTGGAGATTGAGCCCTTGGGCTCATATCAGAGGGATGAGCATGTTGCTCATGCAGGCACCAGTCAGAGAGTGAGCTGGTATGACATGGTTGAGATGGACTTGGCTCAGGAGAGAGCTCAACCAGTTCAGTCAGTGCAGAGACAGAGGGAGTTGACTTACAGAGCTGAGTCAACTCAGGGTCATAGGCAGATGATCTACAGAGCAGTAGATCCACTTGACAAAGGTCTTCAGGGTTGGTTACAGCAGCAGAGACTCAGAGGGAGTCTGAGTCAGAGTGCAGTAGTAGAGTCAACAATGGTTGACAGGAGGGCTTCTTCTGAAGCCACACATATGGAGATTGATCAAAGTTCTTTAGGTCAGAGAGCAGTGACAGGCAGATCAGTTAGATCAGTGTCAGCAGCAGCGGACTTAATGGATCCAGGCATCGGTTTCAGGACTTCCCTCGTTAAGAGGGAGTGTTAGATTATGGTAACTTCGGGATGTCCTCCATGGTTCAAATGCCTTACATGGAGGTACATTAGCTGCATAGGCATCAGGATGGAGTAGAGAGTGAGATGCACTCTACTCAGTGGCATGAGCCCAGCAAGGGTTGCATGTGGAGCTTCAGGGGAGATTGACCTTTGCATGCATGAGTATTGCATGACCTATCAACATTCAATGACTGCATGCAAAAGTGACCTTTTGCATGCACCGGGAATTAGGGTTTTGGAAAACCTAATTCATTAGTGAGATTATTTATAGAGGCAGGGGGTCCCCAGATGAGGTTACTCAGTTGTATCATCAGAGAGAGATATTGCCAGAGTGAGGAGGACGAATCTGCACATGTGGGGCGACTTTCTGAGATAGAGAGGAGTTGCTGTAGGAGCTAGGAAGGTCAAATCTTAGCTAGATCAGTGACCTTCAGTTCTAGAGAGGCTAGATACCCATTCCTGTGAGTTGAGAGAGCTCAACAGTGAGATTATTGTGGAGATTGGAGGAGGCCGAGTTCTCTTGGAGGAGGACATTTTTCTTGAGGGAGGAGAAGCTCGTTGTGAGCTAGATTGACCGATTCGGAGTCTGTGACTTTTAGGATAGCCTTGCCTCGAGATTTGAGGAAGGTTAGGGACGATCGGAGCTCAGATTTGTTGAGATCTGGAGCAGTACGAGCATTTGACATCCAGAGGGGAGGGTGCACTTGTGCATGCAGAGAGGGCCGATTTCATCAGTGGGCAGTCTTCAGAGCGAGCAGATCAAAGCAGAGAGATGTAAAGAGGGCAGATCTATCAGAGGCACCGTCAGAGCACTCAAATCCAGATTGGTAGTTAGGGCATACTTCTTCAGTGCATGCATCAGCTGGATGCATGCAAATTAGAGTTTGTCCTGTTCAGAGGGATTGAGTTACCGGCTGAGGTAATTCTGTACTGTACTGTCTTTTATACATAGTCAAATATGAAATATATTTTATATGTTTACATATTGGGGCCGGCTTGAATATATTTCACTGCTACATTAACATCAACACTATCATGGGTCATCCATCCTTGTGCCTCTTTTTTGTGATCCATTATCTTTTTCTTTCTTCGGTATTTCATTTATTTGCATTTCTTAGCCCTTTCATTGACTTAGTCCCCTTTGCTTTAGATTTGTAACTTGGGACAAGGGAACTTGACTTTTTGCAAGGGGAGTATCTTCCATATTTTTTGTTTACATTTAGCACCACCAACCTTAGAGTACTAGACTCTAAGGTTGATGCATTCATACATGGGAATAGTTAGGAGACCTTAGGTTGTCATTGATGATCTTAGTTGCATGGGTTCGCGTACCCAGGGGTAGGGTTCATGTCCCTGCACCAGGTTCACGAACCCACGTCTTCAATTTGGGTTCGGGTTCTTGGTTGGCAAACCCAGATGAATTGGGTTCTTGACTCAAGAACTCGAGACGTCGGTTTGAACAAATGGGTTTGTTTGGCTGAGAGGGGAAGACATACCCTGATTTTTTAAGCAGTGAAATAAATAAAAGGAAGGGGGGAAAGGTGCCCCCCTCCCAAACCTAAAATTACGACCCCCCAAACTCTTCAAACCAATGTTCCAAAAACCGAACCGGTGGTCGAATAGACCGACCTTGAGAATTGAAACCGGACCAAAACTGGGAAAAAAACCGGATCACAAAACTGGTACACCAAAAATACATAAAATGTTCAAATTTTAAAAAATTATATATATATATATGTTCAACCATGTGAATCAAAACCATTATACACAAATTTGCAAAAAGGGCTCCTGTATGTATTTTGATAGGTGCCATACTGTATATATATATATATGTTCAACCATGTTAATCAAAACCATTATACACAAATTTGCAAAAAGGGCTCCTATATGTATTTTGATAGGTGCCATACTGAGCATATCTCACTTGAATCATATGTCTAACATGCTGAGGAAACTGCTGTTGTTGAAAATGTTGTAACAGACTGTCACCTTGGAATATGCCCACAAAAGTTTCTTTTAACTACACAGTTAGCTCAGAGTTGCTGTTAGGGCTACTCAAACCCTCTTTACTGCTGTAGGTAACTACTATTGGGTGTATTTTATTTATGATGATATAACCAGGACTGCTATAGGTACTTAGCACACTCTTTCAAGGCTGCTACACTTCCTAGGAATGTCAAGAATGATTCTTAACTCAAAATACTCAAGTGAATAGTGTGAGAGAAATAGAGCGGTTGGGGTTGCTTTTATAGCTTTCTTAGGGGTTTAGGATTATCTAGAACCTTCCCCACTCAACCAACTTTTTCATTTTAAAAAAAAAATTAAAAAATGGCCTCTTAAGTGTCGTTGTATAGTTCTGTATTGAAACGATCAAAATCGGAACTGGAACTGGAAAACCAGCTGGATCCGTACGGAACTGGTCATTTCTGGTTTGAACCAGTGAGGCCTCTGAACTGGTCGAACCAACTGGTTTTGCCAAAACCGGTCCGGTTTTTGTAACATTGCTTCAAACATCATAATTTTCCATTCAAACATCTCATAGTACCCCGACGAACCCAAGTATCCTATTTAAAAAAGTGGCGTCCCTACCCCCGCACATGTCCCTGCACCCACGTTTCCTGGTGTTGTTGTAAATGTAACTTCGGAAGATATTCATTTGTATTTTATTATTATTGTACTTTTATTGTACCTCCGTTGGAGATGTTTTTCCTTCGTTCGGGGATGTTATTCTTATGTTTGGTCATGCAAGATTATTGAGGTAAAACCTCCATTGTAAGTCAGGGCAATAGCTCCCCAAAAGATAAATGTAAATTGTATTATTGAGTCTCCCTAGGACAGGTTGGCCCAGTCAAGTTAGTGAGGTCGGCCCCATTAGGAAAAAGGTCACCCACACATAAAGTATAAATAGAGAGGCTTGCTCTCTCATTTGGACACACCACTCACTCAAGCAAGTTCGCATAAGGAGAGAGAGAAGACAAGTTCGCTGGAGGAGAAAGAGAGAGAGTTGCAAGAGACATTTTATATTTTGGTTTTCTATCTTGCTTGATATTGTACTAGTGACAAATCTATTTCTGAGGAAGTTGCGGGGTTTTCTCCTTTATGGTTTCCTCGAGGAAAATTATTGTGTTTCTTGTGTTTTGCTGTGCTTGTCTGTCTTTCAGTTAAAGATCTAGTTAAATTGAATTAAAGTGCAAACTCTAACATGGTATCAGAGCCAACCTGAAAAGAAGGCATTGTGCAACAGCAGGAAACTAGGGCTTCCTAGTTCAAGGTCTTCTCTCCACAAATCATCGGAAAAAGAGTGCTAGGCTAACTCGCCTTAGGAGGGCGCATCTTTTGGAGGAAGCATAATTCAATTTGAAGATTTTTCATTTTTGACCCAAACATTAGTGTTGGGAGAAAACTAGGGCATCAAGCTTTTGGGGTTTTCTCCCATCAATCCGGACAAAGGAGTACATTGGACAACTCGCCTCGAGGAGGTGCATCTTCCTGTCCAATCAGAGGTTAAAATTTCCAAGTTTGGAAAATTAGGGTTTCTCTGACAAACACTAGGCTAGCCAGCTCCAGATCCAGGTTGGGCATCTCAAATTGGTAAGATCTAAATCTTTGCTATTTCCATTTGAGGTTCTCATTTCAAAATGACAAATCACACCAAACTTGAGGATAAGCTTGAAGGAGCTGACAACTTACGAGCATGGAAGTATAGCATCTTGCTTGTCCTAGAAGAAAATGATTTGGACAAGTGTGTTAATGAGAAGGTTCCAGCACCGGAGGGAGATGGGGCAAAGGAAATCCACAAGAAGAACTTGGTCAAGGCCCAGAGGATTATTGCTGACTCCATCAAGGATCATCTCATCCCTCATGTATCATCCTTGAAGACTCCTAAGGAGATGTTCGATGCTTTGACAAAGATATTCGAAGGGAAGAACATCAATCGGAAGATGACACTAAGGAACCAACTCAAGAATGTGAAGATCCAACACTCAAAGACCATGTAATCTTACTTCACAAGGGTCTCTCAAATCAAGGAGCAACTTGAAGCGATTGAAGACAAAATGGAAGGAGAGATTGTTATGACCACCTTGAATGGTCTCCCAAGATCACGGGACTCATTCATTCAAGGAATATGTTCCAAGAAGAAGTTGATCCTCTTCAACAGACTATGGGAAGAATGCACCCAAGAAGAAGCTCGGCTAGTAGCAAGAGAAGAGAAGATGGGAGCAAATGATGATCAAGCTCTAATACCTCACACTAAAAGAAATCACAACAAGAGGGAGGACCACCATCACAGAAGACACATAAGGCATAATGGATCCAGATGAGATCTTTCCAATATTAGATGTTACACATGTGATGAGAAGGGACATTACTCAAGAAACTGTCCCAGAAACCAAGGATCCTCCAAGAAGACCAACAAGACGAGGCATCATGTTCACACTGCTGAAGACGAGCCAATAAGGAAAAGAACTAAAGAAGAAAGGGATGATTCTTCAAGTGATGAAGAATATGTCTTAATCTCAACACTCACGGGCACTATCACACGTGGGAGTAATGATTGGCTTGTAGATAGTGGAGCATCCAAGCATATGACGGGATACAAAGAATCCTTCGTCAATTTATCAGAACATGAGTCACCTCACAAGGTGAAACTTGGGGATGGTTTTCAATACCCCATTAAAGGAAGTGGAGAAGCTTCCTACAAGCTAGACTCCGACAAATCATTGAAGATGAAAGATGTTCTCTATATACCAGGATTGAAGAAGAATCTTCTCTCCATCTCAGCACTAGGTGCTAAGGGAATGAGGTTTGCATTTGTTGATGGCCAAGTTCTAATGTGGCCAAAAGGAAAGACAATAGATGATGCAACATTAATTGGAGAGCAAGAGGGAGGCTTGTACAAGTTGAAGGGACAACCTGAACAAGCATTGATTCATGACTCCATGGAACCAAGTGAACTATGGCACCGAAGGCTTGCACATGTGCACTATAGAGCACTACCTATTGCAAGCAAACAGTTTCAGGACTACCAGAAATCCAGACAAAACATGAAGGCATTTGCAAGGGATGTGCGCAAGGAAAGAATATAAAGAAGGCATTTCCCAGCAGTGAAAGCAAGGCAAAAGGAATATTGGAGATAGTCCACTCAGATGTATGCGGTCCCATGTCTTCCAGCTCATTAAGCGGGTATGTATACTATGTTTCTTTTATAGATGACTTTTCCCGTAAGACATGGATTTATTTCTTGAAAAGTAAAGATGAGGTATTTAGTAAGTTTAAGGAATTCAAAGCCTTGGTTGAAAATCACACTGAGAAGAAGATCAAGACCCTACGATTAGATAATGGCAGAGAATTCACTTCGAAATAATTCAAGGACCTTTGCAGAGAATCCGAGATTAAGAGGGAGTTGAGCACTCTTTACAATCCTCAACAGAATGGCGTTGCAAAACAAAAGAATAGAGCAATAATGGAAGCAGGAAAGGCAATGCTACATGATTAGGATCTTCTGATGCACTTATGGGCAGAAGCAGCAAGGACACTTGTGTATGTACAAAACCGTACACCTCACTGAGTATTGAACAACAAGACTCCTAAAGAAGCTTTCTCAAAAGAGAAACTAGAAGTCCGCCATCTTAGAATATTTCGCTGCCTGATGTACATACATATCCCGAAGGAAAAGAGAACCAAGCTAGATCCTTCAGGAAAGAAGGGAATATTTGTGGGATACAACGACACATCAAAAGCCTACCGAATATACTTCCCAGGATTCAAGAAGATCGAGATCATGAGAGACGCAACTTTTGACGAAGATTCATCATACAACAAATCAAGAAAACTACCTATCGAAGAAAATGAAGAACCTGAAGTTCCCAGAGTTAGAGACACAGTGATGGAAGAAGCGATTCAAGAAGATCATGAAGACCGCGACATAACATAACCACAAGAACTTGAAGATCCACCTCGTGAGAAGAACTCCCACAAGAGAAGACTAACATGGGCACGTGAAGCAATCCAAGATGCAGAGAAGTATGATGCTCCAGATGGGATGCATAGAGAAAGCAAGAAAGCAAGACCATACTCCAGCTATGTGGCCTTGTTATGTGACATCATTGATAAAGAACCTTCCAACTATGAAGAAGCAACAGAGAAGAAGGAATGGAAGGATACCATGATCGAGGAGTACCAATCGATTATGAAGAATGATGTCTGGGAAATAGTTCCAAGACCAGAAGGGAAGTCTGTTGTGACTTCGAAATGGATCTATAAGATCAAGCATGCTGCAGATGGTAGCATAGAAAAACACAAGGCAAGATTTGTGGCACGTGGCTTCTCCCAGAAGGAAGGCATAGACTACGAGGAGACATTTGCACCTGTAGCAAGATACACTTCCATCATATCTATACTTGCATTGGCTGCAGTAATGAAATGGAAGGTACACCAGATGGACGTCAAGACGACATTCTTGAATGGTGTAGTCGAAGAGGAAGTGTATGTGGAGAAGCCACTGGGATTCGAGACACATGATAAACAGGCTCATGTGTGCAAGTTGAAGAAAGCCCTGTACGGATTGAAGCAGGAACCTAGGACATGGTACATCAGGATGGACAACTTTCTGATGAGCTTAGGCTTTACCAAGAGTAAAGCAGATTCCAACCTTTACTTCAAGGTTGAGGGCGGAAGACTAGTGATACTACTACTATATGTAGATGACCTGTTTGTGACAGGTGAGGATGAGCTCATTGTAGACACTAAGAGAAGGCTTTCCGTAGAGTTCGAGATGAAGGACCTGGGGATGATGCACTATTTCTTAGGCATGGAGGTGTGGTAGAGTACGGAAGGAATTTTCCTTGGTTAAGGAAAGTATGCAGTGGAGATTCTGAAGAGGTTCGGAATGATGTACTGCAAGGCTATGGCCACACCAATGGCATCGAACTTGAAGCTACTGTGTGATGCTTCTATAGAGACAGTTGATGCCACGATGTACATGCAGATGATTGGTTTGTTGATGTACTTGACGAACACGAGACCAGACATATGTTTTGCTGTGAACACCTTGAGCCAATTCTTGACGGATCCGTGACATGTTCACCTGACGGCTGCAAAACATATATTGAGGTACCTGAAGGGTACAATTGAGTATGGGCTCATATATTGAGGTACCTAGGGTACCTGGGGTGTGCCTAGGATGGTTCTCACATGGTGGAAGACATAGGTGGTCCTTGGGACGTAATGCACCTGGGGTGCTCCTGGGATGTATCCACATGTTAGAGACGCGGGCTGATCGTGAGAGACGTAATGCACCTGGGGTGCTCCTGGGATGTACCCACTAGGTGGGAGACGCAGGTGGTCTGTTGGACATGAGGTGTGCACCTAGGTTGCTCTCCATGCGTGATGGTGAGATGATCTGGATACGATGAGATGATAGTAGGAGACGCAGGTGATTGCTGTGGCAATGTAATGTGTGGTCTTGGGCTGTACCTACTTGATGGCTTGCTCGTAGAGATGATGAAGACCTAGATGAGAGCCAGGCCTACATCCAGCATGAAAAAGGTCCGGCTCTGTAGAAATTCTCATGACGGATAGATTCGAGAGATGTCTCTAGTCAATGATCAACGAGATGGGGATTACTGCAACAACGAGGATGATGATCCAGTGTTGATGATGATGTTCTAGCATTGAAGATGATCCAACAATGATGACGTTGTCCAGAATCTGTGTCCAGAGTGACAGAGTGATGATAACTGTGGCGAGAGAATACCTTCCTAGTTAAGTGGGAGTGTTGTTGTAAATGTAACTTTGTAAGATATTCATTTGTTATTATTATTGGACTTTTATTGTACCTTTGTTGGAGATGTTTTTCCTCTGTTCGGGGATGTTATCATTATGTTTGGTCATGCAAGATTATTGAGGTAAAACCTCCATTGTAAGTCGGGGAAATAGCTCCCCAAAAGATAAATATAAATTGTATTATTGAGTCTCCCTAGGATAGGTCGGCCCAGTCAAGTTAGTGAGGTCGGCCCCATTAGAAAAAAGGTCACCCACACATAAAGTATAAGTAGAGAGGCTTGCTCTCTCATTTGGACACACCACTCACTCAAGCAAGTTTGCATAAGGAGAGAGAGAAGACAAGTTCGTTGGAGGAGAAAGAGAGAAAGCTGCAAAAGACATTTTATATTTTGGTTTTCTATCTTGCTTGATATTGTACTAGTGACAAATCTATTTCTGAGGAAGTTGCGGGGTTTTCTCCTTGGTTTCCCCGTGGAAAATTATTGTGTTTCTTGTGTTTTGCTGTGCTTATCTGTCTTTCAGTTAAAGATCTAGTTAAATTGAATTAAAGTGCAAACTCTAACACTTGGAAACTTAGTTGATGATAGATCATTTACAAAGGGGAAAGTGAAGCAGAAGGGGATGGGCGAATTGGCTAGTCAAATGAAGAATGGCTAGGTAGAATGTTGTGAAATGAATGAATTCACTTTAGTGCACTAGGGTACAAATTCACTTTCAGAATGACACACTTTTAAGGTAGAATGACACTAATGTTCGACTAAGACATGAGTAACTGTTTAAGTGTTATGAATTTTTGATGATGATGATGGTTAATGTCCAGTTAGACAACCTTTGGTCTATCGGACCTTAAGAATGAATGTAACATCCCATGCAAACATATTGTCATATAAGAAAACATTCTAAGTGTTAACGAGGGTTTAGAGATATCACAACACAGAACATCTAACACTGTCTCTAGCTAGGCACGTCCAAGGCATATGGACCATCTGACCAGCTGAAGGACCTCTGACCAATGATCTATGGGGAAGCCACAGATATCAGGTCAGGAAAAAATGTCTGTGATATGATAAAAAACCACATCTGATCAACATATTACCCCTTGTTGAAAAAGGGGTAACATGCCTCACTCACCCTTTACTCTTCAATGTGCGTCGGCCATCACTCAATCATGACTACTCAATACACCTTGGCACTCCTCACACAAGACACGATTCTGCTCACTCACACAATGACTCACAATGCAGCATGATGCCAAATGCCAAATGATGTGTATTCTTCATGATGGGGTGGCTATTTTATAGGTAGAAATTAGGGTTTTTAAAATCGTTTTAAGTTTGTTTTTTTTTGGGGGGGGGGGGGGGGGGCATCATGAGATTGGCACCAAAACAGTGAGAAAACATACCAAGGATGCACCAATTTGAGCCCATAATCTTGGTACCTCGTGGGAGTTTCCTGCCAAATAGGGAGATTCTAGTTCTACAAGCTCCCTATATTGGAAACTCCATTCGAAATGTTCTCTAGCTCCAATTTCCTTGACTTTGAAGCTCCCAAGTTCCCAGAGAGGTTCCCATCCATTTAGGGATGTTTCGAACCTGCTCCCAGGCTCCAAAAAATGTCCGAACAGTGTGAATGAGTTTCGGAGATGCCGGGAGTGGTTCCCGTGCAACTAGGTTGTTAAAGTGATGCAAAAACCATAGAAGAAGTGATGAAAAAACCATGAAAGAAGTGAGAAGTTTGCCATGGCACATAAGTTATAACCTTATTGGGAAAGTGGAAGAAAGTTAGAAACCCAAGGGAAATTCTGGAGCAGCAGAACGTGCAGCAGAACGTCAAATGGTTATACAGAGTAGGTTGGGATAAACTTGAAGTGTCTGTTACCCTGGTTGAAAAACTTGAAACATGAAAGGAATGATTGATTGATACTTTTCATATATACTGATTGAAACCTCTATTCACGGTTTGAAAATCATGGCGTGGCAACCTCTAATGAAGGTCCAGGGATCAGGGGCCAGTTTTTTGATGTCTTTTCAGCCTGACATTATTTTCAATTGTATTTTACCTCCTGCACAATTTTTAAATATTAGCTGTTTATTTGCAAAAAACTCTGCCAGTCTCCACTTGCATTTCTGAGGCTTTCAGACATCCTATTTAAGGGGAATCATCTGTGTTAATACAAGTATGTGCTAATCTACGACTAAAAAATGTCTTATTTTGCTTCTGTATACTAAGATACTTTGATTGGTAGTAACTATCTTTTGATAGGCCACCTGTATTGTCAATGATTTTTCTGATGGCAAGCAGCATTACCGAATCCCTCAGAACTCTGCTGAATTTAGATGTGAGCCTTGATCCTCCTAGGATCTCTTTCTCGATTGGATCCTGGGAGGGAGACAAATAACATGGGGGATTGTATCACCTGTGTCTGACTTATAATGCACCCCATAATGAAATCTTGAAAGGAAAAAAAAAATGAAAAGAGAAAAAAAGAAAAAAAAGAATGAATATCTCTGTTTAACTTCGTAGTTTGGTTCATGTTTGCTTTGTATGTCTGTGTTTTAGAAAAAATCGTCCTCTTGATGAACCTTGATCCTAAAATTTGGAAATGTAGTCAATCCCAAACTTTAAAATTAGCACCTTCTCCTGCTCTTGCACCTGCTCCCACATCATCCTTGTCATAACCTTGATAGTGAATAATAATAAAAATATAGGGTATTTGGTAGTATTTTGAAAACAGTAAGTTTGATAATATAGTGATTTTGTTTTTCCATTTTTAGTAGCCATAAACACTTCGATTTGTTAAAGAATTCTGCACATCAAATGTTTACTTTTCTGTCTCGCAGAAAATAAGTGTTCGCTGAGATGGATTCCTGTGTTTATTGCAGGTACTTGAGGCTGATTTGGCAATTCTTGATGAAATTGATTCCGGGTTAGATGTTGATGCTTTACAAGATGTTGCAAAGGCTGTCAATGGATTGTTGACTCCTAAAAATGCAGTGTTGATGATCACTCACTACCAGCGTCTTCTGGATTTTATAAAGCCTACATATGTGCACATAATGGTAAGAGCAATCACATGGAGAAAAATTAACTACAATAATGCTGCAGTGTCTTATTAAAAAATGTAAGTTGTAATCCGCAATTTTCTCTGTCTAGTTTTGACCACTGTATTTCAAAAAAATATATTTATGTAGGAAAATGGCCGTATTGTGAGGACTGGAAATGCTTCATTGGCAAAGCAGCTTGAAGAAGGTGGTTATAGAGCAATTGCTGATGTATGAGGTCTGTCATCAAGGTATGACTATGACCATGTGCCAAGTTCGATCACAAAGTTCATTATTGGGCTAGTCCTTTGGAGTCCAGTGCAAGTACAAATCAAAGGAGAAAGCCTACACCAGATATTGCATTCCCTGTAACTGCTCCAGTTTAACTTTGAGTTCAAGATATTAGGTATGCATAGCAAATATAAACTTTGGAGCTTATCCCAGCTCTGTAGTTGTACTTGTACCATCACTGGTTTTCTATCATTATTGTCAGCATTGTGAGAAACACTAAGATCTTGAGTTCTTCTGGAGATTTTGGTTGCTGCTTTGGAAATCTATCAATTAAAAATCACAGCAATTGTGATTGAGTGGTTAGAGTCTTTCTCCGTTATCTCAAGTTCTATTT
This sequence comes from Larix kaempferi, assembly GCA_027924585.1. Lineage (NCBI taxonomy): Eukaryota > Viridiplantae > Streptophyta > Pinopsida > Pinales > Pinaceae > Larix > Larix kaempferi. The sequence continues at coordinate 13,297,406 of BSBM01001530.1, forward strand.
GTTATAAATATCTAATTTGCAGCTTTTACTGTGATACTACATCGGTTAAATTTCATTTGTAATTATTTTTTCTAATGAGCTAATACCAATACCGTATTTACTACATCAGTTAAATTTCATTTGTAATTATTTTTTCTAATGAGCTAATACCAATACCGTATTTACTACATCGGTTAAATTTCATTTGTAATTATTTTTTCTAAAGAGCTAATACCAATACCGTATTTATTACTTGCACAAACGTATCATGATACATTTGAACCTACTTTGATATGCGGCTTATACTTTTACAACTTTCTTTTGAGTGGTATTGCAATTGCTATTTTATTGTTAGCTTTGTTACGACCTTATCCCTTACAAAAAAGAAAGATAAATATGAAAGAAAGGCACGTCTTTCAAGAGAAAACAAGCTGATCTCTCCAGAGAACATGGGCCATACCTAATGCTGGAAATTGCTGTCTTGGGTGTAGAATACCCTTGCTGAATTTGAGACGGGGCAGATCTGCAATTGCAAGTTTAATAGCATCAAGTTGGGAGTCTGGGACCACCAGGCCAACCTAGAATGTGATAAATTTTGTTGATTTTATAGTATAAATACCTTACAATTGAGCAGTATTTCGACGCACTTCAAACAATACTTTCTTGCACTATTCTGTACTTAGAAATTCTATTTTCTGGATGAATCTTAAACTTGCTATGATTTTTGAGCCTCAACTTTGAATAGCCATAACTAAGATATTACTCAGGTCGAAGATTTTATGCCGCCTTCTAAATAAATAAATGTTCTCAAGTTGCAACAATTTTTAGGTGTAAACTAATGTTTTATTTAGTCTCTTAATCTTGATTTGCATGTGACAATTTCCTTCTTTGACATCTTTAATTAAAAACTATGGAATCTAAGTGCAAAATAAATTATTTGTATGGAAATTCCATGTTTCTAATCTGCAAACATTCTTCACACCTTGTTCTTTAGAATTCAGTAATAATGTCAGTACTATTGCTCAATATACTAGTTCAATCGAATGTCTTAAACATTTGGATGTTGGAATTCTATCCTCCTACTTGGGTCTTAATACTTGAATGACATTGCAGTCGTACTCCCGAACCCCCCTTTCTTTGATGCTCACATTCTTGAACTCTAATTATCCAGGACTTATCTATCCTATCTTTAGCAACTTCATCTAAATTCCATCAGGTACCATCTCTATCGAAATTTGGGTGAAGGAGTGGCATAATTAGTTTTACTCCCATCTTCAATAACAAGAGTCTTTTTCCCCAAATTAGAGTGCACCTATCTTGCTAATTTATGTTTTTCTAATTAAGTGTCCTATAATATCAAACCTGTGTTTACTTCCTTTTTCACTTATGCTAAATTTTTCCTCCATTAATGATAGGATTCTTTGTTATATTTATATACCCTTTATTTATTGATCTTCTCATAGTCATGCCTATCTTCACTTTTCGTGAGCGATGTCAAAATGCTAGCTTGTTTGGAAAGTGCCATTGTATTCCAAATCCAATGATAAAACAATGATTACGATCAATGTTGCAAATAGCGTTGACGGGCCGAGGCCCAAGAAAGACACTTATTAGAAATATCAGGGAAAGTATCGACAAACTTTAAAAATACTAAAATATTCAGTTTTAAAAATTTCCAAAGAACCCCCCCCTCCACCCCTTTAGCTGGCAAATGCAATGGTGAGCAACCCCTCTTTTCTCCTTTCCTTTTTTTTTCCTCTTCAAAATAAGAAAAAATATGAAAATCTCAAAAAAACATGTCCCAACATATAATTTCCATCAAATTGCAATATTTTGACGATATATCACGATATTTTCAAAATTTTGTGACATTTCATACCCTTCAAATTATCGTGATTTTTTCCATTGATGGTATCAGGGAAGAGAAAAGCTCACAATATATCAAATATATCCTAATATATTGTGGATATTTGCAACATTGATTATGATTGATGCCATTTGATCTCTATTATTCAAATGGAGACGAGCATGAATAGTGCCTAGACATTTTACTATTCTCAATGTATTATGAGTCAGGGTAGCTACATCTGTGGTTGTGCAACACACAACACTAGTGTTGTCCATACAATGTCTAGTGTTGAAAAGACCAACACAAATGGCAATGACCATTTCATCTTTGTCTCTTCAAAGTTAATGTTTGCTGACAAGCTTTAGAAAACTCCAAATTGGATTTATTATTCATTGAGCGTGAATGCCTTATTTATACAAGGAGAAGTGACCTTTAGCTTTTAGTTTCCAAAGGTATGCGACTCTTCAGCTTAGGAACTGAACCTAAACTAGATATTTACATTATAAACAAAAGGAACCATAATACCTGTGGATTACATTTCCAACATTCCCTCCCTTAATTCGAAGGGGTGTTTGTGAGCCCAAGCATTTTTTTTGAACTTTTCAAGCTTTTCTTTTCCAAGAGCTTTGTGAAGATGTTTGCAATTTACTCACTAGTGGAACAATGTTTCAAATGAATAATCTTGGCCTCTACATGATATCGAATTAGATGGTACTTTGCATTGATGTGCTTAGTTCGATCATAGAATATGAGATTCTTAGCCAACTTGATTGCAGAAGTATAATTCACTTGTTTCTCTTGTAAATATTCAAGTATCTTCCTGATCCGCACACTGTCCTTTTTTGCTTCTGCAACAACCACATATTCTACTTGTGTTGTGGAATTTGTTGGAACATATTGTTTGCGTGATCTATAGGAGACGCCTACTGATCCAAGATTCATGAGGTAACTTGAAGTAGACACTCCATTCTCTTTGTCGCTATCAAAGTCTAAATCAGAATATCTAATTATTTTGAAGTCATCCACTTTATAATATTTGAGTCCAAAGTCTTGAGCCCCCTTCAAGTATCTTAGTACTATTTTTGCAATAGACCAATGACTTTCATAGGATTTTTGCATAAATTTGGAAAGAATCCTAACAACAAATGAAATATCTAGTATAGTGGTGGTAAGGTAGATAAGACTCCCCACAAGATGTCTGTACTTGGTTGCATCTCCAAACTCATTTCCTTCTTTTGACGTGAGCTTCAAATTCTATTCCTTTGGAGTAGAGAGAGGGTTACACTCTTGCTAAACCTGTTTAACAACTCTCCATTGTACTTTTTTTTGGTAGATGAATACATACTTTGGATTTTAAGTCACTTCAATTCCAAAGTAGTAGTGAAGATGTCCCAAATTTGTTATCTCAAAGCCTTTCTTCAATTCTTTCTTTATGGATGCAATGTGTAGCTTTCATTGCTCCTTATCATAAAAAATCCATCTACATACACTACGAGATATAGAGCTGATCTTCCAATTTTCTTGACAAATGATGTTGCATGCTCAATATTAAAGTGTTTGAAATTCAATTTCAAAAGATGTCTGGTTATCTTTTTGTACCATGTGTGAGGTGCTTGTTTAAGGCCATACAAAGACTTGATGAGTCTGCATACCTTCTGTTCGTGTCCCTTCACAATAAAACTTATGGTTGAGACATGAAGACATTCTCTTTTAAGTCTCCATTTAAAAAAACAGTCTTCACATCCATTTGATGAATGTTTCACACGTTTTGTGCAACCAAAGCCAATAGAGTATGAATGGTAGCTCATTTTGTTGAGGGAGAAATGGTCTCCTCATAGTTAATGCATTCTTTCTATGATAAACAAGCCACAAGCCTTGCCTTATGCTTGTCAAGTGAGCCAACTGATTCGTACTTGTTGTTGTAAACCCACTTGTAGCCAGTTGGTTTGGTTTCAAATGGAGGGTCTCCCAACATCCATGACCCATTATTGATGAGAGCATCATATTCGTTCTACATGGTTTTTTTCCACTCATCATGAGAAACTTCTTCAAAGGAAGTTGGTTCAAGGTTAGCAGATAACTTCATTTCACAATCATATGAAACATCCATATCATTTACATCACCTGAATTTGAATCATCTAAATCACCTCCATCTTCTTGTCTTGTCGAACTTCTGGTTCCCGTTTTTCCAACTTCAACAGGATGAACACTTTCAAATGTCTTCATGACCCACTTTGGAACTTTCTGTGAAGGTCTAGGTTGCTCAATGAGTGGTGCTTCATTCTTTTTAGGATTCATTCTTCCATTCCTCTCAATCACATCCTCCAAGTGAACCTCCTATTCTAGTGAAGTGGTAGGAACTTCTTCATGAGGGGAAGATGGTGCTACAAAAGGAGACTCCACAGATTGATCCAAGATAGATGTGGAATCTCATTGTCGAATTCATGAAATGTCTCTACATGGGTAAATTTATCTAGACGATCAAACTACCTCTCAATAGTCTTGCCATTTTGATCAATTTCAAGAAAAATGACATCTCTGGAAAGTATAAACCTTTTGTTTACCTCATCGCAAAGACAATATGTCTTGGTGGTGTTTGATTACCCAAACAAGATGCACTTTTGACTCCTTGCACCAAGCTTGTTTCTTTGTTCCTTTGGAATTAGGGCATAATAGGTGGAACTAAAGACCTTGAGATGCCTTACTAAAGGAATGTGACCATACCAAATTTCTCATGGAGTCTTGTTGGCAAGAGCATGAGATGGACTTCTATTTCTCAAGTTACAACAAAATGCTAAACATGGTAAACTGTCGACTCGATCTCCCTGAAATCTTGCGAAACGTTTTGAAATCTTGACCTTACAAAGATGAGATCGGGTCTAAAGATAGAGGAATCTATTAGTCCAGTTGGCGCAACAATGCAGAAGAGGTTACAGGTTGTGTTTAACACATTACGGGTCATCCTGGAAAGTTTTCGCAGCCATTCCTTCGTTGGCTGCGGAACCGTTCCACTTGGTTTTGTAGCCCAATGAAATGGTCAACAATATCTTGTAGATCCTGTCATAACCTCTTCATGACTTCCAAGAAGTAAGTCCTTGATCAACATTCTGCTCATTCTGTAGGCCGACAATGTGGATTCCGTAGCTATTTTGTTGAAGGTTATGTATCCAATCCGTAACATGTTTCGCAGCTCCTTCAAAACACTTTCTGCAACTTCCAAAAATTATAACAAACAACGAGCTTAAAACACCAAGTTCATCTTAGTTAACCAAAAGCACCACAACCAGACTCCTACTCATTAGTTAAATAACAAATATGCAAGGAACATGATCACCACATAACGATGCTAAACTTGACAGATTACCCCTTAGGAATGAGTATTATAGATAGCAAAAATATGCAAAAGATGACCAAAAGAATGCCAAAAAGATGTCATACATGAGGCCCCTCATCTCCCCCCAGCTAAAGGGTTTGCATGTCCTCATGCAAACACGACTAAGTTTAATGGTTAGAGGTATTTGGGGGGTTATTCCTGTACTCCTCACTCCACTTATAAGAGGAGTATCCTTCGTCAACTGATGTGTAAAAACCTCTTTGCTTAGTAACAATATTCGAGAACTCACTATCCTCTTGATCAGAGAGAGGGCTCCATAGTATAGGGAAATGAAACCCAAGGCCAATCCGTTTGGTTTTATGCACTTACAGTGTCATGTCCCCAATTTTCCAGTGCCAAGGGAAACAAAGAATCCACCAGCCCCCCATGGATCCTAGTGAAGACCAATGAATTAATTAATGAAAGGGGGGATAACTTCAGCCTAGGTAATTATTAACTAGGAATAAATTATCCTATAGTTGTTTAATTAATTAAATTAGAAGGATGTAATGATTATTTTCATATTTAAAATATTAATTATTTGTTTTGGTGAGTTGGATGATGATAAGGACACCATGAGGGCGCATGGAGAGATAGGGCTAGCCTTATGAGTTGTCACACCAAAGAAGAAAGTGGAGAAAAGTAGGACAAAGCAAGATGCCAAGCTAAAAGGAAAGAAACTGACAAAAGCAGGCATGTGAGGAAAATGGAAACAATAATTTTATTAATTTAATTATTTTCATAAATAATTATTCCTAAATTTTGAGCAAGTGGGCCAAGAGGGCGCCCTCATGAGGATAAGGTTGCTAAAATGGAACTGGAGGCAAGAAAATAGCAAAAGATGAAAAGTAGGGAAGGTGTAAGAAGTTGCCAAAAGCAGAAAAGTGGAAACATCCATAAAAGCCAAGGGAGGGCGTAGTTTCCAAAAGCAGGTCAATTAACAAATCAAGAAACATCTCAAAGGGTGCAATTTCCAAATTAGAGGCCAATTTACAAAGCATGCAACTATTTTAGAAAACATTAAACATCTCAAGTCAAGGGGGGCACAGTTTCTAAAATGATGAAAAGCTGTAAGAGAGGAAAAGCAGGAAAGCCTATCTACTCAAGGAGGGAGAATTTGGAAGGGCCCTCAGAGGTCACCAAGCACATCAACTTGCTTAGTAGGTCATCATGAAGTTTATAAAAGAAGCCAAGCAACTCATTTTCACAACTTTTGATCATTATTGAATTTGTGTGTGAGCACTTTAGCTTACCACGGCAAGGAGATGTGGCCTAGCCAACCTATGGGAGATGTGCTCCATAGTTCCATTTCCACTCTTCTGCACATGATCCAGTGTTGCCATTGATACCACATTGCAGATCTAATCCAACCATTTCATGTGAAGATCCATCCTTCAGAAGTTGATGCAAAGATCTAGATTTCTTGAGGTGGTTCTGTAGAGTTTCATAGAGAAAGAGTAGTCAGTTGGAGATCCTGCAAGAAGACACAGAAGGCCGGTGCACACCTCAGGAGAATCCAGCAGCTTAGAGCCATCCTACAGATCTGATACAGTGACCACATCTTCTCTTCTCACTCCTTTCTGTAATCTCTTTCTTCTATCATTGTAATAATTCAAGTAAAAAGATGATTTATGATGTTTGAGGCTATGCCATTTAATGTTTAAGCTTAATGAACTCAGTATTATTTGATTCTTCTGTACATAACATATCAGAGCCCCATTAAATATCAGAAGATGAATTAAACAACATCGTTTGGCAGTTTGAGTCTTATCTTTCAAAGACTAGCTCAATGTACACTTTTTATTGACTAGTTTTCCAGTTTATGCATTATATAGAGCTCAGAGTAACTAATTCTCTTTCTAAAGGTTGCTGTTGTTTGTCAAATCCCTTTAGAATCCATCCCCATCCAAAAATCAGAGTTTCGTAACCCTCTTTGACTATTTGAGTCCTCAGTTATCAAGACTAGCTCATTGGGCACCCGAAATTGACTAGTTTTGCAGTTTGATCAATTAACAAGTATATGTATGCCCAAATTCAATTATGGTAGTTGTGTTGGGTCCCTGAGACATTTTTGAAGACCATCCAACCTTCATATTTCAAATCTGAGATCATCTCAGTCCATTTGGAAGAGTTTGGAAACAAGCTAGTTGAGCAGTCCAACATAATTCCCTTGCGTCTTTTGCTCCCAAATTCTCAGAATCACTTGTCCAACACCTTATTGGGAGTTTAATGTCTGATATCCACCACTGGTTACATTCAGGTGTAAGCAACTGAGCCTAGTATGCATATGCTAGAGTGCCCAGGAAGCCTCAAAGTAGACCTCAACGGTAGCTGTTGTTGAAATGTAAATGGCCCCAATAATTTTTGCATAGGACTCAGAAGTTGGCCTTGTTTCTGATATGTTTTCTATTGCATATTCACCCATAGATTTGGCAGATCCAAAAGTATATAATAGTCAAGCTCTGGGTAACTTGGTTAACCAAGGACCAATTCTAGTTCTTTCTTCACTAGTTTTTGTGAACTAGTTACTGTTTGCAATTTTGTGATTTTTAAAGTTATATTTGAGATAATATCATCTGATGTAATATCATGGATATTATAGTGGTATTAGAGCGCTTTCCTTCGCTCAACTTGTGGAAAGTAATTCTCAGTGGAAGACATCTCAGAAGTTTTTTCAATTTGCAGTTGTGGAAGCAATGACAGACATGGAAGATGAAAGTTTTGAGTTGTATGAGGAAGAAGAGATAATTTACATTGATGGAGGATTAACAAGAGATGATGATGGTTACATTTATGACCAAATGTACATAGATCAATGGGATGAACCAACGATGGCTAATCCTAAGAAGGAGTTAGAAAAACAATATCTGCACGTAAAAAATTGCCCTATCACTACCAGGAGTATCTAACTTTGGGAGAAGAGATTGGTAAGGCCATTTATTTCAAAGATTACTTTTATTGAAGATTTGGATTTGAGATCAAGGACGAATCTTTGGATTCAATAGAGAGCAAAAAACCACCCATAGAGGAAACAAGTTGTTCCACCTCTATGAGTAAAGAAGAAGGAAGAAAAAATCAGCCAACTGCATCTTCTAGCATCAGGAGATTGTTTGGGTTTACTTCAAGCAGATCTTCCAAAGGAGGTAAGAATGAAGAAGCCATCACCAGTTCTGCTAAGGATCATCAAATTATGGATCAAAGAATAGCTATGAATGGGTGCCAAGAAGAGGCATCTACTAACAGTTGCTCAAATTATGAAGAAGCATCTACTGGTGGATGCTGTGAAGAGGTACCTACAGATGGGTGCCTAAGTTTTGAGGAGACATCTACTTATGGATGTCCATCTCTCTATGTGGGTGACATAGAGATACCTCTTGATGAGGTTGCTGCAAGTACAAGTTTCCCTAATACTAAAGAAGATGAGATCCTTGCAGTCAAGGGAGAAGTCACAGGGTCAATCTCAATATCACCACCTGAGCTTCAAGAGGTTGATCCATGGGTAAATGATGAGGAGGTTTATTCTCCACCTTCCCCTTTTGAAAGGCCACTCAATATGAATGAAAGAAGTATCAAGGAGGCCTTACACACTCTCCGTCACATACATGTTCCGGTGTCACAATCTTGTTGGAGAGCTACTTCATTGGAAGATTCACCTTTCCTTGAAGCCATGGAGAAGATCCAGAGAGCAATGTCTACAATCCAAGGTAATTTTTCAAATATGCTTTCTGACAAAAAATATTTGCATGAGCTTGTGTATATGTTGCAGGGAGCATCCTTGAAGGATGATGAAGAGTTCAACAAGCTCAATGATGAGTTGATGGCCACCCAAGATTCTTTGAGAAGCACTCAAGGTGCCCTCTTAGAATCCAAGATCCAAATAGAGCAACTTCATCAAAAGTTGCAAAGATCACTCATACCAATCAGGTAGTCTCTTATGGTTGGTTGTATTCAGATTTCTATGGAAGAACCTCATGAGATGGTGGTTCATGAGGTGCATGATGAAATGCATGTGCTTGAGGAAATTTTAGATGCAGAGAAAAATTTCCAAGCACATACAGTTTCCCACAGGGAAATTGAGCTTTTGCATGGAGTAAGTCATTCCTCCACTAAGGAATCATAAGAGCTCGTGTGTGAGGGACCAGCTCGTGATGGAGTTTATGCATCCATTAGTTGGGTGGATGAAGTTTGCAGAGAAGAGATTTTGGTCCATGATCCCACATCAGACCCTTCTACTTCTTCCATGACATTTGAGGATGAAGTTTGGGTCAAGAATTTCTTTTTGATGGTGCCTGAAAAGGAGCAGAAGGCTCCCACATTCACTTCGAATGATTTAAGGGCAACACCATTCCCTACCCAGTAGTTGCAGAGGCATCTCACGCCCATGTTTGATGCCACATCACATAAAGATGCATATGGTTCCCATTTGACTTCATTAAGTGGGACACAATATAGTTGTAGGCATCCTTTGACCAGTGGCAGAGAGTTGAGCAATTGGAAATTTTCACATGGGGAAGCATCTTGCTTTCTATCATGACGATTGGGTTGGAGTGTCTCTTCTTTTCCTACTGGGGGGAAAAGACACATGAGTAATATTCCTACTTGCAGCAATAGAGAGTCCTTCGATACATCTTACACCTTCGGTGAGCAACATCGGCATCCATTGAATATTGATGATGCCTACCCTTTTGGTGATTGGACATGGGACCGTCACCCTTGGCATTGGAACAACAATGTTTTGATTCTTGGTATTTGTGTGCATTGGGCACATGGAGTAAAATCTGATGTGCATGAGCTTGGAGAGTTTGGAGCTAAGCAAGATGAAGGCCAAGCACCTATCCCTTTCCAGAAAGATTATAAGTTGCCTCATGGAGAAAGTTGCAGATTTTTGGAGAAGGATAATTGCTTCCAAGAGTTGGCTCACTTTCCTTCACCCCACATACATATGAAAGCCAACACACTTAGGGATGAAGTTTGGATAAAAGTATTTTTCCTATGGGTTCCACATGAGGTTCCCACATATTCCATTGATGACTACAAGGTCAAGCCATGCGGCCTGACAAGTGCACCATTTCCTTTCCAGCTTGATGAGCAGCATCAGAGACATCTATCTAATGTTTCCATCATGCATAATATTGCATTCAGTTGGAGTGTTTATTCATCCATTGTTTGGGTGGATGAATACATACTGGAGCTAAGCACCCCCAACGGTGAGTTTTTTGTCTGCAATAGGGGAGAGTTGAATGACACATCATACATTTCTTTTGAGATGTTTCATGAGCATCCATGATTTCTGGATGATGTTTTAAAGACATGGGATTGCCACCTATGTCAATTTGCTAGCAGAAGTATAAGTCTATGTGCTGGTTTGCAGATGGAACATGAGGAGTTCCATACTTGGTTGGAGGGACTCATTGAGGTCCAGTTTTGCATGAGAGATGATAAACTTCTAGTATGGTGGAGTGATCTAGACATCCTCCATGATGATATATTCTTCATGTTGATCTTGATGTTTGGAAGGATTTGGCTGAGATAGTGGGACCCTAGAATTATTTGGAGTGAAAATTTTCCACAAATAATCGTGCCACTGGGATACATGCATCACAAAAAGTGGGGTCCAAGCATTCTTCTCAGCTGTTTTAGTTGGGTTGAAATTTTTGTTGAAAATAAATTAGTCATTGGTAGAATGACTATAATCAAAGTGGTGCAGCAGAAACATGGTGGAATTTTGGTTAGAGTTGGAGTTGGTTTCTTGCTTGAGGACAGGAAAGTTTGGGAGGGGAGGACTGTCATGTCCCCAATTTTCCAGTACCAAGGGCAGCAAAGAATCCACCAACCCCCCCATGGATCCTAGTGAAGACCAAGGAATTAATTAATGAAAGGGGGGATAACTTTATCCTAGGCAATTATTAACTAGGAATATATTATCCTATAATTGTTTAATTAATAAATTGGAAGGATGTAATGATTATTTTCATATTTAAAATATTAATTATTTGTTTTGGTGAGTTGGATGATGATAAGGACACCATGAGGGTGCATGGATAGATAAGTCTAGCCTTATGATTTGTCACACCAAAGAAGAAAGTGGAGAAAAGTAGGACAAAGCAAGATGCCAAGCTAAAAGGAAAGAAACTGACAAAAGTAGGCAGGTGAGGAAAATAGAAACAACAATTTTATTAATTTAATTATTTTCATAAATAATTATTCCTAAATTTTGAGCAAGTGGGCCAAGAGGGCGCCCTCATGAGGATAAGGTTTCTAAAATGGAACTGGAGGCAAGAAAATAGCAAAAGATGAAAAGCAGGGAAGGTGTAAGAAGTTTCCAAAAGAAAAAAAAGTGGAAACATCCATAAAAGCTAAGGGAGGGTGCAGTTTCCAAAAGCAGGTCAGTTAACAAATCAAGAAACATCCCAAAGGGCGCAGTTTCCAAATTAGAGGCCAGTTTACAAAGCATGAAACTATTTTACAAAGCAGGAAACATCTCAAGTCAAGGGGGGGGCACAGTTTCTAAAAGGATGAAAAGCTGTAGGAGAGGAAAAGCAGTAAATCCTGTCCAATCAAGGAGGGCGAATTTGGAAGGGCTCTCACAGGTCACCAAGCACATCAACTTGCTCAATAGGTCATCAAGAAGTTTATAAAAGAAGCCAAGCAACTCCTTTTCACAACTTTTGATCATTATTGAATTTGTGTGTGAGCACTTTAGCTTACCAAGGTAAGGAGATGTGGCCTAGCCAACCTATGGGAGATGTGCACCATAGTTCTAGTTCCACTCTTCTGCACATGATCCAGTACAACCATTGATACCACATTGCATATCTAATCCAACCATTTCATGTGAATATCCATCCTTCAGAAGTTGATGCAAAGATCTAGATTTCTTGAGGTGGTTCTATAGAGTTTCACAGAGAAAGAGTAGTCAGTTGGAGATCCCGCAAGAAGGAACAGAAGGCCAGTGCGCACCTCAGGAGAAGCCAGAAGCTTAGAGCCATCCTACAGATCTGATATAGTGACCACACCTTCTCTTCTCACTCCTTTATGTAATCTCCTTCTTCTATCATTGTAATAATTCAAGTACTCGGAGATCATCTATGATGTCTGAGGCTATTGCATTTAATGTTTAAGCTTGATGAACTCAGTATTATTTGATGTTTCTATACATAACATATCAGAGCCCCATTAAATATCAGAAGATGAATTAGAGAGCATCATTTGGCAGTTTGAGTCCTATCTTTCAAAGACTAGCTCAATGTACACTTTTTATTGACTAGTTTTCCAGTTTATGCATTATACAGAGCTCAAAGTAACTAATTATATTTCTGAAAGTTGATGTTGTTCTTTAACTCCCTTTAGAATCCATCCCCATCCAAAAATCAGAGTTTCGTAACCCTCTCTGGCTGTTTGAGTCCTCAGTTATCAAGACGAGCTCATTCGACACCCAAAATTGACTAGTTTTGCAGTTTGATCAATTAACAAGTATCTGTATGCCCAAATTAGATTCTTTCAGTTGTGTTGGGACCATGATACATTGATGAAGACCATTCCATATTCATATTGAAAATCGGAGATCATCTCAGTCCATTTGGAAGAGTTTGGAAACAAGCTAGTTGAGCAGTTCGACATAGCGCCCTTGCCTCGTTTGCTCCCAAATTCAACCAGAACCTTCCAAATTCCTAGAATCACTTGTCCAACAGCTAATTGAGAGTTTAATATCTGATATACACCACTGGTTACATTTAGGTGTAAGCAATTGAGCCTAGTATGCATATGCTGGAGTGCTGAGGAAGCTTCAAAGTAGACCTCAACGGTAGCTATTGTTGAAATGTAAATGGCCCCAATAATTTGTGCATAGGACTTAGAAGTTGGGCTTGTTTTTGATACGTTTTCTACTGCATATTCACCCATACATTTGGCAGATCCAAAAGTATCCAACAATCGAGCTCTGAGTGGGTTAACCAAGGACCAGTTCTAGTTCCTTCTTCACTAGTTTTTGTGAACTAGTTACTGTTTGCAATTTTCTGATTTTTAAAGTTATATTTGAGATAATATCATCTGATGTAATATCAGGGATATTACATACATGCAATTGTGATAGATCTATACTCTGTCAAGGGCTCTCTCCAACAACCGATAGGTAAAAGGTTCCTTATGTTTTAGTTCAGGATTCAAATCCCCAATCCGCCTCCTAAAACCAAGTATGGATTCCAATCAGTGGCGAGGAACCCATTTTGTACAGTCATTAGCAACTGCAAATTGGGTTGCTTCCAAGGATTTGACAAAGTCCTGGTCCTGCATAACCCTAATTCTCCATGTGAACAATTTTCCAGGTGAAGGGGATCCCCTTACCCAGAGGCTATCTTCCCTCTCTCTATGCTTTGCATAGTACGCATCACTATTCCACCTAAGTTGGTTCCTCATAAAGGACATAAAATCCCTGAGCTGCACATCTCCCACACGAGGATTTGAATCCCAATCATTATAATCGACCATGACCATATTATGCACATACAATTCGCACAACAAATCCCTTTCTTCTTCATTGCCCCTAGAAAAAGCATTAATGAATTAACCTTGGGTTTCAATTTGGTCTACCTATCCTTCTACCACTAAGGCAATCCTTAAGGAGATTAAATGTTCTTTTAAGAACATCGAATATATGGTTGAGGGAGCTCTTAAATTCTCTATGGCATGTGCAAGATAGTTTAAGTAACACTTTTCATACTCGAGCTTTTCAATCTCCATATTCAACCTCCTTGTAGCCATAACGTAATCACACTCCCTAAGTTCTGCTCCCGTCTCTTGCATGTTTCTTTCCTTCTAATCCATAGCCTTTAGGAGTTGGTCTTCCTACTCCTTTGCTGTTTCCTTTAGCTGGGCCACCCTTCTTTCTAAGTTTTCAATCCTCACAGAGTTGGAGAGTTTACCTTCACCAGTTTCTGTGCCCAATTCTTCTTTTTCTCTAGGCCATTCCTCTGACTCCAGGCTTCTTTTTATTCCACAGGTCCCAACTTCCTTTTCCTTAGATGGCTTCTTCAATGTTTCATCCTGCTCTGTCGCCATCCTTGTGGAATCCAACACAACTTCCATCCTTGGAGGGTCTTCGAGCTGTTGCAATTCCTTCCTAAGGCCATAAATTCCTCAGTCTGTTTTTGATAATCCAACTTCAATTTTTTATGAGCCGTTTTCAATTTACTATAAGATTTTCTATATTTCTCCAGCAGTAAAGGGTGAAATATTTTCAGAACTCGACCCTGTTTCTTGGGTGGCAGGACCACTTGTGCCCCTTCTTGGTCTATGATCTCTATATCCAGAAATTCATTGACCTTTTGCTGTTCAACCGGTGATGGGATCGGACCCTTGATAGGTGACTGTACCCTTGCTCTCTTCTGGCTGTTACCTTCCACTAATTCGACCGAATCTCTAGAGCCCTCATCAAACCCTTTTTCTTGAGTTGCTGTCTCTTCCTAAGCCATGCTATCTTCACTTTGGGCAGATATCGATCTTGTTCTAGGTTGATTAGCTGGGGTATCCGAGGTTTCGTTTTGTGAACCCTTTTTTCCTATTGTCTGAATCGAAGTCTTTTTAGGGGTCGTAACTAGAAATGGAACTGGTCCCTCCTTTTAAGGAACTGATTATTTTCGAGTCTCAGTTGATGAGGGTAATTTAGAGAACAACGCCCATGTTTGATTTTCCTTCTATAGGGCATCTTCCACTAGTAACCTAATAAGCCCATGATGTGCCAGACTAGTGTTGAGGTTTCTACTTTCTTTGACCATTTTCCTCATTAGCTCCAGGGACTTCCATAGGCAATACGGTAAATTGATATGCTTTTGATGCCTCAGATGATTTAAGATTTTAAAATGATAACCATACAACAAACTGAACCAACCTTCACAAGAAATGAACTTGATGATGTAAAAATCCACCTCGTCCCATGGTGCTGGTAATGAATTTCTTTGAGTCCCATTCTTCGATCTTTGCACTTGCTCCCCTGGTTCTAGAAATTCCTCTTTAAGCGATTGTATCGGTGTTTGCCTTTGGAACCATCTCTCACCTTCTTGCGTCAGCCCTGAAACTCTTGCCATCACCGCTTCATCAACTTGAATATTCAAACCCCGTACTTCTGCGGTTGGCTGAGCATATGTTCTAGCGAACTCCATTGCAATTCCATCATCGCTCTCTTTCATTCTATCAAAGTAATCCAACCAACCCGATTTGTGAAAAATACCTCTTACTTCCCCGTTTATGTAGACGTCATCTGCCTTTCTAGTTCACTACGGGCCAGGTGGTCCATTGCGCTTGACTTCTCTTTTGGGGATCAAGGGTGCTTGGAGGTTGAGAAAGAAATCCTAACAGGTTGCGAAGATAAAAATGGGGACGTAGTTTCTTATGCTCGGAGGAGAACAGGTTATACTGTTTCAACAAGGTTAATTCTGTGCACGTCCTGCAATAATTTAAGGTTGTGGCTTTTCTTGTGCATACGAAGGTTCATCATGGGATTGATAGATTTGCTAAATTTGGTAAGGTTTCTATTGTGGATTAGTTGTTTTACTATAATTGGAAGTAAATCTACTCCCCCAACCAGGGATAAACACGTCCCCGTGTCGACAAATAACATGGAAATATAGTGACCAGTCCTTTCATACTGCTAAATACCTAATGAGGGGGTGGTTACATACCTTAGCTACTTGTTATGTGACCGTGGTGTTCAAAGTCTTATTGTCGGTGTTGATCATCATTATGCTTGGAGTGCAACCATCCCTGTTCATAATGCTGTTGCTGCCCTATGTGACGTGGAGGTCCTTTGCGCTCCAACGAGTTTCCCTTCGCATGCTTGTCAAATCTGGATGTGGCCTTGTTGGAAGATCTGAGGAATAACATATCCCCTCTCGGGTCTGCAATAGATATTCTGCAGATCTGTTATAATATTGTGCATGTGGGATTAGTAGAATAATAAATGATGCCCCCCCACTAGTGATCTAGGATTTGTAGCAAACTGAGTGTCGATCCCATAAACTAATGATGTAGGATCCGTAGCTGAAGAAGTATTGGGGCCAAGGAAATTTTTAGGGGCGAAATTTCGCCAGTTGGCTATTTTTGGGGCTTTTTTTCAAAAAATAAATTCGCTATTTGGTCATTTTTAGTCTCTAATATCGCCTATATTTACATAAAATATGTATTTTTATCGTAATATTCGCCAAAATTTACAAGTTTCAATAGTAAATTGTATGTTTCATATTTAGTATTCGCCTACCTATCTATATACATGTTTTTTTCAATCCAAAATAATCACCTAGAATACTACACTTAAGTCTACTATTAGAATCCTTAAAAAATACCCTGCGATTGGGGCCGCGAACTAATGACATAGGATTCGTAGCTGGAGCATATGAATTTGCTGATGTCGGTTCTGTAGTCGAAGCTTGTGACAATGTTAAGTCGCTGATGGCGGATCTATAGCTGAAGCTCGTTCAGTTGCTGATGTAGAATCTGTAGATGAAGCTTGTGCAGTTGCGGATGTAGAATATGTAGCTGAAGCTCGTGCAGTTGCTGATGTAGAATCTGTAGTTGAAGCTTGTGCAATTGTTGATGTAGAATTTGTAGCTACTTTCCAAATTTAAATATAATCCTCTTCCATCTTGAACATAACACTTTAGTCCTCTTCTTGGGGATTATGAAATTTGAATATAATCCTCTTCCATATTCAATAAAACACTTTAGTCCTTTGTTTGGGGATTATGAAATTTGTATATAATCCTCTTCCATCTTCAATAGACACTCCAGTCCTCTTGTTCGTAATTGGTTTTTGATCTGTTCTGTTATGTCTTTTTTTTACTCACCGGTTATTAAAAGAATTGTTCGAAGATTGGAGATTTTCCCCATTACTTGGTAATAATGCAGCTTTTTAACCATTTCCAACAACAACAATTGCATTCTCAAGGGATTTTTCTGTAGGTTTTGCGAACTTGTCAACATAAGATTCAACTATATGTAGCATCTCACAATTTGGACGATTACAGATGTGGGATGTTCTAAAAGATGGTGGTGAATGAAAGGGATAAATCAAGAACATAAGAAAAGATGATAGGATTAGAAACTATGATGGTATTCAATTGTTTGAGACAATTTTGTAGTGATATTGTAGATGCTATTGTTTCCTATAGGGTGAGTAATGTAGAAAAAATAAATGAATAGGGTTTTATTAAGTGGAGAAAGAAATCTAAAAACTTTATGCAGAGGCATATGAATTTTCTTTGGTTGGCTGCATCTTCTTGTAGAGACCTGTAAAGATTCACACAATTTTTATTAGTGCAACAGAATTCTTATGGCCGTTCCTTCGAAAGAAGTTTTCACAGTCACAATTTTTTTTTTTGAAGTGGCTGTGCCTCCAAAAGAGGTTTTCACAGTCACAATCGTTTTTTAGTGGCTGTGCCTTCAAAAGAGCTTTTCACAGTCAATTTTTTATTTAATTTAATTTTAAGTCATTGGGCCTCTAGAAGAGGTTTTCACAGTTACAAATTCTCTCTCTCTCTCTCTCTCTCTCTCTCTCTCTCCATCAAATCATTCTGTCTCAGAGGTCGAGATAATTATCTCAAAGTCCTTGGTACACCAGCAGTCAACAACATTGTGGATGAATGCTTCTTTGGACAATGGTTTCTTGTATGGCCTTAATCGATGACCATTGGCCATGGGTGGCGTTCGTTCTTCATCGATGGTTCTAAGTTTCATTGTACCGTTGTCATTAATTGTTTCAATCTCGTACGGTCCTAGCTAGCGGTTGCATAGTTTTCCTTTGAAGTCTTGAATTTAGCCTTCATAGAGTAGGGCCCAGTCTCCTACCTGAAAGTGTTCAGGTTTGATGAATTGATCATGCCATTTATCTCTCTGGTGTTGAATAATAGTTGTGTGTTCTATGGCTTCTAGATGAAGTACGTCAAGCTCATTGAGTTGTTTCAGGAAGTTCTGCTGGGCTTTTGTCAAGTCCATACCTAACCGAAATGAAGTCCTTAATGTTTTGATTTCAACCTCAATTGGCAGTGTGACTTGATTTCCATATACCAATTCGTAAGGACTTAGACCTGTAGTGATTCTCCATGCTGTCCTATAATCCCATAAGGATTCCGACAATCTGTCGGCCCAATCTCTTCGATGGATCTGTATTATTTTCGTAAGTATAGCTTCCAGGATTCTGTTTGTGCCTTCCACCTTCCCATTGGATTGAGGGTGATACGGGGAAGTGAATCTGTGTTTGATATGGTATTTTTCTGTTTTACGAGTTTGGATGTGAACTATGATCCCCCATGGCATATCCCGACGCAATACCTATCCAGCAAAAACTCCGCCCCGTGCACCATAGGAAAACTGCAGCTATTAAGGTAGAGATAGAAAAGTTGTTGAAGGATGGGTTCATTTATCCTATTCCCTTAACAGATTGGGTCTCTAATGTCGTTCCCGTTACCAAAAAATAGGGAACCATTAGGGTTTGTGTTGATTATAGGGATTTGAATAAGGCTTGTCCCAAGGACAATTTATACCCTACCCCATTTATCGACCAAATCATCAACAATTGTTTCAGAATTGTAATTTTTTCATTCATGGATGGCTTTTCCGGATATAATCAGATTGAGATCCATCCTACCGACCAACATAAGGCTGCTTCATCTGCCCATGGGGTACGTTCACATATTGCAAACTCCCTTTTGGCATTAAAAATGATGGTGCTACATTCTAGCGGGCTATTCCATATGCTTTCCACGATGTGAAGGATTTTGTGGAACCTTACCTAGACGATCTCCCTGCTCACTCGAATCGTCGTGACTTCCACATCGATCATCTGACGGTTGTATTCCTCAGGTGTCGACGGTATAATATCCGTTTAAATCCTCATAAGTGCATTTTTTGTGTCGAGTCCGGACGTCTTTTAGGCTTCATCATTTCAAAGGACGAGATCTGCATCGATCCCCTCCAGGTGGAAGCCATTGTTGCTCTACCACCGCCTATGGATATTACAGAACTTCAAAGTTTGCAGGGGAAGGAAAACTACCTGCGGCCTTTCGTGTGTAATTTCGCAGAGAAAACATAGGGATGCATGCGGTTATTAAATAAGGACACCCCATTCCTTTGGGATGACTATGATCAAAAATCCTTCAACAACCTTAAACATGCCATCACTCATGCACTCGTTTTACAACCGCCAAATTACACCAAGGATTATATCCTTTATATTGCTGCTTCCACTTCGACTATTTCTATGGTTTTGGTACAAGAAGATAATCACGCCTAGGAGCATGTGCTATACTACCTTAGTAAGGGTCTCCTTGACTATGAAACCCGATATTCGCATGTAGAGAAGATAGCTCTCGCAACAGTCATTGCTGTTCAGAAGTTCCGCCATTATATCCTCCTTCGCACTACCACCATCATCGCCGACTCTAACCCCATGTACCACGTTCTCAAGCGCCATGTACTAGGGGGAAAATATTCGCGCTGGATTGTGATTCTCCAGGAATTCGACCTCGAGTTTGAGAAGGCCAAATCAAATAAGTCTTTGGTTTTTGCGAAACTTATTTGCGATCTTCCCCATACTAATCAGGAAGCTGAGCCCATGGACTCCCTCCACGACGAGTCCTTGTTTCTCATCAGTACTTTTGACCTGTGGTATGGAGACATCACATTGTATCTCCAAACCCAATGCTTCGGTCCTCAATTATCTCTCGATGAACGCCGTCATGTCCATCACCACGCAAAATATTACCTCATCATCGGTGATACATTATATTGTCTTGGTATCGATTCCATTCTTCGACGTTGCTTAACTCACGAGGAGGCCGAGCATGTTTTGAATGATTGTCACTCGGGGGCATGTGGCGGTCATCTTTCTGGGATGGATACAACCCAGATCTAATGCTCTGGATACTATTGGCCTTCCATCAAGGAAATTTTTAGGGGCGAAATTTCGCTAATTGGCTATTTTTTGGTTTTTTTTTCAAAAAATAAATTCGCTATTTGGTCATTTTTAGTCTCTACTATCGCCTATATTTACATAAAATATGTTTTTTTATCGTAATATTCGCCAAAATTTACAAGTTTCAAGAGTAAATTGTATGTTTCATATTTAGTATTCGCCTACCTATCTATATACATGTTTTTTTCAATCTAAAATAATCGCCTAGAATACTACACTTAAGTCTACTATTAGAATCCTTAAAAAATACCCTGCGGCTTCCATATTTAAAGATTGTATTGAAGTTGTCAAGAAGTGTCCTCCTTGCCAGCGTTTTCATTATAAAAAGCGCTCACATCCATCCCCACTACATCCAGTTATCGTCGTTGGTCCCTTTTCCAAATGGGGCATTTATTTCCTGCACTATAACCCTACCTCGGCCGGGGGCATGGTTATGTTATTGTCGCAATCGACTACTTCACCAAGTGGGCCGAGGCTATTCCTACATACAAAGAAGACAACAAAACTGACACACTCTTTATGTTTAACCATATCATTGCAAGATTTAGAGTCCCTCAAGCCATCGTCACCGATCATGGATCACATTTTCAAAACAAGATGGTGGATGAACTAAGCGCCATATTGGGTTTTCGGCATGAAAACTCATCTCCCTACTACCCTCAATCAAATGGACAAGTAGAGGCCATTAACAAGGTTTTGAAAACCATGATTCAACGTATGGTGGGCCCTCATGCCCTGTACATGGAATAATTTTAATATCCCACACCTTTGAAAAGCATTCATCGAATGTGGATCATTTTCCGCTTGGGCATCTTCGAGTTCATGCTCTCTTTCCTTCCACTGGACCATTGTGTGAGTTGAGACCTGTGTAAACATCAAATAAACATCCATTAGATCCTTTTCATGGCTTTGGCCCGGGTCTTTTTGGCCCCAATCATTTTTTTTTTGTGGATCTGTGTCGACGCACCTTGATTTTGCAGATAGTGCACCAAATACGCACTTTCTCCATGGGAGAAGCACGTCAGAGCACCCTCGACGCACTTCCTGCAAGGGGAAAGTGCGTCGCCCAAGGCGCGCACAATCCCCCTCAAAATGAGTCCAAAACCCCCAAAAATGACAATTAAACCAAAAATTAATCCATTGAAAAGCTAGAGCATAAGGTTGAGTCCTACCTGTGACTGACGGGGCGAGAAATGACTGATCGTAGCGTCCGCAATCGACGTTGGAAAAACGAGCTCCAAAGGGGTGGTTTCACTATTCCAACTTGGTGAAAAAAATATTTCTTTACTATTTGACTTTTTATATAAACGAAATACAATATTCCCTTTCAATATTTCTTTTATAGGTTTTTTACTATAGTTGGTGATCTTTTTACGTTTTAACACCTTATTATCAAATTTCTAATTTGGTTTTTGGAGTTCGCAGATGAAGTAAAAGTGGTGTTTGATCTTATTGATGGCCATCATAGGCGTTTCATACATTTATCAAGTGTGAACGAGTCTTTGAGCATTTTTAATGTTATCATCACGCTCTTGTATTTGTGTTTAAGTATAAATATATTTAAATAGAGAGGGGGGAGAGGGGTGACATCGAGCTTACTTTTTGTCCTTTCTCATGCTCGTAAAACTATGAGAATAAGGTACCGAGTTACATTTTATCACTTTTTCGGGCTCATAAAACTCCCACGAAAAATGAACTCTTCAGAGTTCCTCTTTAATCTCTTTTCAAACTCCCTAAATATGAAAAGATCGCCAAGTGAACTTGATTCTTTCACGCTTGTAAAGGTAGTTGAAAGGTCGTTTTTTTAGTGATAGTTTACCCCTTTATATGACTAGAAGGACTATTTACGAAAAAGTAGCACTCTGGTTAATCATGACTGGAATAGTTCTCTCTCATGTTGTTTTATCCTTTTTCAGATGAGGAGACTAACTTTTATGAAAAAGAACCATTCAGAGTCTTCTTTAGTTCTTTTCAGACTCTCTAAATATGAAATGACACCAATTTTCCTTCTATGGACTCGTTAAAATCTAACATTGAAGGGCCCTTTTTGGGACGAACCCCCCTATCTCAGGTTCGTAAAACATATGGGATCAAACTTGTTCAAAGGATGAGCTATAGCGAGCATCTGTTACCCTCCTAAAGCTCGTTAAAAAAAAAGAGGTACTCATCAATCATTATGGGGATAAGGAAAGAGTTTGTGTTTCATTGTAATTATGGCAGTACTTAGTCACTCTTGAACATGGCACTTGTTTTCATATGCATTCAAACACTTGGATAATATTCTTGTCTTCGAGTCCCACCCATTCCATGAGTCGTTTCACTCCTTTGAGTCATTCAAAGAATGCTTCCATCATCAGTTGCATTAGGGTTTGGTGTCATTCTTTTCATGTCAATGCTTCCAAGTCACGCCATTCCCATGTTCAAGAGAGGTCTGTTCATCGAGTCAATCTCTGCAGTCATTCTACCTTCTATCATGTCGGTAATTCCCGAGTCAGTCTCAAGTGTCACTCTACAGTCTGATCTACTCCAAAAATATTTGATCTTGTTTCATGTCGATGATGGGGGAAACATCATGGCCCTCCTTCGATTGGTTTATCCTTGTCGACTCCAACACATCATCCGAGGATTAAACCTGGAAATCAATCAAGTACCTCGGTCCTGCATGCCTTAATGACAGGTTACCTCGCTTTCAATAGTAAGTTCACATCATTGACTTATGATTGAAATATTCCACTGAGTGTTTGACCTCAGATTATTAATTCACATTCAGTGTTATGTACTATGATACCTCGGGGATCATTAACATCAATGGTGATTTCCCTCGCACTTGTTAACGGTATACATCAATGACTAGTAATCAAGTGGTTTCTACCATGTTCGATTTCAAGACATTGCAATCACATGGTTAGATTTGTATCATTGCACGTTCGGCTTGAAGACCCTGGGTTAACTCATATATCTTACCCAGGTTGCGATGGATATTTTTGAGTCACATTACATGGATCCACTTTTGTATTGGTCGTGGCTGTGTTATCATCTCATCATGGATCTACGATTGTGTCTAGTAGCCATGATTGTGTTCAGTCAGTCTTTACTATCATGGATATTCAATGTATTGGTCGGTAGCCATGCTGTGAGTTAGTTGAGACATGTATCTTAGAGTCAGTTGTACTGCAAGTTCTTTGTTCGTCATTCCAACTGACAATCCTTACCTCGATTTTTTCCATATTACAAATCATTTCACCTATATTATTTTTCCAGCTTCATGCTTTTGGGAGAATTCTGTTACACCAAAATCTTGTCATCATGAGTTATGTGTCCTCTATATGCCTTGATACCTAAAATTTCTAGGCTAAACCATCAGAAGAAAGGTTGTTGTTCATCCCTTTAACCTTATGTGGTCACCCCGATGCACCCTGCTCTCTAGAAAGGTGCGTCAGGTTCAAGGTGACGCGCTATGCACCTTAATAGAGTGTGTCAGTGGCGCATGGTGCTCTTACACAAGGTGCGTTGATCTCCCATTGGAGCATGTTTCCCTTGTGCAAGGTGCGTCACTGTTGGTTAAAATGGATAAAGAGAAGCTTTGAGCGACTTTTCGAAGCTTGAATGGCGTGGAGACCTATACCTACTTATCTGTAAAGGTGGCATTCAATTCCCTTGTCTAGTGGGATGATCCCTTAAGCCTCTCCCCTAAATCCTCAACCTCTCCTATCCCTTTATCCCTATATATATGAACCCCCTCTCCATTGTTAAGGGAGGAAGGATAGAGTACCTATATGCTGGTGGAATTTTGCTAGGGATCCTTTTCATCCATTAGAGACTAAGCATTTGATCTTGAGGCTAGGATTGTTGGAAGGAGGTTATGGTGTCAAAGTATTGGTTTTAACACCTCTCTCTTTGTGCTTCTTATTATTACATCTAATGCAAATTATTTCCATAAACTTTGTTGTGTTAATAATGTTTAGGATTAACTTCTTTGACTGTTGATATAGATTGATTCACAATCATGTGCTTTTATCACTTGTCCGTTTCCACGTGTTATTGATTGGTTTTGCAGCCTGAGATCTGAAGATCAAGACCTGGATCAACAAGGAGAAAAGATATACATTTATAAGGTAAGACATCTGTTGCACTATCTTGCATTTCAATCAATCTAGGAAATCTGTTTGTATTATGTACTTGTTTTTTTCTAGATCTGAACCATTCAGACTAGGGAGATCTATTTGATTCAACGCTTACAAATTGTCCGTAAACATCCTTGTCTCTTGATCATCTAATGAATTCTTTCTTGTAGGTTCATCTTCTGTAGCAGTAGAAGCATGAAATCTACCCTTGAACTTTCCTTTTTTCTTTGCATGACATTATTTTGCATAATGACCCTTCTTATTGCAATTGAAACATTCAACTTTAGACTTATCAAATTTCTTGAAATCATTCTCCTTTTGATGAGAGAATTTCTTGTGAGATTTCTTACCTCTTTTTATCCGTGCCGCAAGAGCGAGGTTCTCTTCTTTGGAGGAAGTACACTTGATTTGGATTCTCCCTTCTTCTTGTAGGCAATCATTCCACAATATTTCAAAGTTAGGTTGCACTTCTCGACCATTTACGGCAGCCAAGAATGTCTCCCTTGAGGATGGAAGACCATTGAAAACAGTCTGAATGAGATCATCATCATCGACCGTCACACCAATGCTCATAAGTTGATCTCTTCCTTGAGAGATATTTTTGAAGAAGGAAGCCACAGCTTCGTCCTTCTCCATCTTCGTATTTCGAAGCTTGTTCTTCAATTCCCTCTTTTGACTGGGTGCCTTCTTCTCATAAAGATTTTTCAAAGTGTCGAAGCATTCCTTTGCGGTCTTCAATGGAGTAATCTCAGGCATCAAGTTGTCTTTCACGGAATCATAAATGATTCTCTTTGCTTTGGCTTGATTCTTCTTGAAGGTAATGTGCCCTGCATTAGAATTAGGATCTTCAATAACACTGGATACATATCCATCTAACTCATGCTCTTCCATGACATTCAGGATCCTGGCCTTCCAAGTATTGAAGTTCAAATTTCTTTCAAGACGGTCTTCCGGTCTTACTGAGATTGAAGCCATAATTCTTCAAGTACTGTGCACACTCAGGATTTATGTAGGCTAAAGTTTGATTGCTGAACTTAGCTCTTTCACTCCCTGAGCTCTGATACCATGTTAATTTTCTATCTTTAATTTGGAGTTGCAATAATACTTGAAATCAAATAGCAATCATACACATAAGCAATCACATTCGACAAATGAATTTACCTTGGGTAAACCCTTTATTACTTGAGGGAGAAAACCCCAGCAAAACCTTCCTTATTATATTGATAGATAGTAGAGAATGTATTTTACATCAATCACCCCTAGTGTGATTATAGAGTAAGAGAAAGATAAAGAAGAGAGACTTGGAATAATATCCTTCACAAGGAAAAGCGCATTTCCTTCAAGAGGGAAGAGAATTCACTTCACATTGAATTCATCAATTCGATATAACATATTTACATATTCTTCACATGGATCGACTTCTATTTTTATCTTCTGGCTTCAGGATGAACTCACCCTCCATCTGGATGCATCGATCTTGCATGAAGAAGTTGTTGATTTTTAGTGCAGCTGCGAGACCCATTCTCAGAGAGAATGGTACCCTAGTCATTTGACTAGGGTTCCTGGTCAAGTTAACCAGGCAGAGTATGAGTAAGACCCTAGAAGGTACCCTAGGGCCCCCAGCTGTCTCCTGGGGTTCTTGGTCTAGGACCAAGCAGATTGATGCCATGGCAAAGTCCCTAGCATGTGGCTAGGGCCCCTATTTGTCTCTAGGGTATTCTGGTCTAGAACCAGACGGTTTCTTGGTCATGATGACCAAGCAGATCCTGCAGGTTGAGACAGAGACTTCCTAGGTCCTGCAGATGGTTGATCAACATTCAGCCTAGGACTGAATGCTCAGCTTGAGGCTGAGGGCCATTCTCTCGAAGAATGGAGATCCTGGTCATGGACCAGATGGTTGATCAACATGTCCCAGTCTAGGATTGAGGTTCAGCCTTGAGCTGAAAGCCATTCATTGAGAATGGAAGATATTGTTGTCTCCTCTCCTAATCGGTTATTGCTAGGTTGCTTCTCAAGGGACTGGCCACCCCTTGGTGATGTCTCTAGTACCTAACCCTTAGGAGCAGCGTTAAGGACAAAAGGATTGCACCATCCGTTTGGATCTTCTCCCTTATACAGTGATGACAAAAATATATAAACTATGTATCTTAAGAGAGAGAAAAGTTTTTGGTATTGATGGTCCTATTTGATTGCATGCCCACCTTGGTCTTGTGGTTGTTGACTCATGGTCATTTTCTTACTTGGTCCTAACACTCTCACTCATGTGCACACTTAACTCCGATGACTCCTACTTTATGGAGTATTTTTACCTAAGGGTTTATTAAAGACCATGGGACCATGTATTGTTATAGGGCCTTGTCCCACTTATGTTTTTGGACTATTTACTTTATGTTGGACCTTTGATTTTTCACTTTATGATAATTTCATTATTTATTTATTTTTAGTCTTGTTAATAAAATCTTTATGATTTTATTAATAAAGACTTTGTGATATTATTAAATAACGTTTTATTATTTTATTATTATTTATTGGACTATTTAAGTTTTATCCTTTTTACTTTGGACCTTTGGTACTTTATCCCTTGACCTTTCTTTTCTTATTATTTTATTTAATTTAATTTTATTCCTTTTTTAACGTAAGGTTGTTAATTTTCATTCTATATAAACCTTACATTGCTTATGTTCATATATTATATGGTGAGCTCTCATTCCACTCATCGTTTTGTTTTTCTCTCGTGTAATACTTTCGGGTCTGCTCCTAATTGGTTGTTTACGACTGTCTCTTCTCACGGGTTTCTTTCACGAATTTATGCTCACGCTAATCTCCTTTGATTCCCTGTCACGAATTTATCCTCACGTTGATCTCCACGTGCTATCTCTCCACGGCTCACGTGCTATCTCTCCACGGCTGTCTTTACGGCCTGCTATCTTCACGGCTCTGCCCTATCGGGTTTCCTTCACGGCTCTGCCCTCACCGGTTTCCATCTTCACGGCTCTGCCCTATCGAGTTTGCCTTCACGGCTTTATTCTAGCGGATCTGCTTTCTCGAATTTAGAGGATCTGCCTTCACAATCAGACTGTCTCACGGTCTATCTCAGCATTTGTTGTTTTGATTTGTGTCACGGATTATCTTAGCATTCAGCATTTGTTATTTCGGTTTGCCTTCACAGTTTTATCCCCACGGATCTGCCTTCATGATTTTATTCTTTACGACATTTCTATTCCGGCTGTAGCATGTGAAGTCTGCTCCTACTTGGATTTCATAACTGTCTTCACAGCTTTATCCTTCACGGGTTTCTCTCACGGTTTTTCTATTTTTGCTGTAGCATTTGACTCCAGCTGTAGCTTGTGACTGTCTCACAGCTTCTCTATTTTTGCTGTGGCATATGATTGTCTCTAATTTTGTTGTAGCATTTGATTGACTCACAGTTTCTGTATTCTGCCTGTAGCATTCAGCAGTCATCTTTATATTTGAACTCTGAGTAAGTGTTTGCTTACGTGCTTGACCTTTGTAGTCTGCAGCACCTGTGTGTCTTTCTTTCTACTGTCATTTTGAGGTCTGTTTTATTCTACCTGAACCTTCTCTCTCTTAAGGTACGTATATGGTTTATCTAGTTTGACTTGTCCTTTCAGTGACAAGATCAAAACTATCTGAGTATAAGGCTGATCCAAATAATGGTTATAATTCATTAATGCTACTTCTCATGTACATGACATTTGAAATTTAGTTTACTATTCATGTTACTTGAAATTTATTTTATATATTGTGCATTTGATGATTCTCGAGGACCAACTCTAATGCAGTGACCAAATGGAGCATTAAGTTGAAAGAGATGAAAATTATGTTACTTCTGTTTTAAATTCAGCTTAAAGTCAATTAAGTATTGCAATTGTTTACATATTCTTGTATCAAGTTTTTATATATGTGATAAAACGTATATAACCTGGAATTTCAACAGAAGTGCACCCCACTTCTCATGTAGTGCATTAAATCATTGAACTGATTCTTAGGATGAAATCACCCCTTAATTGAAAGCTTTCCCACTTATTTAGGTGGCTAACTTAAGTTGTCATGCAAGTGTCGCAAATCAAGTGTCGTCTTTTAGTTTAACATAAGTGGCGTCTTTTAATTTAACACAAGTGTCGTCATGCAATAACACTTAGTTAACTAGATCTTCTTTGTTATCACTTAGTTAACTCTCTTAACTGATTCTTTCTTGTTAACATCACTGTAGTGATCAATTCGAGTTATCCTTTGATTTACTGAAGTCTTCACTGAAGTTTAACAATTTGAATTTACCTCTTAATTAATTATTTTATGTGCAATTCAAATTTTCTCATATCTTATCACATCTTATCTTTATTTCTTGTCTTATCTACATGGTCCACATGTGCCAACTTAATTATCATATCAAATATACTAAGGATATTTTCCCAATGATGTGATCATATTGTTCTACTATCGTTCCAAGTGGTTATATGCTAAAGTAATTCACTCTAGAGGTTGCTAGTCTTTAGAGGAGACTTAATAGCTCAACCATGATTAGTGGTAAATCACACACCATACATGCTTCGACATGCAAATCATCACCTCAACACATGCAGATCTATCTTGACACACAAGACCTTATCCTTGACTAGCAAGACTGTACAACATCATCACTTTGACATACAAAGCACTTGCCTCAACACATGGAGC
The DNA here is from genome assembly GCA_027924585.1 of Larix kaempferi. NCBI lineage: Eukaryota > Viridiplantae > Streptophyta > Pinopsida > Pinales > Pinaceae > Larix > Larix kaempferi. Next base: position 13,326,392 of record BSBM01001530.1, read on the forward strand.
TTAACCATTCTTGAGTCCAACTCAAGATTCTTCTCCAAGTTTCCTAATTCCAACTCAGGATCCTATAAGGCACTACCTCGACACACGAGGCTCAATCTTGACACACAAGATTGACCGGGAGAATGACTCATGATGCTGTAACTTTAACAAGATGAACATACAAGGTGTAATAAATGTCCCATCCAAGGACATAGACATCAAAATGGAAAATGGATTAAGATGTAACTAACCAACACGATATAAGATCCTACAATTGCAAAGAAGTTATGCAAGAAATGCCCAATTCACACACAAAAAATATGTCCATAGAAGAAGCCAAAGGAGATTCAAAGAAGTTAGTGAATAATTATAAGCAATAGATATGTTGTGAGATATGCTCAAAACCTAAATTTTGAAAACCTTGTGAAAAATCATAGTGTTTTTATTAGGTGTTACCTAAAAACCCCAAAATAAAACAAATTATGAGATAGAATTAGAGATCTACACAAACATTGCAACAAGACAATAAGATACACACAAATACTTCTTTATTTATTTATTTATAGATACACATATTTAGACACACTTCCATTAGTATAGTCCTATTGGAAATATATAATCTCTTTAGCACATGGCAGATTTTGTTCTCCCAACGGAGACCCGGATAACTCAACACATTGGCAAACAAAGGCTTGGAAAACATATATGTAGATGGTCCCTCGATGGATCTTCTAATGTTCAAGCGACTAGGAAAGTCCATGTCAATTGGATTGGCACCTACGATCAGATCTGTGTTCTCCCAAACTCACAGCCCATTTCACAACCTTCCAACCATCCCTATCCTTATCTCGATTGTTGATTCTACCCATCCAATGGGCCTACAACAAAGTCAACCCGCGCCTACACACATTACAACAATTCAACGAAGGCAGTTTCTATTCCACATAACACATGAAAGCAATAGACTCTACGTCTTTTTTTAGAGGGGGCACAACTCTTCTCCATCTATCTACAACAATCTACACACAAACAAGAAAATTCGCAACAACAACAGATAACACACTCCTACTTTCTCAAATATCTTTATCTATCCTATTTTACTATGCACAATTGCTAAAACACTCAGAGGCTTTCCATGGTCCCACTCATGGAAGCTATGCCTTGTGTGACTTTGATGCCAAGAAATAATTAGACAGATGCATGACTTTGATACGAAGAAAGATTTAGATGGATGCATAGAACAATAAAATACACACAAATATTTTTTTCCCTTTATTCACAAAACACATATTTATACACAAATGCATGGTAAAATCCCAATAGAGGTTTGCATTACTTTCAAACATTATCGTGCGTCTCTTTATTGCCATTTGGGTTAATTGAATTTCTATACAATATTTCAAACCTTTCAATTATATTCATTTTTTGAACTTAATTCCTCTCTAAAATATTTCAAACCCTTCAGTCATTCATTCTACGCATGCTACACCTCTTACAAGGAGCAAACCCTAGAAACTTATGGAAATTAGCTCTAATGCTCATATAGCATAATAAATAGAACCGATAGTGTGGACCTCAAGAGTTTTTATACCTCTGGTATAAACTGATTTCGGGGATTGATCTGTTCTGTTGCTACTTTATATGTCAACTATCCACAATTGTAAAGTTTAATACCTAAGGTTGCTTCTCAGATCTACACCAAGCTGTCTGCAATAGTTGCTGTAAAAATAGACGGCGTTGCAGTTTGCACCATTCCAATAGTTGTTAAAGGTTGGATTTTGACGGGCATATGCCCGTCATGAGGCATTTTTCCCATCAAAATATTGTTAAAAATTGTAAGAAATCGTCTCAAAGAATGGGCAAACAATTTGCTAGGATGTATTCTTTACGGTTAATTATTTTTTCAAACCGTCATTAATTTTTATTAATAGGATTATTAAGATATGTGTATGTCTAGATAAGTGGTCTACAGTATGTGGTTGTTATTATATATGTAATAATGGAAATTAAAACTTTCCCACTTGATTGAAACTTTCCCATTTGATTGAAGAGTATGTGGGTGAGTTTTCCTTCAATGGGGACGGATTTGCTTTCATTCCATTTATTCCTTCTTTCTTATATTAGCATATTATTGTCCCAATACAAGGTCGTGCCCTTCCTTTTAGTGCCTTTCCTTGGCATATGTGCCCTTCTTTCAAAGGATAAGCTAGTTTTCAAGTCCGAAAGTGCAACTCCGAGAGAGAGGTGGGTACCATTTTTGAAGAAGAAGTCAATTTTAAACTATGTTAATGAAGGAATTAACTCATCCACACACCAAACATCAATAATTTATCAGCTACCTAATTTACTAAGCATCTATTAGAAAAATAGGATCGTAGAGCAATAACAATAAACAGAAATGCAAATATAATCACACAAGCACATTACAAGAGAGACACCAATATATCGTGGTTCACCCAAGATGGGCTACGTCCACATTGAAGTATCCAGTCCTTATTATTATACTGTCCAACAAAGTGAAGGGATACAACCTGCAGCACAGCCGCTGCACTTCCTCTTCACTGTTTCACAGTCTCTCTTCCAATCTCAGAGATATTTACAAGCATAATACCTAATACATCAACCCTAGCCATGTTACAATGTCTTTCTTTTATAAGGGAAATACAATGGGAAAATACAACGGGTTACCCAAAACCATGGGCCTGAAAACTGTTGGCGAAAACATCCCCGAACCCCAAGGTTGGGGAATGAGTGTACAGTCCTCTGAGGTGCACGGCTAAGACAATATCATCTATGAGACTGGAAGATCTGGCTCCACAACCAACAATCTCCCACTTGGAGACTGATCACAACAACCCCACCGCTGTTGTACTTGCTGGACCTTGGACTTGGAAGCTTTCTCGTCTTCACCTTCATGCTAGAAGGCCAACAAAAACCGAGCAAGAACTTAGTTTCTCTCTGGTCACTACCTTTGTGAACATGTTGCAGGATTATGGCTAGTATGTATCTTTTCCAGCTTCAACAGTTCATCTTCCAGAACAGAGCGTATGAAATGGTACTTGAGCTGTATATGTTTAGTCCTGGAATGGAATGTTGAGTTCTTTACAAGATGAATGGCACTCTAGATGTCACTATACAACTTACTATCCTTCTGCTTCTTACCCACTTCCTCCATAAACATATGCAACCAAATCATCTCTTTACTAGCCTCTGTAACAACAACATACTCTACTTCTGTTGTTGAAAGTGCAACAACCTTTTGCAATCTTGAAATCCAACTTACTGCTATTCCACCTACAGTAAACACATACCCTGTTGTGCTCCTCCTACTATCCTTATCACCTGCCATATCTGCATCAACATATCCATGTAGAACAGTGTCTGAACCTCCAAAACATAATGCATGAGTAGTAGTACCTATCAAATACTTGAGAATCCACTGTACTACCTTTCAATGTTCCTTACCTGGATTGTTCATATATCTGCTCACAACTCCCACTGCTTGTGCAATATCTGGTCTTGTGCACACCATGGCATACATCAAGCTGCCAACTGCTGATTGATAGGGAATCTTGGACATGTAATCTGTCTCTTCCTGTGTCTTGGGACACATTTCCTTACTTAGACTGAAATGGCTGGTCAAAGATGTAATTACTGGTTTTGCATTCTGCATTTTGAACCTATCCAATATCTTTTGTATGTACTCACTCTGAGACAATGTCAATTTGCGATTTTTCCCGTCTCTCGTTATTCTCATACCAAGGATTTGCTTTGCAGCACCCAAATCCTTCATCGTAAATGAATTAGCTATCTTCCTTTTGAGTACATTTATATCCTGCATGTTAGACCCTACAACAAGCATGTCATCCACATACAATAACAAGATAATATATCTTTCATTGTCTAGCTTCTTGAAATAAACACAGTGGTCAGGATGACATCTACTATAACCTTGTTCTGTCATAAACCTGTTAAATTTTAAATACCACTGCCTTGGAGCTTGCTTCAAGCCATACAAGTTCTTCTTCAACCTGCATACCAAATCCTCCTTCCCTTTGACCTCATACCCTTGTGGTTGCTGCATATATATCTCTTCCTCCAAATCGCCATGGAGAAAGGTTGTTTTTACATCTAACTGTTCAAGATGCAAATATTCTACCGCCACTAGACTTAAGATAGTCCTAATTGAAGTCATCTTAACAACAGGAGAAAATATTTCATCAAAATCTACACCTTTCTTCTGTGCAAACCCCTTTACAACAAGTCTGACCTTGTACCGCTTCTTACCTCCTTCTTCTTCCTTCAACCTGTAAATCCATTTGTTCTGCAATACTCTTTTACCAACAGGAAAATGAGCCAAATCCCAAGTCTGGTTTCCTACCAATGAGTCCATCTCCTCATTCATGCCTTGCTCCCACTTCTTTCTAGTTTCCACCTGCATTGCTTCTTCATAACATTCTGGTTCACCAGCATCAGTCATCAATAAATAATACATTGAAGGAGAGTATCGTTCAGGGAGTCTACTTAACCTGGTATATCTTCTTGCAGTTGCAGGAATTTCAGGTACTTGCTGCTGTTCTTGATTTTTTGGCACCTTTGGAACTTCATTTTCTTTAATTCATCAAGTACTATGTACTATGTGTTTTCCTTTTCCTGTTTCTTTCCCTGCAACTGATCTTTATATATGACCTTTTCATTGAATATCACATCTCTACTCCTAATGATTTTGTTATTTTATAATCCCATAAGCGATAACCAAAATCATCAACCCCATATCTAATAAAGGTACATTTCTTGGATTTAGCTTCAAGCTTTGTTCTATTATCTTTATCAATATGGACAAATGCTTTACAACCCTACGTTCTCAGAAATGAATAGTTTACCTTTTTACCTATCCATGCCTCCTCTGGAATACCACCATCCAAACCACTTGAAGGTCCTCTGTTTATTAAATAAAAAATGGTATTTACAACATCAGCCCAAAACTGTAAGGGAAACCCTACATGCAATCTCATACACCTTGCACACTTCATGATCATTCTGTTCATCATTTCAGAAACACCATTTTCTTGTGGTGTTCCTAAGACTGTCTTCTCTCTATGAATCCCATGATATGAACTGTAACTATCAAACTCCTTGCCGCAATACTCACCTCCATTATCAGATCTGAGACACTTCAACCTTTTTCCTATCTCATTCTCAACCAAAGCTTTCCACTTCTTAAAAGTAACAAACACATCAGATTTCTGTCTAATGCAATAAACCCAAGTTTTCCTAATTGCATCATCAATAAATGTAACATAATAATGAGATCCACCAAGAGATTGTACCTGAGCTGGTCTCCATACATTTGTATGCACTACCTCTAACTTTTCATTCTTCTTCTGTTTCCCAACCCTGAGAAATCTGACTCTCTTATGTTTTCCATAAACATAGTTCTCACAGAATTCCAAACTTACCTGCTTCAAATCTGGCAGCAACTTCCTTGAGTGGAGAATCTGCATCCCCTTCTCACTCACGTGGCCAAGCCTATGATGCCACAATGATGGATCTGTTCCTGTAGAAGCTAAAGATATAGAATGGTCAGTATTATGAGTACATAAATACAACGTACCTACTCTGTCTTCTTTTGCTATCACCATTGATCCTTTGGTGATTTTCCACCACTTTTCTCCAAATGTAGATAGACAACCACCATCTCCTAACTGCCATGTTGAGATCAGATTTCTTTTCATAGCAGGAATATGCCTTACATCTTTCAATAGCCAATCAGTTCCATTCTTAACTTTTATCCATACCTTATCCATTCCAATAATTTTACCTGGCTCATCATCACCCAATAAAACATGTCCAAAATCGCTTGGAACATAATCATGAAAGTATTTCCTATGGGGTGTAGCATGACATGAAGCCCCTGAATCTACTACCCAATAATCACTAGTATTATCTAATGCAAGAATCAAAGCATCTTGTAACACATCACCTGCTACATTTGCTTCCTGGGTAGTTTCCTCCTGTGCATCTCTTTTCTTCTTTAGATATCTGCAGTCTTTCTTCAGATGTCCTGTTTTTCCACAGTTCCAGCACTCTATCTTTCCCAGTTTGACTTGGATCTGCCAGTTTTAGACTTGCCATGATTACATTGGCTCTTTCCTCTCTCCTTTTGTCTTCCCTTGCTCTCCATGGTCAACGCATTACCTAATGTCTCACATGTGCTTTTTCTTCACATTTCCTCGCTAAGAATAACATCAATAACATCATCAAATTTCAAGGTGTTTGAACCAGAGACAGAGTTACTTACAGCCATGACTAAGCTATTCCAGCCTTCTGGCAATGAACACAATATTAGAAGAGCCCTAACCTCATCATCGAAGTTCACACTTACATAACTTAGTTGATTTGTAACCGTATTAAATTCATTTAAATGATCAGTAACAGATCCACCTTCAGACATCTTCATATTAAATAAACGCTTCATTAGAAATACCTTGTTGGAGTCCGAGGGTTTTTCATACAACTTATCCAATGCACTCATCAAACCCTCTGTTATCGTTTCTTTTGAGATATTGAAGGCCACCGACGAAGCCAGGGACAACCGTATTGTTCCCAGTGTCGTTCTGTCAAGAACCTCCCATTCTTCGTTTTTCATAGTCGCCGAATGCTTTGCTCTTCCTCCCAACGGTAGGAATAGATCCTTCTGGTACAGATAGTCCTCCATTTGCATTTTCCATAACTAGAAGTTTTGGCCATTAAACTTCTTGACCTTAAACTTTCCTTCTTCTTCCATTGCTCCCACTCGAACTAGAAACCCTAGCTTCCTACGGGTTTATCTGCGAAATAGACCTTTGGCTTTGATACCAATTGTTAGAAAAACAAGATCGCAGAGCAATGGCAATAAACAAAAATGCAAATATAATCACACAAGCACATTACAAGAGAGACACCAATATATTGTGGTTCACCCAAGATGGGCTACGTCCACATTGAAGTTGCCTGTCACATACCCACCCATCCATCCAAGACAAGGGAGGGGACATGATGCCAATCTCTGGGGCTTTCACATAATCTCGGCTCATTCATTAGAATCATATGAATAACTCATTTGTGTGCAAATGTAAAACAAATCAATTATTCACAGTGGAATTAAACTATCCACACACATTACTCATGCATACAGCATATCAACAGTCATCAAATTAATAAAGTGCAGAAGTAAATACATAGACATAAAAACACTTATCTCCATTTTTCAATTGTTCCAAACAACTAGCTATGTCGCTGCAATGTTCCACCCAACCATAGGCCAGTTGTGTTAATCAATCTCTCAACACAACTGCCACCCCCGAGCTGGGCATGATTCCTATAAGGAAAAATGGGACATTCAGCTCATACGCAACCAATTAAGCATTTCATTTGAGCCAAGCTAGTCCATAGTTGGGTTTATCAGGCTACATCAGAACCCTGGATGCTTGCACTCAAGCTCAAGCCAAAGCAATGGATTTACCAACAAGATGGCCATGGGTTTGGGCTTTCCCCAAATCATTTCCATCCAAAAACGAATTGTGGGATGGGGAAAAACATTCATAGGGAGGAAAACATTTTCTCCCCAACTCTCTCAACATTTAACAACAAAAACGGTCTCTATGGAACCTCAATTCCATTCCCCTTCTTCCCCACTGGTATACAATACAAAAACGCCTTTCTCAGCTGGGATAATGAAGGAAAACACATCAAACATGGCTGGAAAACGCCCAGGTAGCTCTAAACTCGTGAGGGAGGAAGACTAGTTGATGGATAATGGCTTGGGGAGAAATTCATGGCTCTTTTCTTGCCCAAGAAGCAAAACACAATTTTCCGTGCAGGGTGGCTTTCCCATACCCGAATTTGGACAGCCATACCTCTCATTCCCCAAGGCATTAACTACCTCAACCAACTCTTGGGAGAAATCAATGATTGGGTTCAAAAGTCAACATGGGTAGTTGAGGGTTTGATGGGTTCTCTCATTGACACTTGGATTGAATTGATTGGCTCCAAGGGTTTGAATGTTTTCCCTCCCAATTCCTTGTAAAATCATGCCCCCATCTCTTATTGCATTGCATAGCTAGTTGTGGGTATTTTATTAAATGCAGATTTACATGATATTTACAATTCCATTGTGTCGGGCTATCACGTAAACCATGTGCCGGGCTATCACGTAAACCATATGCATCAATAAATCGATGGTGGGGCCTTGGCCTTGAGCTCCTCACCACGATTATATAACAAGATTACATCATTTACAATTTTAATGTGATAGGGTCAAGATGGGGATGTGACATTGCCAGTCCTTATTATTATACCACTCAACAAAGTGAAGGGATACAACCTGCAGCACAACCACTGCACTTCCTCTTCACTGTCTCACAGTCTCTCTTCCGATCTCAGAGATTTTTACAAGCATAATACCTAATACATCAACCCTAGCCGTGTTACAATGTTTTTGTTTTATAAGGGAAATACAATGGGAAAAAACCACGGGTTACCCAAAACCATGGGCCCGAAAACTGTTGGCAAAAACAACCCCAAATTTTTTCTCGGGGTGTTGACCCTGAACCCCGTTCACGGGGGTTCCGCCCCCGCACCCTCGAACCCCAAGATTGGGGAATGAGTGTACAGTCGTCTGAGGTGCACGGATGAGACAATATCATCTATGAGACTCGAAGATCTGACTCCACAACCAACAACATCAACAATTATAATCTATTGAATTTACCAAGCATTACCTATGAAATTTCAAACATGTTTTCTTTTTAGTCATGGGCCTCAGAAGTTAGAAGTAGCTGCTAATTTAGATACTCATTTCTCTAGACAGTTTGAAAGTGCTCTCCTCTGGCTACCATGGACTTGGAGCTACTACTTTTGGTAAGATTTTTTTATTTTTATAATTTTGATAATAATCTAAAAACAAATTTTAATGGAACTCTTCTATGTTTTTTCTTAAACATGTAATTGTTTTTGTTATTTTGATATTGAGCTAGGTTAACGCTTGTGATTGACAAGGGCATGGAAGCAATGCTTTGTTCTGGGATGCTCCCAATCCCACTCTGTACACTTCCAATACTTCCAAGTTACAATTTATATGTCTTATTGCTAAAAGCTTTTCAAATATCTATTCATTTTTTAAAAATTATTTATTTGATATATGTTAAAATTTATAAACATTTTATTATTATTGTAGTTTTAGTAATTGGTTGGTACAAATTTTGACCCTCTCCCACAAAAACACATTGAGAATTAAATTTAACCTCATGGGTGTCAATTTTAATGGAAAAATGTATTGGCTCTATATTAATAAAACTTGTGTCCAAAAAAATGATTTTATGAGAAGAATTTTTATATATTTAAACTACTATGTCACATTATATAAGTTTACATTATTTTATTTTTATAAAAATAAAATAAAATGAATTACTTATATTAAAAAACTAAATGCTTTCATTTAGGAACGAAGAAAAAGAAACCAAATTTATTTTATCAAATTCTCATCAAAATACATCATGGATAATAATACATAGAAAACTCCACTTCTGTGAAGGATTTGTTGTAGCTTGGTATGTGCAAGTTCACTTGCAATAATAGTTGAGGATTCAAAATAGTCCATACCTTGGAAACAAAACCTTATTAAACTTCTTTTGACAAAAGAATGAGAGAACACCATAGCACAATCTCAATTGCAATGTGCTTTTCTAATGAATATCCTCTATAAATGGCATATTATATTTATTTGGCCTCTTAACTCAAGTCCTTTGGAATTAAATGTCACAATTTCAATTACATCATTGATGCAACATGTTAAGCTTGAAAATTTTTGGTATGTTGTTAGAATAATTTTTGTAATTAATCTATAATTTGGGCCACACATGTAAATAATTAAAATGTGTGTGCTATCATTTAATTAAGCCTAAATATAGTGATCTAATTAATAATTGATTAATTGGCTTAAGGGTATAATTGTCATGAGATTATTGTGTAGATACCATTAGATAATTATTATTTCTATGAGGGGCGGAAATATAATTATGATAAAATTAAAACTGTCCTAGCGGTTTATAAATAGGGTTATGGTCCCCATTCTACCACGACGCATTCCAATTTCTGAAAATCCTCTCAGAGAGAAGTTGACGCAGAATCTAGTGGCTAGAATTGGAAGATCATCTCAAAGGGTTCTCTTCCTGTAAGGTTTCTCCTTCAATGGATTCAGGTATGCTTCCGCTATTAATTTTCTACTCATTGTTTTAATCAGAAGATTCTAGTATATATAAATTAAGGTTTTTTCATTTTTTGTTTGATTATTAACATATGTTACATTACATGTGGCCTACATTAACCTCTGGAAAGGATTCTAGGTTCCACCGTTTGTTTGTTTCCTAAGTTTATCACTTAATGTACTTCATATGAAGGATTCTAGGTTCCACCTTTTGTTTGTTTCCTAAGTTTATCACTTAATGTACTTCAATGCATAATGTTTACATGTATTACTTTTGAGATGTCTGTGTCACATGTTACTTTTGAGATGTCTTTAGTAACAATATTCCGAACATCTCCTCTGCCGATAAAAACAAGTGTAAGTGTAAGTGTAAGCCATGGAATTAGAACGCTCACATGGAGATGAATTGCCATATTGTCCAAGGTCTGTCATTGTGCTGGGCTTCTCACAGTGATATCGCTGGCACAAACACACAAAGAGAACTGTGCTGGGCTTCTCTGCATATTGTTTGCTTACATAGCCACATCAATAAGGATCTTCTATTATATTAATTGATTTTTATGGAGAAGGATATTTGATTATGAAGTTTTAATAATCTAAAATTGCAATTTTAACTTGAAAAAAAGTTTAAACATTCTATGATTTTGTCCATAAATATGGATTCAAGGCCCTTAAATATCTTAAAATACTTAGCTTAAACAATTTTAAACACTTTTAGAGAATTGTACAGAAAAATGCACTGAGTAACCAGAAACCAAAGAAATGATCCAACTTCTAAAATCACTAAAACAGGGTTGCTAATCGTAGATCATTTAGCTTTCTTGCATATTCATATGCACAGAGTCTCTGATTCATCCACGTCACATCAAACTGCCTCTGCATTTACGAAATAATTAATAGTTTGTTGACGTGACTTTATATTTAGCAGGGAAACATATTAATAAGAGCCACTTTGTGTGAGATAAATGTGTAAATTCAATTTCAATTTAATATTATAATATTTAAAATAAATTATAAATATATAATTTAATATAAAAATTATTTAAAATAAATTTTTATATTTTAAAATTTAAAGTATATTACTAAATATGATTTTTTTAAATAGTAAGATAATAAAATAAATGTATTATTTAAATTGATTTTATAGGTTTTTAAATCTTTTTAATTAGAAAACAAATGATAATAAATAATTAGATAACTTCTTCTTAATACTTGTCTATTGGATGTAACTTGAGTTGTTGGGAGGAATGATTGCTACTTTTCCTACCTAAATTCAATTCTTGTAAATGACATAATGTTCTTCGAGCTCCTATATAATAAATGTAATTTTAGCCATACTTTAATTCTACGAAATAAAGATATTGACATATTTTTCTTGAAAAAAAAACTTCTTCTTAATACTTAATTTATACCCTATTAAATAATTATTATATATATTAAAAATTAAAACACCTTTTTAATATAAGCTATACATTAAAAATTAAAGAAAGGTGGTAAACATTATTTGTCTTGTTTTTATTATTATATCTTATATTTTGACTTTGTTTTTGTGGATTTGGTTTATATGCTATTTTGCGATTTTATTGTAATATTAATTAATGAGTTTTTAATGAAAACGTTTCCTAGAACAAAAATTGAGAAAGAGAATCAAATTATTGATTTGTTGAGTTATAAAATATCTTCTAACTTGTTTAGCTTCACGATGAAGTCACTAGCTAGTTTGTTCACATGGGCTCTCTCAAAACATTTGCCCAAACATTAAACAATCTATTTTCCCATTTGATCACATGGGATTTTTCTAAACATTTGCCCCAATATCAAACTATCATTCAATTTACTAAATAATTTTTTAGTTTGTTGATTTGACTTTATCTTTTAATTTGTCTAACATGGATTCGTACTATAACTTCCATTTGCCTTAATTGGTGTAAAAGAATCTCAACGTTTAAGTGATTCGTATCAAGCTTGAGGACCACTAAACAAACATTATTGGTTGTAGATTATTTTAGTGGTGTGATTGAATTGGTTTGGCAATTTAATATTTAATGTTTGGTTGTAGATTATTTGAGTGGTGTGATTGAATTGGTTTGGAAATTTAATAATTTATGTTTAATAATTAGTGTTTAATGTATTTGCAGAATAAGAAGATGCAAATGTAGAGTAGCAAGTTTCTTTAGTTGTGGTAGCATAATTGAAATATAAGGATATATAAGCTTGTTTGCATGTGTAATTGTTTTGTATTTCATTTTTAACTATACAAATTCTTATTTATATTTAATGAGTACTTATAACTATGTGAGAAATGAGGAACATATAATACAGGAATCATGGGATAACATTGAATTATTTCTCATGACTACATATCTATGAAGTGAAGTCCATGTACCAAATGGTGAAAAAATATATAGATAGAAGCTCTCGAAATAAAACTTACAATTGAGATAGTTATTCATGATTCAAGGAAAGATAAATAGATTCTCAACACCTAAATGGATAAGAAAACACCTTGGTAGGGTAGAATAGAAAGTCTATTTTGTTTGTAGTACAATGGTAGTATGACTAAAAAAAGATGACACCAAAGTATGTGTTTCCATGTGTAATTGTTTTTGTGTTTCATCTCTAGCTACACGAATAATTATTTATGTTTAATAAACACCCATTCTGTAGGAAAACATCCTTGAGTACATTTCTCTCTTGTTGATAACATATTCTATAATGGCCAAAGTTGTAAGTTGGCTTCTCAAATGAATTGATAGATTATACAATTTCTTTGATTGGAACATAGCTATATGGCTGATTTTTATTGGACTAATATTCTTCCTCATCCATTTTAGATGTCATATTGTAAAGCATCATACCTCATCCTTGTTAATTAAAGATGAAGAACTCTTTCAACAAGTGATAGAAGGTTTAGCTCAATGGATGAGACAACAAGTTACCTATTGTAAAAAATATCCAATTCCATTCCTCTTAGTATGTTCACACAAAGTGAACACACTTTGTGTCAACATCCCTATCATGCTAATTAAAATTAGAAACCCAACAAGAAGCCCCCCTTGAAGTCTCTTGTTTCCCTCCCTAATTTCACTCTTCGTGAAATAAAGTTGAAATTTGAGATTTCTTTTGCAAACCAAGAATGAGATTATCTATTTCCAAGTGGGTTTCTCCTTGCTCTTTTATGAAGACGGAGCACACTTGCTAGATTTATCAATGAATTGTTAGGAGGAATGTCGAGTCAATGGTGGAAATCCTCAAGTGAGGAAATAATTACAAGGAAAGTCTAATTAAAATAGAATTGAAACACCAATGTTCTAACATGCAAGAATGTTTAGGAGATGTTAAAATATTTGTTAGGAAACTAAATGGTGGATTAATATAGACATGTATGTATCTTTCTTGACTTTACAATGTATGCAATGTTTTTTTTCTTGGAAAAGGAAGATTTCCTACCTCTAAATTCTTGAAACATGATTGAACATATACAGTCCAAACATTGGAAAACAATTAGAAATTATGTGTACACTAGGTACAAAGACATTGAAAGATGGAAACTTTGTGTAAATTACTATGCATTCATTTAAGAAAAAATATCTAGATACTAGTTGCACTTGCACTTGCATTGACATTGAAACAACCATTAAAGAAAGAAGATAAAAAAGAAAGATAAACGATATTGGTACTAATCTTTTACATAAGAAAATAAACTTTGGAAGCTCATCTTATTGGACGAAATCATAAATTACTTTTCCTATTAGGATTGTGTTTGTGTTTTATGTGGACGACTAGTTCTAAATGGTTTAGAAGAATAAGGATATAATTGATTCAATAGGAGCTACAATCACTCGGATACACAACAAGCTACTACTGCAGCTGGAATAACCCAAATATTTTTGTAAAATCGGTTCTAAGCAACCATCAAATCAATATAGTGCAATATTGGTTGAAAATATAATGATTACAAAAATTCATAGATGATTTAGAAATTTCATGGGAATCAGTAAAATAACAAGATATAGTGAATGGTCTTTAATGATGTAGTGGAAATTGATTACATCATACAATTTTTTAACTTGATGAGGTCATATTTTTCCATATTTTTGCTACCTATTTTCCTACCATGTCGATCTTTTTGTCTTCCATATATACTCACTTTTTCCTCCTATTTTCACCATTGTCATACATATCTACCCATTATCTAGATCACAAGTATAAAAGGTACCCTTGGACTTATACAAGGTTTTTTGAGTTTATATTTAAACCTAAAAGACTGTTATTAATGTTTTCCTTAGGTCTTGTTCATGTTGGGATTGACATCTATTTGCATTTGAAGTTCAACAAGGTTTATTTGTAGCCCTAACAAAGCATTTTATAACCCTTAGTAGTTTCAAATTATTTTGCGTATAAATAGTAACCATGAAGACATGTTGTTAAGACATCAATAGCTCCACATCAACATATCTACATCAATGTTAAAACCATTTTGCAAGAAACCAACAATGTACTAATGCAATACAATTGACGATATTGGTTGTTGTGAAGAATCATAAGCTCAGTTGATAGATTATTTGCCTTCAATCCATTGCAACCACAATAGTAATTGCTATAAGATCACTAATTGAGCAACACATTCATTGTTATATCCAACTAATGAAGGATGACATGAATCACACCAGTTGTCCTATAACTATACAAATCAAGCTTTCTTTTTGTGCAAACTAGAAACATTGATTTGGGGGTATTTTCATTTATTCCTGGATAACAGTGAATGAAATTAATGAAGAGGATTAATGCATATGCTTCTATCTCAACTGAAACATGACTCTATAATCATTTCTTTCATTTGATCAAACATGGATATATTCCTTTATTAGAAATCCATTACTAGACTTTAGAGATTATAGGAATCATTTAATAAGCATTTAAATTATGTTACATTTGATCTTCTCCAAAGAATATTCGAGTATGTATAAATAGGGGAGGATCCTCATCATACAGGGAGGGTTAGAGAACACTCTCTGATCCATTATATCATAGAATACAAATTCATGGAGATCTCATTCCATATCTAAATTGTAGCTTGCTAATTTTCTATGTGAATTTATGTGGTGATTAACTGTATTTATGATTAATTTTCTACATTGAGAATTTTTCCATAATTATGATGAGCTATTTTATCATCCTATAATTAGTAATTTAAGAGTAATAAAAGAGACTTATAAATTTTCTATCCCAAAGTCAATATTGCTTGCAAGATACCTTGCATTGTATGTGTAGGCTCTAGGCTCCTTCATTCATTTTTGATTTCTATATACTTCCATGGAAAGAAATTTGCACCATTATCTAAGAAATAAATTGGCATCGTAGAAATAAAAACACACCATAATTCATAAATCAAAATCTATCTATTTTATAATTAACTTAATGTTATGAATATTTTAATAATGTTTTAATATTCATTAATATTAGTAATTATAATAGAACACAAATATTCTAAACAATGCCTAAGCCATACTTAAAGCACAATCAATTGTAATTATTATCAATTCATTATCAATTATTAATATATTCTTGGTATAAGAGAGAGATACGTGGGCTTAAGCGCTGCTCGTGGTCTAGGGTTCAAATCTGCTCGTGGTCCATGTTCTCCTACTCGTTCACTCTCCATCTCTCATACACCTATTCCCTCACACCTCACCTCAAACTCATGCCTCCTCCGTCCATTCCTTATCACGCATCACCCTCTCCATTCCCTTATTCCACATGCTCCAACCACCTTCCCATTACTCCCATTGCACCAACACCCAACCGCACCCCAATCCATTGCTCCTCTCTAGTTGTGCCTCCCCTACCCCATTCTCGGCCCTCGACACTCTCATGCTTACATCACTCCACATCCTCCATTGCACTCGACCCACCAGCTCCAACCTTTCACACTACCCTCACTCTCTTAGCCACCATTCCACTTGCCCACGTCATCCCTACCACAAAATTCATTTACCTTTCACCTTGCATCCACTCCATCTCCTCCCTTACCACTCCACGTAAGCCCTAATTTTTTTAATAAATTCAAATATTATGTAATAATATTATCATTATTATAATATTCGTTTTCTATTAAAACTTTATTATCCCAACCTTAATTGTATTTTTTTTTAATTTTTTCACCATACAAAGCCAAAATCCCATCTAAATATACATCCCCACATACCAGAAGCATAACAATGGAATTGAAAAATCAGTTTGAAAAATTGGAGAAGTACGTCAATGCCCTTAGAGACGCCATCACCAAGAACCAAGAAAGTTTAAGAGAAGAAACGAAAAATAACAATGTAATGCTAAAGAAAGAGATAAAATACGAAGTTATTTCAGTGATGGAAGAAAAGTTAGAGAAAAAATTAGACGTCATGAACGAGAAACAAAAAAAAATTGATGACAAAATGGATGCCATGACAGAGAACCATAATAAAATGATGAAAATCTTAAAAAATCGAAGGTCTAGTAAACGCCATAAATGAAAAAGTAGTTTGGATATGTCGGTTGCCTCATCCTGTAGCTCTGCGTCACCGTCCCCCTATAGATCAAAAGGCACCCAATATCATCTTTTATGATTTTCCCTTCCAAAGCAAAAATAGAGCTACTAAAATACAACGGGAGTGAAGACCAATGTGTTGCCTGGATAAACAAATCGGAAGAATACTTCACTATATACAACATTACGATGGATGAGGAGAAAGTGAAATATGCATCGATGCATCTAGAAGGATATGCCTATAATTAGTACATGTGGTGGAAAAGAGAAAATTTTTCCTACACATGGAACCTGTTCAAAAAATATATTTTAAAAGGGTTTCAAAGAATCATCAGGGACGAGTTCTTATCAAAACTTACCAGGTTACAACAGAGAGGAAGAGTTGAGGAATTCACTCATCAGTGGGAATCCGTTGCCACACAAGTGTTTGGATTATCTAAAAACCACTTATACTATGAAATGAGAACTTTATACTATGAATGAGAGCTCTAGACATAAAAACGATGATTTTTATACACAATTTTTTTTTTTTGGTAAAAATAGAGCCACGACCTAAACATCCCATACTCTTGTTTACAAAAACTTTAAAATCAACACCTAAATTGGAAAAAGTTTTTTTCTCTTCAAGAGATAAATTACAACTTTTTTGAAACTTGCATACTAAACAAACAAAAAAAAATTCATAAATAATTTCACCACTCTAACCATAAAAAACAAAGAAATTATGATGTGATTCATAATGAAATAATACATTAGATCATACAAGAACAAATAATTCATATAAATATTCAAAAATTTATTTAGAGTTTAAAACTTATTTAGAGGTTAAAACTCATTTTATATTTTTATAAATTTTAAATATAAGATTTGAAATGACAAGAAAATTATTAATTAAAAAAAGTAAAAATACTAAATTTTATAGTTAATCAAAATTATTGTTTCCGACATTACAAGTTTAAAAACAAAATAAATATCATTAAAATCAAAATCAATGCCATAAATTTTATAATAAAACAAAATGTTGAAATATGCCAAAAACATCTTTACAATAAACAAATTTGTTAAATTTGTAGCACAAAGTAGGTTGAGGTTGAACAACTTTTCCTTTTAAAATGTATATGACAAGACTTTAACTAATTTCACGTTAATAACTTTGGTACTTTTATTTTAAAATAGCATTTAAAAAAATATTTAGCATTTTTCTCTTTATCTATCCATTAAATCCTCTTATTGATATTAAAGAAAAGTAAACATCATCATCATCATCACTAATTAAATTTATAAAACAGAATTAACTCAAATACAATGAAAATAACTATATATTGTTTTTTCTATTAATTTGAACATCAAGCCTATGAATTGGTATAAATTCCAATAAGAATTGACACTTGCAATCAGAATTGAAGAGAATCAACCTACGAATTGGTATAAATTCCAAAAGATTATTTCTTTCAAGTTTTATTTGCGGTATTAAAATGTATTTAGATTATTACAGTATTAAAATGTTTTTTAAATTTGTAATGGCTTCAAACTTCTTAGAAATGAAACATATATTAATTCCAACATTTTTTTGTGCCCAACTTATGTTTTACATAAATATAAAGTTAGGATTTGCTTTTTGTAAATAAATAGACTTTTTATTTAATTTTTTTTTATATACTTTTTGTAAATAATATATATTAATGTAATTATATTATGTATTATCTCTTAGGATTAATTTTTTTTTTATATACTTTTTGTAAATATTATATATTAATGTAATTATATTGTGTATTATCTCTTAGGATTCTGGATAAGGTAATTTTAGAACTTGTAGATAAAAGAAAATTTTCCATTGTCTCTTACAGGGAACTTTTAAGATTATCGTTAAAAGGTTATGATAAAGTTTTGTTTTAGGAATTTTGAATAGGAGACAAAGAAGATGCGTGCATTTCAAGATAGCTTAATAAATGTTTTAGCAATTAAAACAATGGAAACCATTTAAACTTTATTTTATTGTCTTTTAATGAATGTTTTAGCAATTAAAACAATGGAAACCATTTAAACTTTATTTTATTGTCTTTGAATGAATGTTTTAGCCATTAAAACAATGGAAACCATTTAAACTTTATTTTATTGTCTTTCAAGAATGAAATTAAGTTTAGTCATAAGGTTTTAACTGCACCTGTGCAGATGTTGAAGCCCGAGTCATGTGGAAAGAAGGCGTTGAATAAAACTTATATTATACATTACAGATTGGCCAATCTATGGGCATGGAATTTATGTGAATATTGAACGTGATTGCATTAAAATTTCAATTGCCACGTGAAGGAGACTTCGAAGATTATCAATATAAAAGTTGAATGTTAACTCACACATAATTTTGAGGAAGATAGTTTGAAACCGCAACATATATTGATGTGTCCATCAGCTTTGCA
Source organism: Larix kaempferi (assembly GCA_027924585.1). Classification (NCBI taxonomy): domain Eukaryota; kingdom Viridiplantae; phylum Streptophyta; class Pinopsida; order Pinales; family Pinaceae; genus Larix; species Larix kaempferi. The sequence continues at coordinate 13,345,563 of BSBM01001530.1, forward strand.
TTTTGTTTTCGAAGACATGGCAATCACACCAACATATCATCCCATTGGTGTAACACCGTATCAGTCATAGATTTTATATTATTCATGGTTGCACAAAATCTTATTCCTAATGGTCAAGACCGGCCTGGATTAGAGCGCTTAAAACCACTAAGTTGCTTAAATTGCTTCCTCACTAAACTCGTTGGATGCATTTATTGGTTTCATGGGTTACATAACAATAAGTGTAGATTGCTTTAGTGTAGATTGCTTTATTTGCCAGCACACTCCTTCCTGCTACATAACAGTAAGAAGTTTGACGTGGTTACAAATTTAAAAAAACATTTTAATACTGTAATGATCTAAATGCATTTTAATACCGCAAATAGAGCTTGAAAGAAATAATCTTTTGAAATTTATACCAATTCGTAGGTTGATTCTCTTCAATTCTGATGGCAAGGATCATGCAGGGGATACCCAGGACTTGTATATGAGTATCGTGTAAAAGTCCCTTTAGATAAGAATATGTCCAGTAAATTCGTGCTTAAGAAGAGTGTTTTCCATTGAGGCTGATATGAGGCCGTGTACTGTGCTACAACAGAAGTTATGAATTAATTATTGAAACATCCATGAATTTTTTCAAAATTCCAATTCAATTTAAATCTTGACAAAAGTTTTTTTACGCTTTCTTGCTTTAAATTTCATCAAAACATCTCTCATATTAGATGGAAGACTGTTCTAACTTGGTGATAGCCGTTTGAAGGGTGGATCTTATTGTATTTTCTGCTCTTGGGATTTAGCTATGAAATGAGTATAACACTTTTGGCAATATTGTAAAATCATATACCTTTGATTCAATATAAATATCAAATTATAGGTTTTTTTTTTCAAAAATTTATTCAATTTTATACCTATTCAATATATTAATATAAATTAATAGACAAAGATGAAAGATATAAACTGGAGGGACAAATAAGCATGTAATATATCTAATATGGAAAAGTGATGGATGATGATACATATTATAATAAGATCATGTAGTAGATATATGGCAAAGTATTGGAGGATGATACATAAATGTATGGCAAAGTAATGGAGGATGATACATAAATGATTAGGTCAACTACATTAAAATTTTAAAATACTCTAAATTCATCTAATGGTTATTTGAAATTTTTACACGCCACTAAAGCACATTGACAATTTATTTCTAGTTTTTTTCTTTTTCTTTTTAAAAGAAATAATGTGTAACTACATTTAAAAAAATTATCATATATATATATATATATATATATATATATATATATATATATATATATATATATATATTGACAACTATCCTCATTTTAAAGATTTAGATTATTGCTATCATTCCAAAGATAGAAAGATTTAGGTTATTAATGTTTAATAATGATTTTGATTTTTTATAAAAAGTGTAAAAGGTTTTAATGTAGATATAAATCTTTGTAAAAATGATATTTATTGTTCATAGGTATCTCTTTAGCTCAATGTTATGATATTTTCACAAACATATATACCTCATTTCCACAATCTTGTACATAGGTTTTCAATAGTTTAAGAATTTTGTTATATATCTTATAATAAAATCAATAAAATTATATTCGAAGAAACAATTGATAAGAGTGGTGGACATGCATATAGTGGCAATTAAGATAACCCTCCTTGTGAAGTTTGAAGTGTTCTATCTTTCTAGATATCTTTTTAAGAATGGTGCAAAGACATATTTTTTATTGCCAATTAAGATAACCCTCATTGTGAAGTTTGTGGTGTTCAACCTTTCTACATAGATATATAGATATATTCCATGTCTACATTTTTAAGCCACGAACTAGGCTATGTGTCTTTCTACCAATTATTTGTTTTCTCTAATGTGATTATGATTATAGTCACTTGCTGTAATCGTATTTTTTTTCTTTTTAAAATTGATAAAATACAAATATTTGGCCTCCTATGGAGTCTTAACACTTAGACATTTGTGTTCCAATTGATTAAATATCTTTTCCCTGTTTATAATGTATCATGTTCATAAAAATCAATGGTATAGGGAAGAGATGTTTGATCTAGTTTTTTCATAGAATGAAGGAAGAAATATAAAATGGAAATATACAAAGAAAGATATTGCAAAGAACATAGTAATATAAAAAAAACCAAATTCTATTAATGGATGAAATAGAAAAAGACTGTAAACCACAAAGTAATACAAAAATCTCTGAAGATAGATGTATGTGTCAGCTATGCTCATTCCAATAAATATTACAAGAGACTAAAAGTGCCTAATAACTTAAAGTGTTGATTAGTTTCATGTCTTGAAGAAAATGTTAAATTTGACAATTTTTTGATAAGATATATTAGTAATGTTTTGACTTTCAGACTTTATTTTAGAAATAAAATTTCTACATATAATATTTTTAATATGTTTTTTACAAATATATGGTATAGTTTTTCTTGAATTTATGTGAATCGTCACTTTTCACAAAATAATATGAAATAGTATCGTTTTTATACAAAAAAATCTCTAAAAATTTATTGAAAATGGTTTTAAATGTCTTTATTTTCTGTTTTTTTTACAATTTTGTCAATAAAAATGTCTTATTTTATAGAAAAAAATTGCAAAATGTATATGCTTTTTTATTATAAATTGCTTATAAATGTATGTTATTTTGTTAAATTTCTAAAAACACACTTGAAAATAGAAATTAAATATATTTTACAACAAAGATAATTCAAAGGCCTAAAAAAATGCCTCAAAATGAAAATGTGTGATACTGGTATCAACCCTTTTTGAAACAGAGGTAAAAATAGCTACTAAAATTAGGAGAGACAGAAACGAGAACCGTGTTGAGTTCTAGTTTCATAGTATAAGTGGTTTAAACAACATCAAATCGACATAAGAGTCACAAGAAAATTCAAGCTATTCACAAATTCCTCGACATAAGAGTTGCAAGGAAACTCAAGCTACTCATACACCCAATTCTAGATATCAAGGTGATGGTTGCAGATGGAAAAAATATTGAGAAGGTAGGAAAGTGCCATGAAGTGAAAATTCAAATACAAGATTTCAACTTGGGATTAGAACTCTACATCGTACCTCTGGGTGGAGTAGACATCATTTTAGGAGTCCAATGGCTACAAACATTGGGTATTTACTCAACCAATGATCAAAAATATTTTATCACATTCAAGTGGAAAGGGAAAAAGTATAAGCTACATGGTTTCCAACCACCCTAGATGCAATTGGTCTCATCTTAGCAGATGGAAAAACTTATACGAAAGGGGAATCAACTTACGTAATCCAATGTCATCAGATGGAGAGAGAAGATTCATAACAAGATGATCCTAGAGAAGAAGAGGTCCAAGAGATACTTCAGAAAAACAAAAATATATTTCAATATCTACCCATGAGGTTACCACAAAAAAGAAGGATCGAATATGTAATTGAGGTTAAAACATGGTCAAGTCCAGTCAAATTAAAACCCTATAGATACCCCCACCACCATAAAACATAAATAGAAATATTAGTTCAAGACTTGTGTTTACAGACAATTTGTAAATGTAGACATAAAAGGATCTCCCTAGACTGAATGGTTCGGATCTAGAACAAAACAAGTACACAATAAAGATAACTTCCCTAGATTGATCAAATTGCAAAGCAAGTTATGAGCTAAATCACCTTATGAGCGCAATTCCTTTCTCCTTGCTTGATTCAACCCCTCAATCTACAGATCTTCAGCTGCAGAACATGAAGCAAGTGAAAACAAACAAGTAGTGATAGCATATGATTATGAATCAATCTAGATTAGCAGTCAAATAAGCCAATCCTAAACTCTATAATGACAAGATGTTTATGGAAAGTATTTGTATTAATGTAAATACATAAAGTACAAAGAGAGTATTTAAAACTGAGCTTTGATGTCCTAACACCATCCCAATGATATTAGCCTCAAAGACCAAAGCTTTGCCTCCTATGGATGAGAGGGATCTCCTAGCATAATTTCACCAGCATGTAGGTACTCTATCCTTCCTCTCCTTAACCATGGAGAGGGGGTTCATATTTATAGGCCTAAGAAGATAGGATAGGTTGAGGATTTATGGGAGAATCTTAAGGGATCATCCCACTAGGTAAGGGGATCAAGTGCCACCTTTCCTAACATGTAGGGATAAGACTCCACACAATCAAAGGTTCGAGAAGTCGCTCGAATCTTCTCTTTTTCCATTTCAACCAATAACGACGCACCTTGCACACTAGAAACTTGGGTCATTGAAGGGTCACTCCTTTTGTGCAAAGGAAAATCGCGTCACCGACGCACTCTGCCAATGTACAGAGCGCATCACCTAAGGTCCGACGCACCTTGCGAATGAGAAGGGCGCGTCGGGGTGACAACAAAAGGTTGAAATGTTAACATCAAGTCTCCATTTAATCATTTAACTCAAGTGCTTTAGGAATTAGGACACATAACTCAAGATGACGATATTTTGGTGTAACAGAATTCCCCCCAAAGCATGAATCTAGAAAAATAGGGTAGGTGAAATGCTTTGCAATATGAGGGTTCAAGGCAAGGATCATCGGTTGGAGTGACGAACAAAGACTCCTATAGTACAACATAATTTGAGATATATGTCTCAAATGACTCATAACATGGATTTCGACCAATACAATGCAGATCCATGGTAGTATCAACTGGCTGAACACAATCATGGCTACTAGACACAAGCGTAGATCAATGATGATATGATTACACAACCACGACCAATAAAAAAGTGGATCCGTGTGATATGACTAAAAAAATCTCCATTGCAACTTAGGTAAGATACATGAGTTTACCCAGGGTCTTCAAGGAAAACCCGCAATGATACGAATCTAACCATGTGATTACAATGTTTTGAAGTCGAACATGGTAGAAACCACTTGATTATCGGTCATTAATGTATACCATTAACAAGCACGAGGGAAATCACCATTGATGTCAATGATCCCCAAGGTATCATAGTATATACCATTGAATGTGAATCAATGAGTTGAGATCGAAAATTCGATGGAATCTTTCAATATGAAGTCAATGATGTGAACTTACTGTTGAAAGCAAGGTAACCTTCCATTAAGGCATGCAGGCCCAAGGTACTTGATTGGTTTCTAGGTTTAATCCTTAGATGATGTGTTGAAGTCGACAAGGATAAAACCGTGGAAAAGAAAGGCCATGATGTGCCCCCCCATCATTGACACGAAACAAGATGAAATATGTTTTGGAGTAGATCAAACTGTAGAATGATGTTTGAGACTGACTTAGGGATGACCGACATAATAGAAGGTATAATGACTACAGAGATTGACTCGATCGATAGACCCCTCTTGAACATGGAATGACATGACTTAGCAGCATTGATGTGACGAGATTGACACTGAGACCTAATGCAACTGATGATGGAAGCATTCTTTGGATGAATCAAAGGAGTAAAATGACTCAGGGAATTGGTGAGACTCGAGGACAAGCAGATTATCCCAATGGTTCAAATGAAATGAAAACGAGTGCCATGTTTAAGAGTGACTAAGTACTGCAGTTATTACAAGTAAGTGAAAACTCTTCCCATTATTACCCATCATGATTGATGAGTACCTATTTGTTTTTTAACGAGCTTGAGGAGGGTAACAAATGATCGGTATATCTCATCCTTCAGATGAGTCCAATATCACATGTTTTACGAACCTAAGACGGGAGGGGTTCGTCCCTGAAAGGGCCCTTCAATGTCAAATTTTAATGAGTCCAAAGAAGGTAAACTCGATGATGTTTCATATTTAGAGAGTTTGGAACCGTCAAAAGAAAACTCCAAATGGTTCTTTTTCGTAAAAGTTAATCTCCTCATCCGAAAAATGATAAAACAATACGAGGGAGAACTCTTCTAGTCATGATTAACTAGAGTGCTCATTTTCCGTAAATAGTCCTACTGGTCTATAAAATGGGTAAAATATCACCAGAAAGATGACCATTCAAATACTTTTACAAGCGTGAAAGTGTTAGAACAATATCACCATCATATACATGCCATGCACCTTCATGTTGTTCTACCTTGTGTTATTTGGCTCATTAGTGCCTAGTCTAGTGTCTTGGACCATAGTTTGTCCACATTTGACCACCTTAGACTAGTAATATATCCATGAATCCTTGTTTGTCCACTTATACACTCATTTCCACCATTTTAGGAGTCAATGTGCCCCACTACCTTGCATTTATGTGGGAGTTATTTCATTTCCCTATTTTGTTGGGCTTAGCCCAAGTGGGGCAATTTTGTGCAAGTCAAATTTTGGAACTGTGGAGCTAAGCGCAGTTCAGTTGAAGACTTTTTTGTACAAGTGATTTTTGGGGAAGCTGCGAAGTGGAGTGCAACGCAACGTCGAAAGAGCTGTGAAGTACAATGCTGCGAGGTGACAGCGTTGTGATTAGCCCGATCTACGAAGATCCAGCAAGGCAGAAGGTTGGACGGAAGACGACACATATTCCGGTTAGACCATTGGTGGTCTACTTTTGGTAAAGATGCTCCATGATTACTAAGCGGTGGGTAAGGAGTGAAGTGGAGGAAAGAGACCGGTCACACATGCAAGGAACTACTACATGAATCGGTCGCATAAGGCCATTAGAGGAAGAACGGCTCGGTGAAAGCGACTTGTTGGCGTGTGTGTGACAAGGAGGTTGATAGCGATGTGACCACGCATAGAGGATGGTCATGAAGGAAGATTCGCTACCAAAAGCCAGCAAGTTCGGTTATCTGAAAACCGTGACATTTTTGGAAAACCTTAGGGTTTCGCCCAGCTATTGTAAATACATGACCTACGGGCATGATCTATAAAAGGGTGCATTTTGTAAGGGAAAGGGTTAATATTCATTGTATAATCTTGAACAATACTTGTTGTTTTGCTGAAAGACATTGTAAAGGCTCTGCAAGCTGTGTGCGCAGAGGCCTATTGAGAGAGAAGAGAGTATGCAACTGAGTGCGCAGACTAGAACTATTGTATCCTTCCCTAAAGACTAATATAACAACGCTTCCTATGGACGTAGCCTCCATCCTGGGGGTGAACCACATTAAATCTTGTGCAGTGTGATTGTGTCTATGTTTACATTTGTTATTTGCTTACAATGATTGCTTAAGGTTTTAGTTATCAGCTTATATGTTCATGCTTTTGTATGTATTCACCATAAGAATGAGATGGGAATAATATGTTAAGTATCACATGTATGAATGAACGTACAAAACATAAGTATTTCTAAGTCTGTGAATGCATCAGTCTGTTGAATAATAACATATGTACGTAGAGTTTGTTTCGTGCGACTCCTTTGATGCACAAAATCGGAAGTGCACAGTACTGTGTGTTTCATCTGTTTACATATGCCATGAAGTTAATAATCTAAGCTGTTGGTGAATGGGTAGAAATCCACTAAGTAAAGTCCGTGTGATCAGTTAAGTCCGAAGAGGAAGCGTATTCATCAGTTGCATTGTCCTGTTGTTGAGAACTATCTGTACCACGCAGTCCGTGGATGCGCTGGTCGTGCAAGCATCTTAGCTGTAGAAGTGTTAACCGCGACGAAGGCGATCATCGCGCAGCTCTCCGTCTGTAGTGCGAGCCTCGCAGCGCGTTGCTCATCAGATTTGTTTAAACAACTCATCACATAGCTGTGGAAACTTGATTCCGCAACACCCCCATAGCTTCACCTCGGGTGAAACCTCAGTCTGCTCGCAGACTATTTCCCGAAAGGGCTGGTGAAAAGGGGTTTTGTTGGTTCCTTAAACCGCGAAGAACCTGGGTCTACAACGGAAACCTCTAGAACAGTATAGTAAGCCAACAAATGGTTCTGTTGCCGCACTAAGAATCCGTGATGAGTTGAAGGCGTGATGTGCGACAAAGAAGAAGCTTCGTTGGGTATTGACGTTTGGAATCCAGACAAGAAAGAAATCTGGGCTTGATGTGAAAATACAGAAAGAGATTTCGCAAGGAAAGAAAATAGACACCCACATCTCTCTGACATCCAGTGGTTGAAGAAATACCTGTGGAAAGACGTTCACGAAATGTTTTGGGCATCTTTTGGAAATGAGCTACACGATTGGTTGTCAAGGCTTGCAGAGCACATAAACTATACCCCACGAGACGTACTGATCGAGTGGACACCAGAGCTCATTGAAAGGCTCAAAGCAGTAGATAGTTCATTCACGCGAGCAATCGACTTTTGGGTTCACAATACACTACAAAGCTTTGTGACAGAGTTCGATGTGGACATGCTAACGTCCTACAACGCAGCAGAAGTAGATTTTTTCAAGGGTTTCAGAGGTAAGTACCCGAACAACCTCATTTTATACATTAAAATGATTTTAGACGAGAAAGGCGTTTTTAGAATGTAGTGAAATTTTTGAATATGTGATGGTCAATAGCATTTATAGTGAGTCTGGCAAAGAGACACATAATTTGAGAAGTGGAAAAAGATATAAATATATGCCTAAGAAGACCTTCACTGACCATGGACTCTGTGTAGACATTGATCCACAAGAAGAACCTGATAGCCAAACTGCACCTCTATCTTCCACCGATCAACCTTTTACTCCGCAGAATCCACCGGTTGTGAACACTGCGCCTCCCATTGCATAGAATCCACTAGTTCAGAACCCCACAGTTGTGAATATCCCTGGTACTCAGAACATTCCAAATCAGAACGTTTCGCGCATACTGCTTTCATTTTTACTGCTCAGAAACCTGCGCAGAACCCTACACCACCTAGGAGAAGGATGACTGATGATATCAAGTTGCCAATATTCAAGGGAACAAGTCTAGAAGACCCTGAACAACATTGGTTTCTATGTGAAGCCGTGTGGAGAGTTAAACAAGTTCAGGATGACGCTGTGAAGCAGGTGCAGCTCATCACTACTTTCAGAGATAGAGCCTTGCATTGGTTCATGAAATATTTGCAGGGATAGAATAGAACCCTAGTAGAAATCAAGGTTGCACTCTTAATAGAATTTAAGAATCCGAAGTCATAATCTTAGTGCATCACAGAGTTTAAAGAGATAAAGCAAAAACCTAATGAGACAGTATGGGAATTTGACTAGAAATTGAAGACACTGTTGGACCAAGTAAGCTTTGTTATAGCACTGCAACAACACCAGGAATGGTTTATAGCTGCGTTGTTGCCCCATATCAGACTGTCGTTGATGCAACAGAAAGTGGCTTAGCAGGTAGAAGCCTTGGAGATCGCGATGAAGTTGGAAGCTTCACCCATTGGAGAAACTAGCACTGGGATGTATCAGATTTAGACCCAGTTGGCTACCCTGACACTACAGCTACAAGATATCAAGAAAGGAAAGTAAGAGAGACAAGAAGTTTGGTGTACAGGATGTAAGGGAGAAGGACACATGAAAGATCATTGTCCTTTATTCCAAGAATTCCTTAACATGGGTGCACCAAACCCATTAAATCAAAACCAAGGACCATGGTGTGAAATTTGCAGAACTAGAGGACACCGGCCAGAGGACTGCTACTTAATTCAGAAATACGGAACACCTAAAATCTATATTGCAATTTCTGTAAGTCAGTTGGGCATGATGAGTCCAATTGCCGCGCCAACATATTTTAAGGAGATGGAGTGCACCCTCTTAATTATTTCATCAACTTGTGCATTAATGGACACTACTTAGACAACAAACTCACCCATGCTCCCTCATAATGGTAGATTTCACACTATTTTGACTAGCCTAACCTCCTCATGGTCCATCTATGTTCGTTGAACCTCATTATGGCCCAATCTATGAGTTACACTTGGTCTCATGTCATTGATGGGTGAATTGGTCCATTCTAAGCCTCATTATTGTGAGCTACTCAAATTGCCACTAAGCCTCTCGATTTTGTCTCTTGAGAGCATCTATATATTGTACTCATGTTGATAAATAATATCAGAGTGGAATTCTTCCCACTAGAGTGATTTTCCTCTAGTGTTCTATTCAATATTTCGGATCTATTCTTGCTATCTCTTTGTGCAAATAATTCTAAGTGGGATTGTGTTTGATATCTAGATCTAGGTTGGATTGTCACATGTATCAGAACCTAGTGTTGTGATTGTTGTGTAATCTAAATTATAATATGGTATCAGAGCTAGTCTGATGCAAAAAAATTTCCATAGTTGCTTCCAGTTATTATCTTTGGTCATTTGGTTTCACCTTTTGGCATTTATTAGGAATGCTGTCGAAGTAAGGAATTTAAAAGAGTGTTGTTTGTAGGTACATGAATAAATGGAAGAAGACTCAACAAATGATCCAGTTCAACTTTCTTCTTCTATGGCTTCCTCTATTTTTCATGAAGATAATATACGAGTTGTTTCCATCAACACTGTTGAAGAGAAGTCCTTCCATCTCTCATCATTATTATTCCATTCTTCTATTGATTTTGATACTGTGTGAAAGAGTGATCCCTTGGATGTTATGGAAGAAGGATCAAAGCTTGTAGTTGTAGCATTTTCCCTCCTTGGATCCATGCTTCTTATGTATTCCTATATGATTTCTAGCACCGATTTTCAGAGTTGCACAGAAGACGAAGAATCCTTAGCCATCACATTGGCACACTTGGGACTCGTGTTCCTCTTTCTTGGAGCTGATTACAACTTTCATGATTCTAATTTGATGCTTCAAGAGCCTTATGATTTGCTTGGGGTCACTTATTCTCAAGCATCTCAAGTCTCTTTTGGACTTGGCACCCTAGTTGGTTCGAAGATCAAGTCTAAATAGTAGCCTTCTCTCTACTATCAATATGTTTCAATTGTTCTACATGGATTCAATTTCCATCATGCAGTTGTACATGTACATGATTTAGTTGAGCACATTCCTCTTCTTCCCAAGAATAAGGTTCCTCCAGACATATGAAAAAGTTCACACCTACTTGTGTTTTGGAGTAGTTTATTTTTAGTGTATTTCATGTCCATTCTAGAGGGAGGATTTTCCCCATGTGGGTTTTCCTCTTTCCTCGTTTCATATGGATTATTAATGTAAAAGGTGACCATAAGCCTTTGTTGCTTGGGCCCTATTTATCATGATCACTACCATTTTGTCTTAAGGGGGGCTTTTAGAACAATATCACCATCATATACATGCCATGGACCTTCATGTTGTTCTACCTTGTGTTATTTGGCTCATTAGTGCCTAGTCTAGTGTCTTGGACCATAGTTTGTCCACATTTGACCACATTAGACTAGTAATATATCCATTAAGCTTTGTTTTTCCACTTATCCACTCATTTCCACCATTTTAGGAGTAAATGCACCCCACTACCTTGCATTTATGTGATATTTATTGCATTTCCCTATTTTAAGGAGATGGAGTGCGACCTCTTAATTATTTGGTCAACTTGTGCATTAATGGCCACGACTTATCCAACTAACTCACATGCGCCCTCATAATGGTACCTTTCACACTATTTTGGCTAGCCTAACCTCCTCATGGTCCATCTATGTTCGTCGAACCTCATTATGGCCCAATCTATGAGCTACACTTGGTCTCATGTCATTGATGGGTGAATTGGTCCAATCTAAGCCTCATTATTGTGAGCTATTCAACTTGCCACTAAGAATATCAATTTTGTCTCTTGAGAGCATCTATATATTGTACTCATGCTAATGAATAATATCAGAGTGGAATTCTTCCCACTAGAGTGATTTTCCTCTAGTGTTCTATTCAATATTTATTTTCTATTCTTTCTATCTCTTTGTGCAAATAATTCTAAGTGAGATTGTGTTTGCTATCTAGATCTAGGTTGGATTGTCACATGTATCAGAACCTAGTGTCATGATTGTTGTGTAATCTAAATTATAATAGAAAGAATCAAGTTTTCTTGGCAATATTTTCCTATTTAGGGAGTCTGAAAAGATTTGAAAGAAGAACTCCAAGGGGGTTCCTTTTTTTGTGGGAGTTTTACGAGCCCAAAAATAAGATAAAATATAACTCGGTGACTTATTCTTATGTTTTTACGAGCACAATAAGGAACAAAGACTTAGATTGATACCTTTAATGCATAATTTTAACGAGCGTGATAATGGCATAAAGAGTGCTCAAAGACATGTCCACACTTGATAAGAAGCATGGAAAGTCTACGATGGTCACCAACATAGTCAAAACACAGGTTTCCACTATCTGCAAGCTCCAGGAACCAAGTTAGGGTCCATTATAAGGTTTTAAAACATAAAAATAAAGTCAACTATAGTAAAAAAACCCACAAAATACCAAAAATTAAAAAGTTTGAATATAAAAGGGGTAAATAGTAAAATTCTTTACCATTGCATTTTTTACCAAGTTGGAATAGTGAAAAAACCTCTTTGGAGCTCGATATTTCGATGGTGACTGTGGGTGCATCGGTCAGCCTATCAATGTCCCATCAGTTGCAGGTAAGCCTAAATCTCATCCTCTACCTTTTCAATGGTTTGAATTTTGGTTTTAATGCAATTTTTTGTTTGTTTTTGGGTTCATTTTGGAGGGGAATTTGCGTGCCCTGGGAGACGCGCTTTTCCCTTTCGGGAAGTGCGTCACTAGAGGTTTGACACGCCTCTTACATGGGGAAAATGCATCGTCGACGCACTGTCTGCACATGCAGGGTGCGTCAGTGCAGTTTGGATTCCAAAATAAATAATGGGGCCCAAAATACAAACTCCAAAGCATTGAACAGGGTCTAATATCTATTTTATTGATGTTTACGCAGATTTTGGCCACCAAGATGGTCCAATGGAAGGAGCGTGAACACAAACTTGAGGATGCGCAAGCAGAAAATGACCCACACTCTATAATGCTTTGTGGGGGTGTGGATTGCTTAAATTTTTTCATGTTGAAGGGATGAGGGCGCAAGTGCAGTTACTTGCCTATTTGATCTGATTATGGGACCTGGATCAACAGTTCTTCAGGGTAGGTGCTCACATCCTTACTTTGGATGTGTAGGACATCTATTTTTGACAGGCTTGTCGAGGCATGGGGCCCCTGTATCACTATCCAGACCTTGGGGTAGTGACCAGTCTACTGAGAGTCTCATTGCACAGTTTTGTATGCCAGACACACAAATGTTAGGTGGGAAAGTTCCCATAAAAAATGTACGGGACCGACATCTGAGGACCGTTCTTTTTACTATTGAGTGGGTTGCAGGAAACATGGCTGCTCATCATGCCAGTAAGGCCCATATGTTATACACCATTGAGTGCATGGCACAGACTGTTTTGAACTAGTGCGAGGGGATCCTCGTGAGTTTGAAAGATCAACTGACGAAATGCCAAAGGGGTGGGTTGAAACAATTCGTATATGGATCCATCGTAGTATCCTTCTTTCTGGAGAGGGTTCCACTACTCCGTCCGCAGGTTGAGCTTGAGGATCTAGATCCATGAGATCCACATATGGTGAGGTGGTCAGAGGTGATGGACCACCATGGAGGTGGTGGAACTATGCTCACATATGGGCTAACCTAATTTAGGTGGCTACGTGGGAAACTCCTCATGGTTGAGGATTATGCCTATGTGGGTACTGACTTCAGAGGGGATCCTGATTTGTCTCTTCCGGAAGGAGAGAAACGGGGAGACATTGGTAAGAAATCCACTCTCTTTGTTTTTATGTATTTTGTAATTTTTATTGTTTTTGTGTAGTACTAATATGTCATATCTAGTTCATGTAGATATTGGTCCATCCTAACCGACGGGTTCCTCTCCGATCGAGAGGAGAGGAGTTGTTCGAGAGATGGCAGCATTCCATCAAGAGGAAGTGGAGGAACTAGACGAGATGGAGGATAACCTCCAGAGGTTGACTACCGATATACCGGATATCTCTATCGATGATCTTACTCGGAAATACCAATGTAGGACAACTGGAGTCTCTGGATGATTTGGTCGGCTACTCCGTCAAGTGGCTAGGGCCATTATATGCTTTCATGAGCATCCTTAGGGATAGGATGCATGTATGATGATATATTGAAATCCATAGGCTTAATATTTTGTAGATCTGACCTATTGAAATCTTATGAGCTTCAAATTTTTGTATCGGTACCACTTTTTGTATAACATTTTACTGGACATGATATATATATATAAACTATCTAGCGGTTTTATACACATGTTTATATGATGGAATTTGGATCTTATGTGTGTTGGCCTATACACTATGAGTAGTTTACATGTTATGTTGATATATGCATCTTTGATAAAAAATGTTTAGGAATGTGCAATTTACTAATCTAATACAAAATTAGCTAAGGAATCAACAACTGCGTTTATGTTTCTTGGAATATGTAGGTATTGAATGGAATCAAAAGACCTTTCCAAGAGGTGTACCCTCCCAAAAAGGAGGAATAATATGGGGTCACGAATAGCGTAGACATGGTTCAAATGAGAGACCACTAATTGTGAAGCAAGGTAGATAATGACGTGGTCCAAACCAATGGAAAAAACATCGGTCAATAATCCAATCACCACGTGATACTCGGCAGCGTTATTGGTTGCAATACCTAGGCAAGTTCCTCCCGAGCTCATCAATTCACTGGTAGGGGAATAGAGTACCCATACCGTCGAAGCGAGGCTACGGGTGTGCCGGCTAGCACCATCTGCGAATCCATAGCATGTTGCCATCTGCACATCCAGGCATAACATGGTATAAGCGCAAATTGAGATAAGATCCTAACACATTAAAAGAAAGTGCCACACCAAAAAAAACACGCATCATGTACAGTATATACAAAGTACTAATGAAAAATAAATTAAGCATAGTTTCGCTTTAGGTAGAGCCCATTGTGAGGCTCCCCTAGTGATATTCCATCATAATCGAATAATTCATAGGCTCCTTTTTCCAAAAAATGTTTCACAACATATGGACCATGCCACATGGACTCAAGTTTTCCTGCCCCCATCTTATCATGTTTTTGGTCGTAAGTAAGGACCAAATCACCCTCGTTGAATATATGGGATTTTATGGATTTATCGTAATGGGCCTTGATGCGTTTCTTATGTGCTACATTAGCTAGAGTTGCATCGCAATGGGTTTCGTCGAGTTTTTCCAAGTATAAGAATCGTTCTTCCTCGGAAGTTGTGTTCGGTAAAAGTTCAACAACTAGTTTTAGAGACAGATTCTCGCACTCAATAGGAAATACTGCCTCTAGTCCATAAACCAACTAGAAGGGTGTGAAACTAGTGGCGGTTTTGATGGAAGTCCTATATGCCAAAAGGGATGAAAAAAACATCACATGCCAATTTGACTCGTGTGTACCCACCATGTGTTGAATCATGGTTTTCAAGACCTTGTTATTGGCCTCTAGTTGT
This sequence comes from Larix kaempferi, assembly GCA_027924585.1. Classification (NCBI taxonomy): domain Eukaryota; kingdom Viridiplantae; phylum Streptophyta; class Pinopsida; order Pinales; family Pinaceae; genus Larix; species Larix kaempferi. Next base: position 13,360,862 of record BSBM01001530.1, read on the forward strand.
CCATTTGATTGAGGATAGTAGGGGGTTGAGTTTTCATGCTGAAAACCCAACTTAGCGCGAGGGATAATTTTAAGAACACTCTCAAAATTTATATGTATACTAAATGGGCGAATCTCCCTAATATATAGGAAAATTTGAAGGCTATTTTATCAATAATATAATATGTATATATAATTTTTTGGCTAATATTTCATTCTAGTATAGAATATTGTAAAATATTGGCGAATCTTGCACTAAATTATAAGATATTGTAAAATATTGGAAAATATTTCACTGAATTAAAAAATATTGTAAAAATTTGGCAAATCTATCATCAAATTATAAAACCTAATAACATCTTGGTGAATCTTTTGCTAGGAAGACTCAGCTTTTGATTCTACAGATTACTAAGGTAGTGCAATAGAAGAGCATATACCAAAGATCGACTCTCTCGAATCCTAGACCTTCAAATGAACAAATGCATGAATGAGGAGAGGAGGGATTTATTTATACATCTCACAAGCAATATTGGGTCACTCACAACTAGAGGTGTTGGTGAAACACAACTACACTAACTAGATTCAAGGAAAGTGGGGACTCCACTTTTTATCATGTCCCTTAATGGTCCAACGGACATGTGGGGACCCAAATCTTGACATACCAACAATGATAGAATTGAACACTTTACGCTATGGAGTGATTATGGCACCCACGAACCATTATTACAACACAAAATTCTCAATACAAATAAAAGAATCTACCATAACACTTTGGAAAACTCTACAAGAAGACAACCAAAATAATTACCATTCCATTGTAGCCCTGCCATTATAATTATTGTGCATTATGAACATATACACTCTCATTAACGCCTTAGATCCAATAATAATTGTAGAGAAAGGTCCTAATAAAAGTACATTTTAAACAACTGGGTCAAATTCAGTTTGAATATATAAAAACCATGTGGCGTCTCTCGATCAAGAGTAGCATCCACTAACAACACATAAATGTCAGTTAATAGTTTAAAAATGATGAGGCATAAAATAAACCATAACTTTTGAGCTCTATAACACTTTCACAGAACCAATACTACTGGATAGAATAAAACCCTAATAACATTGAATTAGCCCTAAGAATCAAGAGTGCCCTAGAATTCAACAGGCCTAAAAAAGCATCCATGATAAAAAGCATGATAAAAGGTAAATTTACTATATAATAATCTATTGTGACTATGGATAAAAAGCATACCACTTTAATTATTGGATAAAAAGTGTGATGCGAGTTTGTATTCTCTGATAAATTGCATGTGCGACATGCCCCTTCAAGACGTGAGCTTTCGGCAATGGAGATGTTATCTGAAGATTAAAATGTCACGAAAACTAATAATGAAAAGTGGAATCGCATCAACCAGAACCTTCACCCTCCAAGTGCAATCCAATGTGGGTGAACCATGAATCACTATAGCCTTTATTTAAAACAAAATAGCCCCTGATTTTTCCTCCAATATTGGAAATTGAGGGATCAAATAAGGTATCACATGAAATTGACTAAAAATACAGGCGAATGCAACCATATGCCTGAATTACAAGGAAATGCTAGGAAAAAAAACCCTTAGGAGCCTCCATTACTAAAAATTGGGGGCAAAGGAATAATTTCACCAGAATTTCTCTAGAAATTGGGGGCAAAAGATAGATTGGAGGGAGATTTTTCTAGGGAGAAAATATTTTTTTTTCATTTTCCTCATTAATATACGGGAGACTATTCATTTTGGATTTATTTATTTTCTAATAATTAGTGGGCGAATATATTTTAGTTGAAAAAACCCTTTCCATATAAGAAAATAACCCACGAAATTTTTGTAACCCCCTTAATATAGCCCATGGGCTATATATAGCCCCTAAATTTATCCATGCTTAGCTCTTATTTCATCCACCATCTTGTTTTGGAAATGTGATCTGTGATCGGTGACGATGGATTGAGGGTCTCCGAATCTCGCAATGATGTGATTACACATAAAGAGTGCGGCAGTTTCATCGTCTTCCTTGTATGTAGGCATAGCCTTTCCCATTTAGTAAAGTAGTCAACTGCGACAATGCCATAACCATGCCCCCCATCCAAGGTAGGCTTACAATACATGAAATCGATGCCCCATTTATCAAAGGGACTAATGGCGATAACTAGATGAAGTGGGGATGGATGTGAGCGCTTTTTATAATGAAAAAGCTAGCAAGGAGGACACTTCTTGACCACCTCCATACAATATTTGAAAATGGACGGCCAGTAGTATCCAACGTGTAATATTTTATATGCTATAGCCATCCCAGAAAGGTGACCACCACATTCCCTCGAGTGGAAATCATTCAAGACATGCTCGCCCTCCTCATGAGTTAAACAACATCGGAGAATGGAATCAATGCCACGATGGTATAGTGCATCATCAATGATCAGGTAATATTTTTCGTGGTTATGGATACAATGGTTTTCATCATGAGATAAGTGAGGATCGAAGCATTGGGTTTGGAGATACAATGTGATATCTCCATACCAGGGGTCATAAGTACTAATCAGAAACAAGGACTCATCGGGGAGAGAGTCAACGGGATTATATTCTTGATCAGTATGGGGAAGATCACAAATGAGCTCCACAAATACCAAAGAATTTTTGGATTTGGCCTTCTCAAACTGAAGATCGAATTCTTGGAGAATCACAATCCAAGGAGAATACTTGCCACCTAATACCTGAGACGTAAGAATGTGGTACATAGGGTTAGAGTCGACAATAATGGTAGTAGTGCGGAGTAGGATATAGTGATGGAACTTTTGAACAAAAATGGTTGCTTCTAGAGATAATTTCTCTACATGCGAATAACGGGTTTTATAGTCAATGAGACCCTTACTAAGGTAGTATATCACATGTTCCCGCGCGTTGCTATCTTCCTGTACTAAAACCATTGCAATAGTTGAAGTAGAGGTGACAAGATAAAGGATGTAATCCTTGGTGTAATCTGGTGGATGTAACATGGGCGCGTGAGTAATAGCGTGTTTAATATTTTCAATATATTGTTGGGCGTATTCATCCCAAATGAATGGGATGTCTTTATTTAACAACCGCATGTATCCTTGTGTTTTCTTCTAAAACTTACACACGAAACAACACAGGTAGTTTTCCTTCCCCTACAAACTTTGAAGTTTCGTAATATCCGTGGGGGGTGGTAGGGAAACGATGGCCTCCACCTTGAGGGGATCAATGTGGATCCCATCTTTGGAAATGATGAAGCCAAGGAGGCGTCCAGAATTTACACAAAATATGCACTTATGAGGATTTAAACAGATATTTTACTATCAACATCTGAGGAATACAATTGTCAGATGATCGATGTGGAAGTCACGATGATGTGAATGAGCAGGCATATCGTTGAGATAAGGTTCCACAAAATCCTTGACATCGTGGAAGGCACACAACATGGCCCGCTGGAATGTAGCACCAACATTTTTAAGGCCAAAAGGGAGTTTGCGATATGCGAACGTACCCTATTGGAAGATGAAAGTAGTTTTATGTTGGTCAGCTGGGTGGATCTCAATCTGATTATAGCTGGAGAAGCCATCCATGAATGAAAATATGACACTTCCGTCACATTTGTCAATGATTTGGTCGATAAATGGGGTAGGGTAATTGTCCTTGCGACAAGCCTTATTCATATCCCTATAATCAACACAAACTCTAATGGTTCCCTGTTTCTTTGCAACCCAAACGACATTGGAGACCCAATCCATTAAGGGAACAAGATAAATAAACCCAAGTTTCAATAGCTTTTCGATCTCTACTTTAATAGCCGCAATATTCCTAGGGTGCAATGGACGGAGTTTTTTCCAGATACGTTTAGTGTCGGGTTATGTTTGAATCTCATGCAAAACAATAGCAGGATCAATCCTGAGCATTTCCTCGTAGCTCCATGCAAATACATCACGTAACTGTTTAAACAAGGCCGTAAAAGTCTTGAGTTCATGAGGAGAACAAGTTTGGCCTATGTGAATATTTTCCATGATGCTTAGTTTTACCGAGATGTCTATAGTGATGATAGGCATGATGTTTTCCAGATTCCCCTCGTTTACCGTATTTTGGGTAAGAATAGGAGATTGAGGGTGAAAAAAGACATCTGGTGAAACGATAGTATGAATCATGTTCCCTACCATGTCAAGAGCCAGAAGGAAGGACTATCGATGATGAAGGTATTCCTATGGGGGCTCATCCAAGCACATAATCTCCATGATCGACTCATCAAAATGAAAAATCTAGAGTAGAGGATTAGGTGATGATAGGGATGAGTTCCGCTGTGGTGGAAGAGAACTTGAAGTAGATGCCACTGCAGAGTGTACATCTGATAAATCAGGTGCTGATTGGATGGCCTCATAAGTGGCCTTAGCGGGAATGAGAGGAATCACATATCCAATCAAATATATGTGATTAGGTTCAATCACAACCCATTGGTCGGTTGAGTTGCAGGATGTTGGGATCATAGATGAGATCATGTTCACTGTGGCAACATGGTTTGGGGGATATGGTGTTGGAAAGACTCCCATCAAAGATGAGTATTTGAGGAGTCCTACCCCACACTCTCATATATTTGTGAAGAGTGGCCCAAAAGAGGGACATTATCCACAGGATGAGTAGTGGTGTCCGGTGTACAAAAATATAATTGGTCGATAGTGATAATTTTACTATAGCGGGGAAATTGCACGATGCGGAAGACAGATGATGTGACTGCAGTCATGGCATAAAATCAATTTCAACCTAGCAACAAAGTATAATCCAACGGGGTGGAAAATACCTCCATGTTAATGTAAACAGTATTACCTCCCAACTCTACGGCTAAGGATTGTAATATCCCATGGGATTGAAATCCATTCCTGTCGAATGATTTCAATGTAGTGGGGGAACGGTTCAACTTGGGAGAGCCAATGGCTCTCCAGCAATATAGCGACATAATGGAAGTAGAAGCTCCTTCGTCTAAAATAGTACGATGGATACTTTTCCTAGAAACATTGGTAACAATTTGAAACGCTGGTTGGTGGGAAAGCCTCGGCTTGAAATACTCTAATTTGAAGATGATGGTGTTGGAGGAATCTAGATATACAAATCCTATAGCAGATAACAAGGTCTTACGTTGATTGGGGAAATTTTGTAAGACTTCTAGCGTCGACATAACACAAGGGGCTTGGGCTATATCCTCTACAATGTTGTAGTTTTGAGCGGCCCAGGATTAGGGTTAAAAAATGATTTTCTAATTGTGCTCTTTGGTGGACTCAATACTGAATCTGGGAAAGGTTTCTCTATGACCAGAGGAACTAAAGGTGGAGGAATATGGGATGTAGATGCAGACAATTTTTCAGTATTACCTCCGTTGGATTCCTTGTCATAAATAGATTCGTATGTACATGACCTGGTGGACAAGTTGACCGTTTCACTGCGCATCATGAGAACATGAGCAGTCATGGATGGCTGTCCTTAAGAAGGAGGTGGTGGTTTTGAAATCATTTATTGTTGTTGAGTGGGGAAGGGATCGGTTAAAACTGCGGGTGTGGGGTTTCCCTTGAGAAACTTTTGCACTTCTTCATGATATGGACATTCTTTCGTGAAGTGATCGTCACCACACAATAAACAAGGGTATTTGATCTTCCATTTTTTTTTGTGTCATCAGGATTATTTTTGGGCTCCTGTTGATTAGAAGAATTCTTGGATTTACCTTTGTTCTTCTTTTTTCCACTGTATTTTTGAGGTGAAGCAGATTGAACTGAATTCACTTCCATAGTGGAAGCAGGGCTGAGTGATCGATTGGTGTTGGTACCAGCCTTTAAGCGATGGATACGAACTATGGTGGTTTTGTGATCTTCCTGATTGGGTAGCAGGATGGGAATGAATGGAACAAATGATGCCATCAGTGTGTGATCCCGTAGGAGGTTTTTTTGGGTCATGTGTAGGGCGCGGGGCATTATGAATAATGTCGTATAAGATGCCAGATTGAGCATAGAATAGGTCTAAATACTGAGCATGTGAAATATCATGTTCTTCCGTAATGGCCCCTCCCATAGCCACATCTTTAGCTATGATAGGTAGTACGGAATTCGTGAACCAATCAGTGAGTAATTGATCCAGAATGGGAGATTTAATGAGGTGACATCTCCTTCTCCACTCATGAATATGATCTGAAATGTGAGTGGAGGTTGATTATCAGAGGGATGTCAAAATATTTGTGTCGGTTTCATAGCATATTGGTAGCTGAAAATGAGTCAAAAAGGCCATAGCTAAAGATCGAAAGTTGGAGAAAGAGTGTGATGGTAACTCGATGTACCACTTTGCAGCAGTACCAATGAGGGTTCGTTGAAACAACCTCAGATGGATTAAATCGTCCATTAAGGAGTTAGAGGATCACCACAAATGATAATTCATTACGTGGTTCTTAGGGTCCTCACTGGGTTTGCCATTGAATTTTGGTATGTATGATGGTAACTTCACAAAAATAGTTGGCCAATTTATACCATGTTGGATGGGATCGTTGGTCAAACGGGACAGATCCAGCAGATCTAACGTAGCCAGGAATGGTAACTGTCAGTTTGGCTGTGGATACTAGTAATATTGATAAGGCATCTGGGTACCAGTAGGACCATGAATAAATGATCGTAAGGTCCTCCCATAAAGTGTTGGCCATATGGAGGTTGACCTGAAGGGGGTACTCCTCCAGAGTAAGGGGTTCCACCGTCGGAGTACGAGGGTACTCCGAGTGGAGGTGGGATAGGTGGTGGGGGAGGAGGTGAGACAGGTGGGGGGGGTGGTCCACCAACTGGAGGTCCAGTCAGTGGAACATTATGCTGCCCCCATGGGGTGTTCATGTTTCTGGGATAGGGTAATCCAGGAAAAATATTCCCTGGATAATTTTGACCTATAGTAATGTTATGATTACCCGGATATGTATGCCCCCATGGGGGTTGGGTCCAAGTAGACGGTCCCCCCATTTGATGTGCCCATGTGGGTTGTCCGATGGATAGGATTGAACCTCCAACCATATTATAGGTCATATGTGAATGATATCCTCTGCTCACATTTTGTCCCATAACTGGATGGTGCCCCCCAGTTAGATTTTGTCCACTAACTAGGGGTTTCCCTGCAGTTGAAAATTGTCCACTCATTGGAGTATACCCAATAAGCATATGTTGACCACTGATGGTGGGTTGAACCATACTCATTTTTTGAATACTAACTAGAGGATAACCTCCACTCAAATTATGAGGCGGAGGTGGTGTTCCAATTATGAAGTTAATAGTACCTGAAGGTTTCCCTCCAGTTGTTGGGGTCAAATAAGGTGTAGAACCGACCAAATGGTATGGATATGTAGTAGACGGAAAATATGGTTGGCCTAGTTCATAAGTGGTCATGATAGGTGTTGATATTCCCAGTGAAGAGAAATAAAAAGAATGTATGGGGGAATGTTGTTCAGGGACTGGTACTTCCGGATCGGGTCTTGGCAGAAAACTATGGTGCCTAATTTGGTCACCGAATGTACGTAAACGATTGATAGTATCGTAAACTGGTGTGAGAAATGCGTCATTAGGAATCAATCAGGATGGAAATGGCATGGTGGAGTTTCCACAATCGGAAGTGAACCAAAATCAGAAATATTATGGCCTAGGGAAGTTCCCTAAAATGATGTGGTTGGACCAAATGCGGTCGCTATCGGGTTGTCCGGGGGTTGACTGAAAATCCAATCGGTAGCTCCGAGGAGCCTGTCAAGCGAGTGGTGAAAATATGTGTCATGCAGAGGAGGTTGTTCCACTAGCAAAGGTCTTGTAGGATCATTGATAGGTGGATTTAAAGGAGGAGAATAGTTTACTCTTGTTTCAATATTATTATTTTCTTCTCCGCGTGATTTTGATGTTGTCGGTTGATCCATACTTGCTCCCGAGTTCTCTTCCTAGTTAAGGGGATATTCAGGTGGAAACTTTAGTATTCTGTGGGATCTTCCTAAGGGTTTCTTAGCCAGGGCGGCTGATGTAAAAATTCTCCTAAAAGTATTCTACAAAAGGAAAAACACACTTCAAGACCTACTCAAGATAAGGCCACAATAAAACTTACGTGATAGGTGGGATTTAAAAGTCTAGAACCTCACGGGATTATCAAGGCGTCGTAACTCGTGATATACTACAGGGACCAATAGTTATACTTGGCCCAATATTTCAGAGCACTAAACAGGGAGTATTAGGACCGTACCCCTGACCGTATAACCCGACTACCTGGAAGTACATGCATAATAGCTCACCGAGTGTTGTTCTTGGTGTATTTACATGCCAAGACAGCGAATGGTTAACTCAAATGGTTTCAGGAATCCTAGTGGGGTCTCCCGATATACTCAAGGTACAATCCATAGTAGTGTTGTCTAATGCACAACTGTATGGAAGGAGCCTTCCAATATACTATCGAGTACGTGAAGTACCTTTCTATATAAGAGATTTCACTAACTTTTGGAATACTTTGAGAAGGCCTAAATGTGCTCAAAACTTTCAAGGAAATATATATTTTTTAAAACCAAGAAGCCATAAGCATTGAAAATTTTTAGCTTTTTCAAAGGTTGTTAAATGATTATTTAAAAACATGAAAAACTCTTTGCAACAATTCCAAGTAATGTGTTTGAAATGAAGATAATAAGGGAACTTTTGACTTTCACACTAGTGTACTCAATGAATCTGAGAATTATACCACTCTTTTAACCTAAATTCAGATAACTAGAGAATATTTGCTACTGAAATATTCAATCAATTGGAAATTCTCAAAAAATATTAATCACCCAAGATCTCAAGACAACACATAAAAGCACACCAAATTTGCAAAAATCACAAGAACTAACTATTAGAGGGCTGAGAAGTAAGAGTGAACAAATCAGGTAACTGAGAGGGAGTCACAAGGCTAAACACACTCGTGAGGGATTGCCCCCTACCAGACTAACACTCGATTGACTAGCTAGGACTCAAATCAAACTCTAAACTTCAAAAACAAATCAAAGACAAAGCAAACCATGTCTAGGAGACCTTGTGACTGTTAAGGACAACATACATACCTCAACAAACCAAGACAAAATAAATTTGGAGGATTTTTCAAACTTGTGCACCAATTTTTGAAGGGCGACGTGCCCTGCAAGGGTACACCAGAGTGTTGGAGGCTCAGTGATGCGCTCTGCACATGAGAGAAGTGTGTTAGTGACGTAGGTTGTAAACAGGAAAAAGGCATCAGCGACACATGCTTCTTTAATTTAAATTGCGTCATAGTTACAATGACACAAGATCAAAACTGCCCAGGTGCGTCGGGCGGGATCTTGTTAGGAACCCATGTCTTTACTTTGTTAGTATGTTGTTGTTGGACGCATATGCTTTGTAAGTCGTCCCGTAGTATCTGTTGATCAATAGTTTGTGTTATTGTTGCTGGCGCATATGCTTTGTAAGTTGCCCATAGTATTGTTGATCCATAGTTTGTAGTGGCCCATGGTTTTGACCCATAGTATTGGCGCCTAGACTTAGTATATAAGTGTGTGTTGAGACCTATGAAGGCACCGTGAAGTTATTTGTATTGAGCTTGCTCATAGGAAGTTGCCCCCTCGAAGTGGCCTGTGATCAATATAAAAGTGATTCTAAGTTCTGTCATTTCTGCTATTTCGCATATTTTTATTAAGTAATTGTTGCAGGTGCCTCACATCTGGTATCAGAGCACTTTCTTGGGCTCGTTGGGTGAAATTTCTGCCAATTTTTTTTTTTTTTCGCATCTGTTGCAGGTTTGGATTTGGGAATAATCCCTATCCGCTTAACTGTGGGAAGTACTTGGGCATAAGCCCTAAAACTCATTGTGAGGAGTACCACAGGAACCCTGAAGTAGCTAGCCCATTGAGAGGACCTGCCAACGAAAAGGGAAACGACCCCTACCTGATTGACTAGTTCCCACCCGTGAGGTAAACCAAGAGCTGTCGTTTGTGGCAAAGTTGTTATCAGTTTTACCTGAGCCATGGAGTGAGGGGTACTGCCCCAATACGCAAGCCGTCAGACAGCATTGGTGGCCGAGTGAAACCCCTGAACTGTTAGGAAGCCGCACATACCTGGGGTCCATATCTACTTACAGCTGAACTATTGTCGATCACTACTGCGTCGTTTTAGATCCATTTTGCAAGCCGTTCTAGATCCAGCCGTTTTCAATCCATTCGGCGCCGTTCCAGATCCCTTCCGAGCCGTAGCCGCTCTAGTCTTTGGAAAAAAAAAAAAATTTCAGTTTTTTGTCCATATCTCCCTTGTTTTTGCTCAGTTTTCCTTGAAATTTTTGGGGAACCCCTGTTATCCCATTCTGCATATTTCATTCCCGAGGACCCTATCCCCAATTCCCCTTCCCAAATCCCGAAAGCCCACATTTGTCTATTTTTAGGGTTTTCCATAACTTCCTCAGATTTCACCCAATCACCTTCAAATTTTACCACAGAGTTCCTTTCTGAATTCTGCTTCTTTGTCCCCCTCTGCCAAATTTTCCGATTCTTTCACCCCTTTTCTGAAATCCTCATTTTTGCTTCCCTGTTTAGTCGACAGTGTCCAACACCTAGTCAAACCCCAATTACCCTTCAGATTTTTTCCCAAGTCCAGATTTTCCCTTACTGAAGCAGTTTTTGTTTTTGTTTTCCTACCCAGTCAAAAAACAAAAACAAAAAACTCCTGGTTATGGTTGTCACCCGTGCAGGAGCAAAAACCATGGAAGAAGCACTTGCAGCCATCCAAGCCAAACTCCAGGATCTGGATGAAAAATTTCTCGGTCTCCGTCTTGAACATTCAGCTATGAACACCAAACGGCAGTCCGAGTCTTCATTAGACAATGGGTTCTCTTCTTCCAGCAATTTCCGTGGTTCGAAGCTTGATTTTCCTCGCTTCAATGGTACTGATCCAACTGGATGGATCTATCATGCAGAACAGTATTTCAGTCTGCATAATACTTTTGATGTCAACAAAGTTCCGTTGGCATCCTTTCACTTGGAACAAGAAGCTCTTCAATGGTACTGTTGGTACATCAAGGCTCATCCAGATCCCAAATGGTCAGACTTTTGCCAGCTCCTTTTGCAACGATTTGGTCCTAGTGCTTTTGATGACTTCACCGGATCCCTCACTAAACTTCGCCAAATTGGCACTGTGAGAGAGTATCAGATCGAATTTGAGAACCTAGCCAACCACACCGAAGGATTGTCTGATGACTTTTACCGGAGTTGTTTTATCAGTGGTCTAAAGGATGCCATCCGCTGTGAGGTCAAAATGTTCTGTCCCACCACAATGATGGAAGCCCTAGGGTTGGCTAAGTTGGCAGAAGACAAGATTGCAACCCAACAACGCTCCAAGCCCACTTTTTTTCCCTTCCGAAATATGGGTTCTCAACGACCACCTATACCGCAGGCTCCTCGACCGACTCCTATCAAGCGTTTGTCTGAAACAGAGATGCAAGCACACAGAGAAAAGGGGATTTGCTATAATTGTGATGAGAAATTCACTCAGGGACATAGATGTGTTCAGCAAAAGCTCTATCTCTTGGATGTGGAGTCTCCGCCTGCCTCTGAAATTGGTGACGAAGATCCAGAAACACTGGATGCTCCGGTCGACATTCAGGAACCGCCTATTGACCCTCCGTCTCAGGATGACCAGCCAGCCAGAGATATCTCTCCATGCTTTAGCTGGAATCACCACCCCCCAAACAATGCGGGTCAGGGGTTACTTCAAGAAGCTTCCGCTTACAATACTCATTGATTTTGGTAGCACCCATAATTTCATTGACCCTCGGATCGCCAAACAAGCTGATTTTTTTATCCATCCTTGCTCCAACTTTGAAGTCATGGTTGCCAATGGGGGCACCTTACCTTGCAAAGGGAAGTGTTGAAATGTGCGTATCTCTATGGGAGATTATACCTTGTGCTCTGACATGTTTTCTTTTCCCTTAGGCGGATGTGATGTGGTTTTGGGCGTTCAATGGCTACGCACACTTGGCCCTATCTTATGGGATTTTGCTGAACTTTGGCTGCAGTTTTCCCTCAATAGACAAAAACACACATTGACAGGATTACAACCAGGTTCTCTCAGCATCATCAGTTCACATCGCATGGAAAAAATCCTCAAGAAGAATTCACATGGTGTCATCGCTCAGATCCATTCCATTCAGATGCAACCATCAGCGGTCTCCACTAATCCTTTGGATCTACAACAAATTCTGGATCGATATACAGGTGTCTTTGCTGAACCGGTGGGATTGCCACCTTCCAGGTTAGAAGACCATCGTATTCAGCTCCTTCCTGGCAGCGTTCCTCCCAACATCAGGCCCTATCGCTACCCATTTCACCAAAAAACGGAGATTGAAATGCTCGTTCGGGACTTATTGAAGCAAGGTATTATTCGCCCAAGCACTAGTTCCTTTTCTTCTCCAGTTATTCTTGTCCGCAAAAAAGATGGGTCATGGCGCCTCTGCATTGACTTCCGAGCACTTAATCACCTCACCATCAAGGATAAGTTTCCAATTCCTGTTGTTGATGAGCTTCTTGATGAGCTTCATGGGGCTCACTTTTTCTCTAAGTTGGATCTTCGTTCTGGGTAACATCAAATTCGGGTTCATGAGGATGATATCCCTAAAACAGCTTTCCGCACACATGATGGCCATTATGAGTTTTTGGTCATGCCCTTTGGCCTCACTAATGCTCCTTCCACATTCCAGGCCTTAATGAATAAAATATTTCGACCCTACATGCGGAAATTCATTCTGGTATTCTTTGATGATATCCTCATCTACAGTAAAACATGGGATGAACATCTCCAGCATTTGGATCTTGTCATGCAACTTTTCTCTGACCATCATCTCCATGCCAAGCAGTCTAAATGTGTTTTTGGACAGAATGAAGTTCAGTATCTCAGGCACATTATCTCAGCACAAGGGGTTCGCGTGGATCCTGCCAAAATCGATGCCATGAACAATTGGCCGCATCCTCAGACACTCAAGAGCCTTCGTGGTTTTTTGGGGTTGACAGGCTACTACCGCAAGTTTGTCAAGGATTATGGGAAGATTGCAGCTCCATTAATTGCTCTATTGAAAAAGGATGCTTTTACATGGACACCTGCTGCTCAGTGTGCATTTGACAAACTAAAACAAGCTATGTGTACTACACCTGTGCTAGCTATGCCCGATTTTTCCAAGCCCTTCACTATTGAGAGTGATGCTTGCGGCAATGGACTTGGTGTTGTTCTCCTTCAAGATGAACACCCCATTGCGTTCACCAGCAAATCCCTTTCAGGTAAGAATTTAGTTGCCTCTACCTATGAGAAGGAAATGATGGCTATTTTGCATGCAGTACAAAAGTGGCACCCATACTTATTAGGGAACCATTTCTGCATCAAGACTGATCACCAGAGTCTGAAATATTTCTTGGACCAGCGTGTCTCCTCCCCGACACAACAGAAATGGGTTAGCAAACTCATGGGTTATGACTATGAGATCACTTACAAGAAGGGTAAAGACAATATTGTGGCAGATGCTCTTTCTCGCACATTTGATGCCCAAGGTTCTCTTTCAGCTATTTCTATGCCTGTTCCAAATTGGTTGCAATCTGTTCAATAGGGTTATGTCAATGACTCTTCCTTATCTCAAATCATCCAACGCTTGACCAACAACCCTTCTGCTGTACTACATTACTCTTGGGATGGTGCTTCTCTACGATACAAGGGTCGTCTGGTGCTTCCCCAGAGCACCGATCTTCAAGAGGTTGTCTTCTATGAACTCCATGCTTCTCCATCGGCAGGGCACTCTGGGTTCCTCAAAACGTATGAACGAGCATGGCGTAACTTCTTTTGGCAGGGCATGAAAAGGACAATTCAACAGATGGTGGCCGAATGTGATACCTGCCAGTGCAATAAGGGTGAAACAACACTCCTCCCAAGATTGCTTGAAACCTTGCCCATACCTACATGGATTTGGACAGATATTTCTATGGATTTCATTGAAGGGCTCCCTAAATCTGGTGGGAAGACAGTGATTCTCGTTGTGGTTGATCGCCTCTCCAAATATAGTCATTTTTGTGCTCTCATCCATCCCTATACAGCCTCCTCCATCGCTCAAATTTTCCTGGACCAGATCTTTCGTCTTCATGGCATCCCTTCTTCCATTGTCTCAGATCATGATGTGACTTTCACCAGTCATTTTTGGACAGAACTATTTCGCCACAATGGCACCAAACTGAAGATGAGTTCAGGGTATCACCCACAAATAGATGGTCAGACTGAAATTATCAATAAATGCTTGGAAACTTATCTTCGTTGCTTCACCTCGGAACAACAACATCAGTGGGCAAAGTGGCTCCCTCTCGCTGAATGGTGGTACAATACCTCTTACCACACTGCCTCTAAAATGACCCCATATGAAGCAGTCTATGGTCAGGCACCTCCAGATCTTCTTCCATACACCCCCACCAGTTCACCAGTTCAGGAAGTTGACACAGTCCTTCGAAACCGTGATCATATTCTTAGCATTTTGCGGGACAATCTTCACATGGCAAGAAATCGCATGAAGCAACAAGCTGATCAACACCGTTCTGAGCGCACTTTTCAAGTCGGCGATATGGTTTTTCTTTGTCTCCAGCTGTACAAACAATCCTCCTTGAAACTCAAAGGGCGTCATAAGCTCGCTCCAAAGTTCTATGGGCCATATCGGATTCTTCAGAAGATTGGGTCCGTTGCTTATAAATTGGAACTTCCTCCTTCTTCCCGCATTCATCCAGTCTTTCATGGCTCTTGTCTGAAGAAAGTTCTTGGAACCAACATCAGTGGACAAACGATTTTACCCAAATTGGATAATGAAAGATCCATCCTTTTGGAGCTAGAGGTCATCCTCAATCGGCGCAGGCGTCAGCTTCGCTCTCGCTCTATCACAGAGGTCTTAATTCAGTGGCACGGCATGCAACCAGAGGATGCTACATGGGAACCACTCCTTTAGATTCAACAACAATTTCCACATCTCAAGCTTTGAGGACAAAGCTTTTTTTAAGGGGGAAGGGATGTTAGGAACCCATGTCTTTACTTTGTTAGTATGTTGTTGTTGGACGCATATGCTTTGTAAGTCGTCCCGTAGTATCTGTTGATCAATAGTTTGTGTTATTGTTGTAGGCGCATATGCTTTGTAAGTCGCCCGTAGTATTGTTGATCCATAGTTTGTAGTGGCCCATGGTTTTGACCCATAGTATTGGTGCCTATACTTAGTATATAAGTGTGTGTTGAGACCTATGAAGGCACCGTGAAGTTATTTGTATTGAGCTTGCTCATAGGAGGTTGCCCCCTCGAAGTGGCCTGTGATCAATATAAAAGTGATTCTGAGTTCTGTCATTTCTGCTATTTCGCATATTTTTATTAAGTAATTGTTGCAGGTGCCTCACAGATCTAGGTATGAAAAATGAAAAAATATGAACAATCCAAAAGATAAATGAATTGATAAAAATCCCAATCAGAGTCTGGATCACCCAGAATATCTCTGATAATTAGATCCAATAAAGAAAGAGGCAATTAAGATGCTAATCAGAAGGAAATAAAAAAACCAAGAATCACAAACAAATCAAAACTTATGGGCTATATCTCCCCAACGGAGTCGCCAATTTTTTTTACGTACAATATGAAATGCAGACATAAATGGATCTCCCTAGTTCGAATGGTTCATATCTAGAATAAAATAGGTACATAATACATATAAATTCCCTAGATTGATCAAATTGCAAAGCAAGTTAAGAGATAACTCACCTTATGAGCACAATTCCTTTCTCCTTGCTTGATTCAACCCCTCAATCTACAGATCTTCAGCTGCAAAACATGAAACAAGTGGTAACAAAAAAGTAGTGATAGCATATGATTATGAATCAATCTAGATTAGCAGTCAAAGAAGCCAATCCTAAACTCTATAATGACAAGATTTTTATGGAAAGTATTTATATTAATTTAATTACAGAAAGTACAAAGAGAGTAGTTACAACCGAGCTTTGATGTTGTAACACCATCCGAATGATCTTAGCCTCAAAGATCAAAGCTTTTCCTCCTATGGATGAAAGGGATCTCCTAGCAGAATTTCACCAGCATGTAGGTACTCTATCCTTCCTCTCCTTAACCATGGAGATGGGGTTCATATTTATAGGCCTAAGAGGATAGGAGAGGTTGAGGATTTATGGGAGAATCTTAAGGGATCATCCCACTAGGTAAGGGGATCGAGTGCCACCTTTCCTAACATGTAGGGATAAGCCTCCATGCAATCAAAGGTTCAAGAAGTCGCTCGAAGCTTCTCTTTTTCCATTTTATCCAACAATGACACACCTTTCACGCTAGCAACTCGCATCATTGAAGGGTGACTCCTTTTGTGCAAGGGAAACCCGCGTCACCTAAGGTCTGACGCACCTTGCCAATGATCAGGGCTCATCGGGGTGGTTGAAAGGTTAACATCAACTCTCCATTTAATCATTTAGCCCAAGTGCTTTAGGAATTAGGACACATAGAGGACATATAAATCAAGATGATGAGATTTTGGTGTAACAACTTGTTGAAATGTGGTGTTAGCACAAAATTCAAGATCCCATATGCAACTCCAGTCGTATTAGTACGAAAAAAGGATGGCTCATTTATATTATGCATATATTACATAGGATTAAACAAAATAACAATCAAGAGAGAAATTCCAATACCATTCATCAACGACATGTTGGAAAAAATTCATGATTCCAAATACTTTTCAAAACTTGATTTAATATTAGGTTACTATCAAATCCGAGTTAGATTAGAAGACATCACCAAGACCGCTTTTCAAACACATGAAGGACATTATGAATTCAAGATAATGCCTTTTGGATTAACAAATTCCCCCGCCACCTTCTAAGTAGCTATGAATGAACTATTCCGGCCATACCTCAAAGAAATTTTGTTTAGTATTCTTTGATGACATCCTTATATGCAACAATACATGGAAGGACCATCTGAAGCATTTGGAATAGATACTATCGCTTCTAGAAGAAAACCAATTCTATGTAAAAATGTCAAAATGTACATTTGGAAAACAAGAAGTAGAGTAACTTGGTCACATTATCTCAAAGGAAGGATTCAAGGTGGATCCAAATAAAATCAAAGAGATAAGTGAATGGCCCCAACCAAAAAATATCTCCAAGCTAAGAGGATTCTTGGGGTTGACTGGTTACTATCGAAGATTTATCAAGAAATATGCTCGTTTAACTGCGCCACTAACCAACCTCCTTAACAATAATTCCTCTCAATGGAGTGATGAAGTATGAAGGTGTTTTGAAGCATTGAAATTTTTTATGTCTACAACTTATGTATTGGAAACACCTGATTTCTCAAAACCATTTGTAATTGAATGTGATGCCTCAGGTTTTGGAATAGGAGTAGTCTTGATGCAAGAAGGACACCCAATTGCTTTTCAAAGAAAGAATTTAAACAAGAGTGGATTCTTATAGTCTACATACAACAAGGAGATTCTTTCCATCATGCATGCATTAACAAAATGTCGACAATACCTTTTGGGAAGCAAGTTTAGGATCCATACAAATCTTACAAATATTCAACACTTGTTGCAACAAAAGACATTAACAATCAAACAACAGAAGCGGATAGAGAAAATTGCTACATTCGATATGGAAATCCTACATAGAAATGGGAAAGACAACATCGTAGTTGATGCTCTGTCTAGAAAAGACAAAGAAGTGCAAGTTTTTGCAGTATCGATGGTGGTTCCCGAATGGCTAGATGAAATTCAAGTTGATTACATCAAAAATCCAGAGACTTGTTCCATAACTAATGATATAAATCATTACCCCAAATTTTAATTGAAAAATGACATATTGTTGTATAATGGAAGGATTTACTTCAGTCCCAACTCAAGTTTTAAAACCAAGGTACTTAAAGAATCACATGACTGTCCAACAACATGACACGCAGGATTTTTCAAAACCTATTATAATGCTAGACAATCATTTTTTTGGGAGGGAATGAATACAGACATTCAAAGTTATGTAGTAGAATGTAACATTTGTTAGAGAAACATGATCGCAGAACAATATCATAAAATAATATGCATAAATAAAACACATAAACACAATACAAGAGAGACACAAATATACATGGTTCACCCAATAAGGTCCATGTACACAGGGAAATTAACTGACCTTTTACTACGTTGTCCAACAAATGAAGAGATACAACCCGCAACACATCCTTTGCAACTTCCTCTTCACTCTCTGACGGTCTCTCTCACACAATCATAGAGATATTTACAATACTACAATACATAGCCATATTACAATGCCTTCCTTTTAAAGAGGGATTTCCATGGGAAAATACCATGGTATACTCAATACCATGGGACTGTAAATTACCCATTATTGACCAAGTCATGGCTATGGGATGCATGTACATTCCACCCTCACAACATATAAAACCTGGGTACAAACACAACTGAATAACAAGATCTTTGAATCATGAAGATCAGGCTCCACAACCAACAATATCCCACTTGTAGACTGATCACAACAACTCCACCGCTACTCGATTTGCTGGACTATGCTCCAAACCTTGGACCTATAAAATTTCTCATTTTCACTTTCATGCTTGAAGGCCAACTGAAACTGAGCAGGAACTCAATTTCTTTTTGGTTACTACCTTTGTCAACATGTCTGCATGATTCTAGCTAGTATGTATCTTTTCCAACTTTAGCAGTTCATCTTCAAGAACATATCATATGAAATGTTACTTGAGATTTATATGTTTAGTCTTTCAATGGAAGGCTGAGTTATTCACAAGATGAATGGCACTCTGGCTGTCACTGTACAACTTGCTATTCTCCTTCTTCTTACCCAATTCCTACGTGAACCTTTGTAGCTAAATCATCTCTTTAATAGCCTCTATAGAAGCAACATAATTTGCTTTCATTATTGAAAGTGAAACAACCTTTTGCAGTTTTGAAATCCAACTTATTATTGTTCCACCTATAATGAAGACATACCCTATGGTTCTCCTCCTACTATCTTTATCACCTGCTATATATACATCAACATATCCATGTAGAGAAGTGTATATACCTCCAAAACATAATGCATGAGTAGTAGTACTTTGCAAATACCCGAGAATCCACTTTACTTCCTTCCAATGCTCTTTACTCGGATTGTTCATATATCCGCTCACAACTCCCACTGTATGTGCAATATATGATCTTGTGCACACCATGGCATGCATCAAGCTGCCAACTGTTGATGAATAAGGGACCTTGGAAATGTATTCTATTTCCTACTGTGCCTTGGGACACATATCCTTACTTAGCTTGAAATGACTGTCCAAAGGTGTACTAACTGGTTTTCCATCCTTCATTCTAAACCTCTCCAACACCTTTTCTATATACTCACCCTAATACAATGTCAATTTGTGAATTTTACTATCTCTTGTTATTCTCATACCAAGGATTTGATTTGCAGCACCCAAATCCTTTATCGCAAATGAATTAGATAGTTTCCTTTTGAGCACATTTATATCCTACATGTTAGACCCTGCAACAGGCATGTCATCCATATACAATAACAAGATGATATATCTTCCACTATCTAGCTTCTTGAAATAAACAAAGTGGTCATAATGACATCTACTTTAACCTTGTTCTATCATAAACCTATCAAATTTTAAATACCACTTCCTTGGACCTTTCTTCAATCCATACAATCTCTTCTTCAACCTGCATACTAAATTATCCTTCCCTTTGACCTCATACCCCTATGGTTGTTGCATATAAATCTCTTCCTCCAAATCCCCATTGAGAAAGGTTGTTTTTACATCTAACTGTTCAAGATGAAAATATTCTACCGCCACTAGACTTAAAATAGTTTTATTTGAATTCATTTTGACAACATGAGAAAATATTTCATCAAAATATCTACCTTTCTTTTATGCAAACCCTTTACAACAAGTATGGCCTTGTATCACTTCTTTTCTCCATATTCTTACTTCAACTTGTAAACCCATTTATTCTGCAATGCTCTTTTACCTACAGGAAACTGAACCAAATCCCAAGTTTGTTTTCTTACCAATGAGTCCATCTTGTCATTCATGCCTTGCTCCCACTCCTTTCTAGTTTCCACCTGCATTTTTTCTTCATAACATTTTGGTTCACTAGAATCAGTCATCAATAAATAATACAGTGAAGGAGAGTATCGTTTAATGGGGCTACTTAACCTGGTATATCTTCTAACACTTGCAGGAGTTTGAGGTACCTACTCATGTTCTTGACTTTATGGAACCTTTGTAACTTTATTTTCTTTGATTTCATCAAGCACTATGTACTATGTGTTTTCCTTTTCCTATTTCGTTTGCTGCAACTGAGCTTTACAGATGACCTTTTCATTGAATACCACATCTCTACTCCTAATTATTTTTTGATTTTCATAATCCCATAAGCGATAACCAAAATCATCAACCTTGTATCCAATATAGGTACATTTCTTGGATTTATCCTCAAGATTTGTTCTATTTTCTTTATAAATATGGACAAATGCTTCATAACCAAAAGTTCTTAGAAATGAGTAGTTTACCTTTCTAACTATCCATTCCTCCTCTGAAATCCCACCATTCAGAGTGCTTGAAGGCCCCCTGTTTATTAAGTAAATAGTAGTATCTACAACATCTACCCAAAATTGTAAGGGCAACCTTGCATGCAATCTCATACACCTTGCACGCTTCATCATTTTTCTATTCATCCTTTATGACAAACCATTTTTTTGTGGTGTTCCTGGAACAATACTCTTGCTACGAATCCCATAGTATGAACAATAACTATCAAACTCCTCACCATAGTATTCAACTCCATTATCAGATCTGAGACACTTTAACCTTTTTCCCGTCTCAATCTCAACCAAATATTTCTATTTCTTAAAAGTAGCAAAAACATTAAATTTTTGTTGAATGCAATAAACCCAAGTTTTTCTAGTTGAATCATCAATAAAACTAACATAATAATGAGATCCACCAAGATATTGTACTCGAGCCGGTCTCCATACATCTGTATGCACAAGCTCTAACTTTCCACTCTTCTTTTTCTTCCAAACTCTGAGAAATCTGACCGTTATGCAACCAATTCCCATAAATAGCATAAAAAGAACATAAAAGGACTAGAAATGAGTAATCCATGCTTAATATAGAATAATGAAGATGAATATAAATTCTCTTCGAGGATACAACCTCCTTAGACAATGTGTTGAATACACAAGACAAGACAAGAGACAATATGATGACTAAAATGAAAATATCTCCTTCCTATATATAGGAGAGAAATGTGTACAATAAAAACTAATAGACCCAAGCCGACATCAATAATATGTAATGCACCACAATATAGGGGGTAATGTTTCAACATTCAGGGCTTAACATACCCCTCCCCTTTAAAAAGTGTTGTCCTCAATTCTTAAGTAGTTTTGGATGTTTCCGTATAAAGGACTCGTCTTCCCATGTTGAATCTTCCGCAGTTAGGTTCTTCCATTTAATGAGATACTCTGGAATTGGTCAATTCCAAAGCTGTTTGATTCTTGTTTTGGTGATTGCTTCAATTTCCAAGATGATTTTTCCTTCCTCATCAAGTTATGGTAATATCGTTTGAACTAGTAGCTTGTCACCGATTACCTTCTTTATACATGAAACATGGAAAATTGAGTGGACTCGTGAAGATGTAGGTAGTTCCAATTTATAGGCCATACTACCAATATTTTGTAGCACCTTATAGGGATTGTAGTATTTAGGTGATAATACATTATCCTTCTTGGTTTTCTTCAGGGACATCTGTTTGTATGGTTGTAGTCTTAAAAACACCCAATCCCCCTTCAAGAGTTAAAGAACTTGTTGTTGATGCTCCATGTGGTATTCCATTGCTTGAACCTTAAATGAGTCTCTTAGTGAAGATGTGAGGGATGGTGGATGATAGCCATAAAGTGCCATATATGGGGTCATTTTTTCTGACGTATGGAAGGAAGTGTTATACCACCATTCTACTAAGAGTAACCACTTGACCCATTGAGTTTGTTTATCAGCTGCAAAACATCGAATAAATCCTTCCAAAAAAATATTCTCTATATCCGTTTGTCCATCAGATTGAGGATGATAAGATGAGCTATGAGCCAATTGAGTACCCAAACAAGAAAATAATTCGGTCCAAATATTTCCAGTGAAAATGGGATCCCTATCACTTAGTATAATGTTTGGAGTACCATGTATTTTTGGATCGATCTCCATAAAATTAGTGGCGACTGTGATAGCATTGAAATGGTGAGATAGTGCACAAAAGTGTGCATATTTAGTAAGTCTATCAACAACCACCATGATGACACTCTTTCCTTCAGACTTTGGTAAACCTGTGATAAAATCCATTGAGACCTCTATCCACCGTTGGCTTGGAATGGAAAGTGGTTGTAGAAGACCTGGTGTGTTAATTGTTTCCACTTTATTTTGTTGGAAAACCAAAAATTCTGTCACAAATTTTTGAACATCAGTTTTAAGACCATCGCCAAAAAAATATTTCTTGACCCTATGGTATGTTTTTAAGAAACACGAGTGCCATCATATCGATGAGGAGTGGAATTACAAAAGTACCTTTTGCTTGCGTTGGTAACTCTTACAAAGATATAAGTGATCCTTGTACCATAGAAAATCATCTTTCCACATAAATGTATTAGAGGCAATGGGATCCTGCTGCAACTTTTGAATGAATGTCCACATTTCTTTGTCATTCCTACATTCATCCCTTGCTTCGGTTATCCAATCTAGTTTGATGATGGAGATGGCATAGAGAAATGCTTCAAAATCCTCATCTTTCCTAGATAGTACATCTTCCACAAATACATTTTGCTTCCCCTTTTTGTAGATGATTTCGAAGTCACATCCCAACATCTTTGTCACCCATTTTTGTTACTCTTATGAAGATAGCCTTTGTTCCAAGAATTATTTAAGGCTATCCATCAATTTTAACCTTGAAATACCTTCCTATGAGGTAGGGGCGCCATTGCTTCAGGGAATGTAGTATTACTAGCATTTCCTTCTCATAAATTGGTTTGTGTAGATCCTTCCCCTTAATTGGTCGGATTTCAAAGGCAAGGGGACTTCCATCTTACATTAGAACAACACCAATGCCATTCCCCGATGTATCACATTCCAAAACGAAGGTTTTCATGAAGTCGGGTGTAGCCAAGAATGGAGCTCTCCACATGGCCTCTTTGAGTTATTCAAAGGCCTTATTTGCATCTGGAGTCCATGAAAATGCATCCTTTTTCAATAATGTTATTAAGGGTGATTCTATTCGCACATAATTCTGAACAAACTCGTGATAATATCTTGTCAACCCGAGAAATCCCCTAAGGTGTTTTAGGGTTGTGGGGATATTCCATTCCTATATTGCTTTAATTTTGTTAGGGTCTACCTTAATTCCTTCATAAGAGACGATATGACCCAGGTATTCCACCGCCTGTACTCCAAATAAACATTTGGAGGGTTTTGCATATAATTCATGTTCCTCCAATAGTGTAAGAACCTTATCAAGATGATGAACATGGGATTCCCAAGATTTACTGTAGATCAGTATATCATCAAAAAATACTAACAAAATTTTTCAAAGAAAGGGATTGAAGATGAAATTCATCAAACCTTGAAATGTGGAAGGCACATTTGTAAGGGAAAAAGGCATGACTAAAAACTCATAATGGCCTTCATGAGTTCGGGATGTTGTTTTTGGAATGTCCTCTTTCTTCATTTTTATATGATGATAGCATGAGCGAAGATCCATGTTGGTGAAATAAATTTCCCCATGTAATTCATCTAACAATTCATTAATAACCGAAATGGGGAATTTATCTTTAATAGTGAGCTTGTTGAGCTCTCAATAATCTACACACATACACCATGAGCCATCATTTTTATGCACCGATATTACTAGAGAAGAGTAAGAACTTTGGCTAGGTTGGATTATTCCAGCCTCTTGTGACCATATGCTCAATTTCACTCTTCTGGGCATACATATATCTATAAGGTCTTATATTGGGAGGAACACTTCTTGGAACCAAGTGAATAACATGATCATGGTATCGAGTAGGTGGGAGACTTGTGGGAATATTATCAAATACCTTGGAATGATTGTTGAGGACTTGCTGTAGATATGGAGAGATGGACAATTTAGGTGTTTGAACATTTGGTGAGAAAAATTATGCAATTACACCCCATTTTTCTTTTTGCAAAAGGTTGGTTATTCCATTAGAGTTTATTATCTTACTAGGTCTTCATGTGATACCTCTTAACACAAATTATTTTCCTCCTTGAAAAAATTTCTTGAAAATTAAAAGTTATTGTTCCCAGGGATTGTAGCCATTGGATCCCCAGGACCACATCAGCCCCGCCCATTGGAATGGCGATCATTGGGTTATTTAGAACATACTCTCCCATAGAGAGATCTATCTTATAGCATTTTCCTAAGCAATTTATAGTTCCTCCATCTACAACCATCACCTAAAAATCTAGTGCTAGATATATAAATCAATTTAAAGGTCGTGCTATATTACAATGAATGAAATTGTGAGTATTTCCAGAATCAGTTAGTACTATTACCTTTTTCTTCTTGATATATCCTTCTATATTGAGAGTTTGAGGAGTGGTAATCCTGGCCAAATCATTACAAGATAGCGTGGGATGAATTTCTTCTGCTTCAAACCCTAATTTTGGCTCCTGGTTTGAATCCTCGTCTTTTGATGATTATTGTTCATTTTATTCCTCTTCTTCACAATCTATGTAAAATAGTTTATTCTCAGTGCACTTGTGGCCCTTATTGTATTTGCTATCACAACCATAACAAAGCCCTTTTTCTCTATTTTCCTCTAGTCATTTCTGCGTCTACCTAGTAGGTTGTGGATGACTCGAGACCACACTTCCTTCTTTATAGTTGTAAGTGGTAGACTTCCTTGTTTCCATAATTTTGTTTTCAACTTTTCTTGAAACCCTAAATGCATTCTCCAATGACTTAGGTTCCCAAAGGAGAACCTCATGTTGGATCTTATCCTTTAAAGATCCTATGAAGAGATCAGTCAAGTGATCCTCCAGAATATCTGTGATACTGATATTCAATCTTTGGAAGTTCTCAATATGCTCCCCAACTAAACCCTTTTGTTTGAAATTTATCAGTTAGCTAAAGAAGGTATTGCTCTTTGTGTCCTCATAATGTGCTATCAATTCCTCCATAAAAATTCCTCAAGTCATAAGTGATTTACGCGAGCAAATCCATCTCTACCACACAAACTAATTAGGTTCCAAATATAAAGATGCAATGTGTACCTTTTATATGGATTGAACCTCGTCTATCTCAAATAACTTCTCCATTTGTAGTATCCATGTTACCGGATCCATGCCATCAAACTTCCTCATATCGATATTTCGGATGTAACTATTTTTGACCCCAAGTTAGAGTCCCTAAAGTCATGATGTATGTTCCTTTTGTTTTCATCATGAATTTCATGGGATATCTTGTCACTTCTAGGAATCCCTTCTTGTAGAAACCTTGTCATCCATTCTTTCAAATCTTGCATGTCCCCTTTCAAACCCTTTGTTAATGCCTAAAAATCACACACATGCGACATTTCAGCGATTCATCCATCAAGGCATCATCAACATAAAGAATGCATATCACCATAGGCATCCCCAATAGATCCAAAACATAGCATGAGTCAACAAGTGCTAAGAAACGGTAAAAAAAAAGGGTAGTGCGGGTATTACACAATTGACCCATGCTATAGCGCAGGTTATCTGAATAATGCCCACGCTACACCCGTGCAAATTTTCATTTGATAGCCGCTCTGCTATCAAAATAGTTGGACCAATCACTCCCAGCGGAAAATTAAAGGATCAATCCTCCCCAAGGTTCCAAATTCGGCTCCTCATGGACTTGGTGGCATTAATCATCCCCCCTAGTGTACCTTGGAACTAGTTCATTGGGGAGGAGAGTTCACATTTGGATTTGGGTTTTTGTTGGCCACCTCTTGGCCTATAAAATAAATCCATTGGCATGCATTTTGTAGAGAGAAATTAGAGCAAGGTTATGTTGTTGGATTTGAGTTGGAACTTCCTCATAGCCCACCATTTCCTACCATTGAGAGCATTCCCAAGCTTACTTGCCACCTCCCATCAAGGGGCAAGTGTTTCCCTCCCTTGTTCTACCATCTTATTAGCATTTATTTTGGACAAGAAAGTCCTCCCTAAGGGTTATTTTTTCCTTCCCTTGAATCCCTCACCTCCTAGGTGTTGTACAGTTATTCCATTGGGAATACAAGAGTGGTTTAGCATATCTTTGGTTGTTGTTGGAGTTTGAATTCTCCCCCATATATTTATTTTATTTTTATCAATATTTTCATGTTTGGATGTGAAATACACTAACAATCTCTTGTAGGATCACTTGGAGGAATACCAACCACACCCAAAAGGGGCTCCAAGGGCTGAGGACTTGCAACAACCTACTAGGATTAGCCCCTTACCAAGTGGAAGTGTGCACTTGTGCAATTTTTTCCACAACACCCTTCAAATCATATATTTCCTTTTTTAAACCATCCATTTTCACTTCCAGTTCATCCTTGGTTTTTCCTAGGATTGATGCTAGTGCATCTTTTGTGACTGTCTTCTCTTGTAAATCAGATATGTCCTTGCATATTTATTCACCTTCATCATAAGAACATGTAGAACTATCTAAAGGATTATTTTGTGTAGAGGTTCCCTTTTTAGGAGGAATTTATAACAATTTTATGATATATATTCTTCACCACACCTTTTGAATCACCCCAAGTGCATATATGAATCAAAAGTTATTCAAATTAAAAAAATACGCACCTTGTAAAATCCTGATTTTGAGCTTAATTGTCTAGCCAAACTTGAAACTTAGATAAATATGCAATTTTAGATCGTATGAGTCTTAAAATTATTCCCACAGTATCATGATATCTCCTTTCTTCAACTGCACATGTATGACCTAATTCTGAGTAGCCAATAAAAATATATGGACTTCCACGTGTTCAATATTTTTCTCCAAGCCTAAAAATTATACCACAGATACTTTGGTCTATCCTCTTTTTGATGCAGCTGGTCTCACTCAATTTGGATCTTGCATGCCCTGGATATAACATTTTTATGTAGAACACCTGTTTGAGACTAGGTTTTGGACTAGTTGTAAACCCTATATTCAACGACGAATATTTCCGAGCCTGTAGTTGCTCAGGATATGAAAATTATACCACGATAGCTCTACCTTTTTTTTCTAGATGGTTTTTTAGTTTCGCTGTCTACAAACTTGTATAAAAAAATTTGTAGCGAAAATTCCAAGATGACTCATTTTGAAGAAACCAGTCCCAAAGAAAGAGCTTTGATACCAAATGTTATGCAACCAATTCCCAGAAATAACATAAAAAGAACATAAAAATACTATAAATTAGTAATACATTCCTTAATAGAGAAGAATGAAGATGAATATCAAGCATCTTTGAGGGGGAAACCTCCTTACACAATGTGCTAAATACACAAGACAAGACAAGACACAATATGATGACTAAAATGAAAAGATCTCCTTCCTATATATAGGAGACAAAGGTGTACAATAACAACTAATAGAACCAAGCTGAAATCAATAATATTTAATGCACCACAATATAGGGGGTAATATACCACAATATAGGGGGTAATGTGCCACTATATAGGGGGTAATGCACCACTCTATAGGGGGGTAATGTGCCAACATTTAGGGCTTAACACCGACTCTATTATGTTTTCCATAAACACAGTTCTCACAGAATTCCAAACTTACCTTCTTCATATCTAGAAGCAAATTCCTTGCGTGGAGAATCTGCATCCCCTTCCCACTCATGTGGTCAAGCCTATGATGCCATAATGCTCTATCTATTTATTTCAAAGCTACAGAGATAAAATAATTAGTATTATGAGGACATACATACAACGTCCCTATCCTATCTCCTTTTGCTATTACTAGTGATCCTTTAGTGATATTCCACCACGTTTCTCCAAACGTAGATAAAAAAACACCATCTCCCAAACTGCCCTGTTGAGATCAAATTTCTTTTCATAGAAGGAATATGTCTTACATATTTCAGTAGCCATTCACCTCCAGTCTTTAACTTTATCTGCACCTTACCCATTCCAACAATTTTACATGGTTCATCATCACCCAATAAAAAATCTCCAAAATCACCTTGAACATAATCATAAAGAAATTTATTATGGGGTGTAGCATGACATGAAGCCCCTAAATCTACTACCCAGTAATCCCTAGTACTATCTAATGCAAGAATCAAAGCATCTTGTAACACATCACCTGCTACATGTGCTTCCTAATTGGTCTCCTGTTGTCCACCTCCTTTCTTATTTAGAGATATGTAGTCTTTCTTTAGATGTCCTTTCTTTCCACAGTTCTAGCACTCTATCTTTCCTAGTATAGACTTGGATCTACTCTTCCTATACTTCCCACTATTACCTAGGATCTTTCCTCTCTCCCTTTGTCTTCCCCATGTCTTCCCCTACTCTCCATGGTCAATGCATTACCTGATGTCTCACCTGTGCTTTTCCTTCGCATTTCCTCGCTAAGAATAAAACCAACAACATCATCAAATTTCAAAGTGTTTGAACCAAAGACAAAGTTACTTACAGCCATGACCAAGTCGTTCCAACTTTCTGGCAATGAGCATAATATTAGAAAAGCCCTAAGCTCATCTTCAAAACTCACTTTTACAGAACTTAGCTAATTAGTAATCGTATTAAATTCATTTAAATGATCAACAACAGACCCACCTTATGACATCTCCATATTAAATAAACTCTTCATTAGAAATACCTTGTTGGAGGCCAAGGGTTTTTCATACAATTTAGCCAATCAGCTCATTAGACCCTTTGTTGTCTTTTCTTTTGAAATATTGAAAGCCACCTATGAATTCAGGCATAGCCGTATTGTTCCTAGTTCCTTTTTTTCAAGAACTTCCCATTCTTCATCCTTCATAGCCTATGACTGTTTGGATTTTCCTCCCAACAGTAGGAATAGATCCTTCTGACATAGATAGTCCTCCATTTGCATATTCCATAACTAGTAGTTTTGGCCATTAAAATTTTCAAACTGAAAATTTCCTTCTTCCGCCATTGCTGTCACTCGAACTGGTAACCGTTCTTTCATGTGAGTTTATATGCTAAATATGCCTTTGGATCTGATACCAATTGCTAGAAAAACAAGATCATAGAACAACAGCATAAAACAAGATGCAGAAATAAAACACATAAACACAATACAAGAGAGACACCAATATACAAGGAAATAAAAATTTCTTTACAAGGAAATACAAATTTATTTCCGGGGTGTTTCCCTTGAGCCCCCGCCAGGGGGGATGGTTTCTCCTATTGAGATGAGTTTATAGTCCACCTGGACAACATATAAAAATGGGGTACAAATTCTCACCATCATTTTTATATTTTGCATGCATGCATGCATTCTACATGCATCCAGTCATCATGCATGCAAGTGCATGCCTCTAGTCATCAGTATGGTAGTCTCCCAGCACATAGTCCCCAATTTTTCATCCCCAGGAGCCTTTTTCTGCTCAGTTCTATCCCTCCTAGCCATAGATGCACCCTTGTTTTAATCACTGGAGTACAAGTGCACCCTCTTCCACCTATTTAGGATATTCTTCAGTTAGTTCCATGATTAGTGGATCTGTTCCTTGATTTGGGGATTGATTACTAGTTTAACTGATTGAACCACTTAGATAGATCTCCATAGAGACTATATCAGCTATACTGACTATTGATAGCTCCGAATGCGCCCACATTGGAGTCTCATTTCCTACATTTGTGCCACATGCACCATTTAGACTCAGTTAGACTCATTTGACTGGTGTTTGACCACTTGTGACCACTATTATTGATTGGATGATGTCTCCAATGTCACCCAAGACACACATTGAGGAGAATTCAAATGACCTTAGGAGGCATTCGAATTCATTTGATTGTATTCAGTTATTATTCACTATTCAGAGTTCTAGCTCACAGCTGATGTATGATACAACATTTTTTGTCATTTCTTGTGTATGAGTGATTATTGAATCAACATTTTTTCTTCTTCTTTTTGCACTTCTTGAGTGTTTTTTAGTGAGGTCTGCTACAACTGAGTGATCCTACTTCTAAAATATCACATGGTATCAAAGATGACAACAACTATTTGAATTGCAACAATAGTAGTTGTAGCAATTCCTTGAGCAGTTGTCTTTCATTGAGCACCAGAAGCCTCTGGGTATCCACAGAAAATCCTGGTGCTATTTCCTTGAATTCACTAGAGCAATCCAGTGAGGTATAGAAAGGTGTGAGGGACCCAGTCACATGTGATTAGTGTGACAAGGTAGTGTTCAATTCGAATTGCAACAGATCTCCATTTCATAATTCTCATTTTTTTTGTAGGACTATCCCCTCTTCAACTTCGAATTCTTCAGGATCATGGATCTCAAGTTGAATTCATTCAACTACTTCAAATGGAAGTAAAATATGGAAATATTCTTGAAGTCAAAGATCCTTTCTAGAGTGGTGAATGGCTCTGCAGTTGATCCCACTGGTGCAATAGAGAAATCCAAGTACTTAGACAAGCTTGATGAAGCAGTAGGACTGCTGCTACTTCGCATTTCTGAAGACCTACACTTTCATGTTATCAATCTGAAGACTCCAAAGGAGGTTTGGGACAAGATCGAATCTCTTCTTGGACAGAAGGATGATTTGAAGGGTCATAAATTAGAAAATGAGCTTATCTCCTTGATCCCAAGAAGTTTCGAAACTATCACTGAGTTTCTCAATAAATTCAAGAACTTGATTTCACAATTGAAGAGGTATGGGATTCAGAAGGAAGAAAAACAACTCATCATTTCCATCCCGTTGAAGCTAGGCCTTGATTATTCAATGTTTGTTTCGACCTTCCAGTTAGCAAAGTTGTCCATTCCAAGATGGAAATTCCCTTTTCTTGAAGACTTCATCCAATATATCACACTTGAGGAGGAGAAGCTAATGCACATGGGAGTGATAAAAACCAAATTGGATTAAGCTCTTGCAGCCACTCAGATGAGAAGAGCGAATAGTAAAGGAAAACAAAAAATTCCTGATAGGAAGTCAAATGACCAAAAGAAGAAGGAGGCTCCAAACCAGTCAGATGGAGTTTCGAATCCTAAGAAGGACAATACATCTCAAAAGGGAAAATCCAAGTGCACATAATGTAACTGAGGATATCACCATGAGAGCTCATGTATGAAGAAGACCATAGATCTCATGGCTTCACTTCTTGAAAAAAATAATCTTCCAGTACCTGCATGTGTTAGAAAGAAACAGAGTGAACCATCTGGATCTGAGAACAAAGAGAGATGACATGTCCTCATGGCAGGTGCATCAACTCAATCCTCCTTCATCATAGATTCTGGAGCATCAAGACACATGTATTCCTCCAAGGATCTCTTCACTGGATTCGAAGCTACTGTTGGACCATCCATTATGTTGGGAATGATTCCGAGGTCTCCTCTGAGGGGATTGGAAGAATCAAACTTTATCATGGGTACTTATCATATGTGCTCCATGTCCCCACACTCACTGCAAATATACTTTCAGTCTACCAGATGACCCATACTGGAGAGCCCAAGAGGGTGATCTTCCCGCCAAATGAGGTCGAAATTCAAGACATGGTATTAGGATCTACCATTGCAAAAGGTGTTGCAAACCACAAGAAAAAACTCTATGAGTTCTCACACTTTCTACCTCTCTCAAAGCATTCTGCTCTTCACACTCGTGCAAATGAAGAGACTAGGCCATGTCATCTCAGCTACAAACATTTGCAGAGCATGCAAAATCAAAAGTTAGTTGAAGATCTATCCAATCTCATATTTTCCCAAGGCACCTGTAAAGGTTGTTTGAATGGAAAAAATCCAACAAGGAAGGTAGATAAAATGAAGACTCGAAGAGTAGAGCGAAGGCTGGATCCAGATCCACAAGAACCTGGAGATCTAGCATCTATTGGTTCAAGTCCTATTGCAAAGTGGGCCACCACCACTGTTGCATCCATCAGTGATCTTGTTGAAGATCCACCATCATCATGTCATATTTCATTTGGAAATGATCTCACCTACGTTGTTTCAAAGGAAATATCAAAGAAATACATACACATTCATGGAGCTGATCCTACCTTAGTTGGTTTGGATCACATGTTTTTGAATGATATTGATATTTTTGGATTTGTTCCCACCATGTTTGGTTAAAAGAGAAATTTCAAGAAGTCTCCATATTTGCTTGCTTCAACTGAAGGAGAAGTAAAGAACATGTGTTTGGAGCATGATTCACCTTAAGATTCAGAGTTTAGAAGTGATGATGAGCAAGAGAGCAAAGATTCATCACATGAGATTTCAGATTCAGAGTTTGGAAGTGTTGATGAGAAAGAGAGAGAATATTCATCACATGATAGTTCAGATTCAAAGTATGAGAGTGAAGATGATGAAGAGCGAATGCTAGATCCAGATCCACAAGAACCTGAAGATCTAGCACCTATTAGTGAACATGAGCGAATGGAAGATCCAGATCCACAAGAACTTGATGATCTTGCACTTGATGATCCTCCTCTTCCTATATGGTCAGCCACTACTCTTAGATTTGTCGGAGATATTGTTGGAGATCCACTTGATTCGAGGAGAACTAGAACTTATTTTCAGAATGGAAGGTTTCATCCTTCTCACATTACTGATCCATTTCTTGTCGATAGATCTTTCTTCGGTGGAGAAGTCCACTTACCATTTGGGGTGACTGATGTACATGATTGATCATCCTACCACAGTATATCTTGAGGGAGGGATTTCTTCCCACTGTTTTTTCCCTCTTTCCTCACTTTATTTATTTAGATTGTTGTATGGGGTGACCATTGGTATCAGTTACCAGGGCCCTACCATTTCAGTTGTTCCTCGGAGTTTGGCTTGCAGGGGGGTGTTAGAATATTCTCACGATCATTTTTATGTTTTGCTTGCATGCATGCATTTTGCATGAATCCAGTCATCATGCATGCATACAGTCATCATGCATGCATCCAGTCATCAGTATGGTAGTCTCCCAGCACCTAGTCCCCAGTTTTTCAGCCCCAGGAGCTCGTTTATGCTCAGTTCTATCCCTCCTAGCCACGAATGCGCCCTTGTTTTCATCACTAGAGTACATGTGCGCCCTCTTCCACCTATTTAGGGGATTCTTCAGTTAGTTCCATGATTAGTGGATCTGTTCCTTGATTTGGGGATTGATTACTAGTTTAACTGACTAAACCACTTAGATAGACCTCCAGAGAGACTAGATCAACTATACTGACTAATGACAGCTCCTCATGCACCCACATTGGAGTATTCTTCCCTACATTTGTGCCACATGCACCAGTTAGACTCAGTTAGACTCATTTGACTGGTGTTTGACCACTATTACTGATTGGATGAGGTATCCAATGTCATCCAAGCCACACATTGAGGAGAATTCGAATGACCTTAGGAGGCATTCAAATTCATTTGATTGTATTAAGTTATTATTCACTATTCAGAGTGCCATCTCATAGCTGATGTATGAGACAACAGTTTTTGTCATTTCTTGTGTATGAGTGATTATTGAATCAACATTTCTTCTTCTTATTTTTGCACTTCTTGAGTGATTTTTAGTGAGGTCTGCTACAATTGAGTGATCCTACTTCTAAAATACCACAATACATCCATGGATAAATTGTCAGTCCTTTTATTATAACATCCATCAAATGAAGGGATGCAACTCACATCACATTCACTGCAAATTCCTCTTCACTCTCTCACAGTCTCTCTCACACAATCACATATATATTTACAATACTACAATACACAACCATATTACAATGCCTTCCTTTTAAAGAGGGATTACCATGGGAAAATACCACGGTATACTCAATACCATGGGCCCGTAAATTACCCATTATTGAGCAAGTCATGACTATGAAATTACAACATTTTACAAGGCAATAAAAATTTCTTTCGGGGGTGTTTCGCCCGAACCCCCGCCAGGGGGGCGGTCTCTCCTATTGAGATGAGTGTATAGTCCACCTGCACAACATATAAAAATGGGGTACAACCATGACTGAACAACAAGGTATTTGAAACATGAAGATCATGATCCACAACCAACAACACTTTACAAAGAAATAAAAATGAAAATGTCCTAACTCTTGGGCTACTCCATTTGTTGCACACCCCAAATCAGAAATGAGAAGAAATATCAATGGAATTCATTGAAGGATTACTCATGTCATAAGGGAATGAAAAAATATCGGTAGTAGTAGATAGACTAACCAAGTATGCACATTTCATCTGAGTAAGAGAAACCGATTCCACAAAAGAAACAACTGAAGTTTTCTGCAAAAATGTCTACAAGTTACATGAGTTTCCAAAGATTATCGTTAGTGATAAAGACGCCAAGTTTAAAGGGAATTTTTGGAGATAATTTTGCAAGAAAATGGGTACTTCACACTTAACATGAGCTCATCTTACCATCCCTAAACAAATGGTCAAACATAAATTGTTAATAAATGCTTGGAAACCTACTTGCGTTGTTTTGTAACAGACAAGCAAAATAAATGGTTTCAATGGTTGCATCTTGCTGAATGGTGGTATAATTCCACATATCATACATCTGTAAGAATGGCACCATTCCAAGCTCTCTACAGATATGAAGCCCCTAAATGGAAGGATCTAGACACAAATTAAGCGAAGGTTGCATCAATAAAAGATCATTTAGAAGATAACCAAAAATTTGTTCAAATACTCAAGGAGAATCTAAATGTTGCCAGGAACCGAATGAAACAACAAGCTGATCAACATTGAACAGAAATAGAGTTTCAAATTGAAGATTGGGTATTTGGGAGACTACAAGCCTATATGCAGTTATCACTTAAACAAGGAAAAAATAATAAACTAGCTACAAGGTTTTATGAACCATATTAGATCAACATGAAGCTTAATCATATGGCATATGGATTGGAATTACCATAAATAAGTCGCATACAAAACGTTTTTCATGTATCATGTTTGAAAAAGGTGCTACGTCGACATCATGAAGCACAAACGATACTTTCTATGTTGGATGATGAAGGACAAATTATCTTGGAGCCAGAAGCTATTATTGCTACCAGAGAAAAAAATTGTGATCTCGAATGATTAAAGAATATGTTATTGCATGGAAAATTCTTCCTGAAGAAGATGCATCTTGGGAATCGTAACACTTTCAAAAACTGCATCCCTCGGTACCATTGCTTTGAGGACAAATCAAAGGGAAGGGCAATTTTATGAATATTTTAATAATGTTTTAATATTCATTAATATTAGTAATTATAATAGGACACACCTTTTCAAAACAGTGCCCAAGCCATATTTAAGGCGGGCCAAACAATTGTAATTATCATCAATTGATTATCAATTATTTATATATTCATTTCATATTTCTTCTGGATGTACCACTTAATCACTCCAACAATGATCCATTCACTTGAACACTGATCATGTTAACGAGTACCTTATGTAACAAGGAAATCTCCCCATGTCATTTGAGCACTTCTTTTTCCCTCCTTATATCAAATCCCTTGTTGTTGGTAGTCTTTGATTAAAAATAGCTATGAATTAGAAATTACAATACAAAGAATTAAACAAATGATTAAATACATAATTTAAATATGAAAAAATGAAATTAATATATACTATGGAAGTTGAAAACCTATACTATGGAAGTCAAACCGACCTCTATAGTGGAGAAGATGGACTACAGTAATTCCATTGATGTTCGTATGACATAGATGGATGAACTAGGCATAATAAATGTCCCATCCAAAGACATAAAAACCAAAATATAAAATTTCTTAAGGAATAGCTAACCAACACCATATAACATCCCATAATTTGAAAAGAATTTATGCAAGAAATTCCCAAATCACACACAAAAAATATGTCCATATAAGAATCCAAAGGAGATTCAAATAAGCTAGTGAATAATACTAAGCCATAGATATGCCCAAAACCTAAAACCCAAAACCCATCATGAAAAAATCACATTATTTTTCTCAAGTGCTACCACAAAACCCCAAATTGAACCAAAGTATTGTGCATATCTTTACCACCATTTGGGTTATAATGAATTCCTAACAAAAAATATGTAGTATTTCAAACCCTTCAAACATTCAATTTCTTAACTTGATTTG
The DNA here is from genome assembly GCA_027924585.1 of Larix kaempferi. NCBI lineage: Eukaryota > Viridiplantae > Streptophyta > Pinopsida > Pinales > Pinaceae > Larix > Larix kaempferi. The sequence goes on from BSBM01001530.1 coordinate 13,397,226, forward strand.
GTATCAAGAATTGGGAGAAATTATGCACTTTCAACACCTCTACATGGAGAAAACCCTAGAAACTTATGCAAATTAGATCTAATGCTAATAGAGCACAAGAAATAGAAAATAACATTGCACAATCTATTGTGTATTCTCCACTGAGTCCCCAATGGCTTATTTTCTATATAAAAGGAATCTAGGTTAATGGCTCTTGTGGCTCATCTTATTATGAAAGGAATAGAGGTGAAGGGGATATTAGATACAACTTTTCCTTCGAATAGGGAATTCAAAAAATCGAAGAAATGAAAAGCATGATGGCCACTGAAACCCTAGACTTGAACTTGGAGAGTGGGAGATTGCAAACTAGATTCTTTCAAGATAGTTTCAAATCAATCCTTCTTTTTGGTCTTTGGTATTTCATGTTCATAGAAGAATCCAAAAGAGATTCAAATAAGCTAGTGAATAATCCTAATCCAGATATGCCCAAAACCTAAAATCCAAAACCCCTCAGGAAAAAATCACATTTTTTTTCTCAAGAGATACAACAAAAACCCAAATTGAAAGAAATTATCGTGCATATCATTACCACCATTTAGTTTATAGTGAATTCCTAACAAAAAATATGTAGTATTTCAAACCCTTCAATCATTTATGTTCTTAACTTGATTTGGTATCAAGAATTGGGAGAAACAATGCACCTCTACATGGAGAAAACCATAGAAACTTCTACAAATTATATCAGATGCTAATAGAGCACAAGACATAGAAAATAACATTGCACAATATGGTGGGTATTCTTCATTGAGGCCGCAATGGATTATTTTATATATAGAAGGAATCTAGGTTAAGGACCCATGTGGTTCATCTTATTATGAAAGTAATCACGGTGAAGGGAAGCTTAGCTACAAATTTTCCTTCGAATAGAGAACTCAACAAGATGGAGACAATGGCAAGCATGATGTCCATTGAACCCCTAGACTTGAAATTGGAGAGTGAGGTATTGCAAACTAGATTATTTCAAGCTAGTTTCAAATCAATCCTTATTTTGGTCTTTGATTTATTTGTGGAGGTCAGGGTAGAGGCCTTTAGGGATTCTAATTTTTACTTGTTTTATTGATGGTGGAGTGAATAGATTTATACTTGGAGATTATGTAGACGAGGAGCCATGATATACCTCCACATAGAAATGATAATGATATGGATATCGACAGGATCGTGATGCTATCTCCATATTTGAATGAGGGAAATGAAAATATCATCTTGATAGGTGGGATAAATCCTTGGACCTCGACTTCATTTTGATATGGTCTCTTTCCTTCCTTAACACCTGAATTGATTAGATATAATGTTTGGTTGGATATATATATATATATATACACACACTTTACTAAATTAACACAATGATATTAGTGATGGCTGATATATATAGTAGGAAACATTAACGTTTTCTATTTTATGAATTAATATCCCCTCTATCATATATCAATTGTCACTAATATATGGTTGTGCTTGTTGACTGCCACGTAAAGTAAAAGGTAATATTATTTATAACTATAACAAATATTAAAACAATGAAAGTGACTATTATGAAGATAATATATATATATATTATTTATAGTAATGCTATCAATAAAAAACAAAAATACTTATTTAAAAATAATATAGTAATAATATTATTATTATTACTATTAATAATATTATAAATGTTTGGTTTCCTATGTTTGATTTGTTGACAGGGTTGAGCGTGGATGATTGGGTTACATTAGTTGACATGGTTTGATTGTGGATAAATGGTGTTGACTATGGTTGAACATGTTCAACTATTGTTGAATGTAGTTGACTTGGTGTTACACCTAAATCTCATCATCATGATTCCTATGTCAACTCAGTGCCTTGATCCCTGAAGTTTCCCTGACCAAAAGCCATCTAGAGAAAGTTGTTGATCCTTTGTCCACATTTTCTAGTTAGGTCGACACAAATTGTCTTCCAGCAAGAAGCGCCTGACTAGGCTCGACGCAAAGTGTCATTTGGCATCCTGCATTGGTGGATCAGGATGCCTTCATTCAACTTGCGCTTTCCCCTTCATGGCGCAAATTGTTCTCATACAACATGCGTCAGGGTTGGTTTAAATAGATAAATGAGACCTTCGAATGACTTCTTGAAGCATGATGAGGTGGATGGTTATCCCTAATTCATAGGTGAGTTGTCCTTCGGTTCCCTAACCTCAAGGGATGATCCCTTAACCTTCTACCCATAATCTTCAACCTACTCTATCCACTTGGTCCTATAAATATGAAGCTCCCCTCCATTCCAAAGGGAGGAAAGTATATAGTACTCTCATGCTGGTGAAATTATCTTAGGTGACTCTCACTCATCCTTGAGAGACTTACTTCATCTTTGGAGGCTTGGCTTGGTTTCGCTTGTTGGAAGGAAGATTGCAACGTTAAGGCTTAGGTTGTAACGTTCTCTTCTTTTGTACTCTCCTTTATACAATTAATACAATCTCTTCCCATATATATTATCGTGTTGCTAATGTGTAGAGCTTACTTCCTTAACTGTTAGCTTAGATTAATCATATGTGATATATGCTTTTACTGTTTGATTGTTTCCACTTGTTCAATAGGACTTTGTAGCTGCAGATATGAAGGTGCTGGAGCATTCGATTAACCAAAGAGCAAGAGGATTTGTGAATCTCATGTAAGAGACCCATTTATCTATTTGCATTTCTATTGATCTAGGGAATCTGATTCTATTATGTGTTTATTTATTCTAGATCCACTTGAACTAGGGATATATGGCCTTTAAGTCCACTTAGGTAGATTGTCCGAAAACAAATCTGGAGACCATACTGGGGAGTATTTAGTTTTGATTTCAGTTTGAATGTGTTGTTCATTGATTTCTTAGTGAGCCATTTCTTTGCCTCTGGAACCCTCCCATCATCATATTTTCTTGTCAAAGAGCCTATTAACTTTCCTTGATTATATTTGGATCAGTATCAGGCCATTTGTTGTTTCATTGTTTGGAGATCTCTATTTTTTTCATTGATCATTCGCCCGACGCACCTGGGTAGTACATCCAGTGCGCCGCGTACTCTTAGGCGCATACTGCTTTTGAACATACTGCTCCACTGACACATTTGACTTTCATATAGCCTGCATCGTCGACGCTGTAGCCTTGTACACAGTGTGCGCCTGGCGCTCTAAGCATAACTGTAGAGTGTGCCAGCCTTTCAAGCCTGGTGCTTGATACATTTCCTCTCCAAATTTTTTATTTTGACCTAACCAACAGGCTTCTTTGTGCTGTATCTTCCAGTCAGAGACTTGTTTACTTAGCATTGATTGTGTTTGGGTTTGTTTGTGTGGATTTTTAGGTTCCATTTGGTCAAGTGATAGTTTCGGTGGTGGCGGGAAATTTCAATCCCCCACGGTTATGTGCTCAATCTTGGATTCCCTTATCACCTTACCAGGTCTATTCAGTGGGCTAGATCTGATTCCAAACATTTCCTACACTTAGCCACTTAATTTTGGTTGCATTTGTTCGATTTTGAGTGATTTGAGTATCTTTGAATTCATTTGGGTTCTTCTCTTTTTTCTTTGAGAATTTATGAGTCATTAGAGTGTTGCGATCAGTCTCTTGTTTTCTATTGTTACATCTGAAAAGCATTATTATTATCAGATCCTATTTTGATATATGCATTAAGAATTGAAAGTGCTTCATTTTATCTATTTTCAAGATCATTTGAAAATTGTCGTGGAATTGTTTCATTCTTTGGAATTCACTATTTATATCTTTGAGAAGCTTGGAAAGGAAATCGGTTGATTATATTTTTCTTAGTTATGAGTCTTTCATCTCTTTGAAAATAACAAGTGAATTCAAACTCTTGCAAAGTATTTCAAATTTGAAACGTCCTATATGCACTTTTGGTCTTTTTGTGCTTTTTACTTCATCATTGTGGAAATTGAAGAGTTAGTGCATTCTAAGAATAAATACTCCTTTTCATCATTACTTAGATTCATTCTAGTTTGAAAAGATAAAAAAGAAAAAGTTTTGATTTGGTGTGATTATTTTTTGTGTTTTGTTGGAAAAAACAAAAAGAGTCCTTTAATAATCTTTGGTAGATTTTGAACTTTTGGTATTTGTTGTCTTGTTGAGATCATTGGAAAAGGAAATTTATCCTTGTCTTAGATAGACTTCATCAAAAGAAAAGGAAATGTGCACCTTCATGTAGCTAGGGTTGCATTATTTTTAAATTCCTGTCTACACCTCATGCATTCACCTAACCGCATAAGGTACAATTAATCGGTAGCATTAGGTTAAAATATACTAGTAACTTGTGTAAGAATTTAGTGACGTGTTTCAGCGTCGCAAAACATGGTAGCTGTCATTATTTGCCTGCACTGCATCCCGGGGGCCTACAGTTCTTCCACGTACCAACCAGTATATCGAAGGCTATTTCACGTACCCTTGGGTATATTGAAAGGCACTTCACATACTCGGTAGTATATCGGAAGGATCTTGTCGTACGGTTGTGCATTAGATAACGCCACTACAGATTTGTTCTCCCACGTACCTTGAGTATATAGGGAGACTCTCCTAGGATTCCTGAAACCAACCGAGCTAACCATTTGGTCGTCTTGGCAGAGCAATACACCGAGAACAACACTCGGGGAGCTACTACGCACGTGCTTCTAGGTAGTCAGGGTATACGATCAGGGGTATGGTCCTAATCATCCCTGGTTAGTGCTCTAAAAAATTGGGCCAAGTATAACCATTGGAACCTGGGGTATATCGCGAGTTGCGAAGACTTGAAAATCCTGTGGGGTTCCAGACTTTTGAATCCACACCTGTCACATAAGTTTGCTTGTGGCCTTAGTTTGTGTATATTTTCGATTGATTTTATTTTTGTATAGAAGACACTTAGGAGAAATTTTGCTTCGGAAATTCTGGTTGAACAACCTTTGAGAAGGTCCCATAGAGTTTTAAACTTGCCACCCTAATATCCCCTTAATCAGGAGGTGCATTCGAGGGCAAACATGGATCCACCAGTTGTTGTCATGTCACTTGTTGAAGAGAACTCCACCATGGAGTCGGAAGTGAATTTTTCACTTCCTTTGAGTCCACTAATCATTGATCCTCCAAGGTCTATGACCATGGAATCGTATTCTTCACGAGACACGTATTTCCACCATTCGATGGAAGGAGAACCTGGGGCTATAGAATGGTACAATCAACCCCAGGATGACCTTGTATCCATAGCTTTCGGTCCATCTGCATCCTTTTGGGAAACTAATCTAGGGAAACAATGGGCTCAATTTTCCATACTTTTGTCTACAGGAAACACACCCCCTCATTGGATTCCTAATGATGAGTTTTTTTCACCCTTCAGGGAATGCCTCGACCGACTATGGGCGGTTGGTGAAGAACTCAGACGACAGAGTCTCTCACGAGAGAGTCCAAATTCAAAAGTGATGATGTCGCAACATACCCCAATTCGTTCTTTATCTTTCACTTTACCGGAAACACCTATACATAACATGACCACTTATGAACCTGGTCAACCCTCATTTCCTGGGAGTACACCTCTTAATCAGGAGATTGGTTCCATACTCCAGACGACTCAAAACATTGAAGGACAATTGTCCAACACCCCACATACTACTACTGGAACGCTACCTCCTCCCCAACCCCAAAACTCGAGGGGAGGATATTATTTACCTCCCTATTTCATCATAAGTAGTGTTCCTCCACTAGTAAGTAACTATCAACCTATTGCTATTCAACCATCAATTAGTGGTCAAAACATCGTTACTGGGGGGAAACCCCTGTTCGCTAACCATAATATGAGTGGAGGGATTCCAAATGGTCATTCCATTGGCAGATCCTTACCAGTCGCAGCACCTACCATGGGATTACATCATGGTGGGGAACCATCCAAACTAACTCAATCGCCATGGAGACATATCTAGGTAATTTCCACCCTTGGTCGGGACAATACCGTCTCGAGAACATAATTCCCGGGATACCTTATCCCAGAAACTCAAACACTCCATGGGAACATCACAATGTTATGCCAATTGGACCCTCACCAAATGTTCCTCAAGTCCCACCACCCCCACCACCGTTCGGTCCACCTCCACCTCCTTTTGGAGGTGGCATACCCCCACCTCATTCCGAAGGGGGCAGACCTCCACCTTCTAGCGGAGGCCCACCCCATTCCAGCGGCGGTGGCCCACCCTAATCTGGAAGAGGAAGCAGAGGCCCACCTCATTCCAACGATAATGGACCCCCACCTTCTGGCGCAGGGACACCCTATTCCAGCGGTGGAGGCAGAGGGCCACCCTATTCTAGCGGCGGAGGAAGAGGGACAACCTATTCTGACGGTGGAGAAAGAGGGCCACCTTATTCTGGTGGCAGCGGTGGACTCCCCCCTTTCGACGAGGACCCACCTTATTCCGACGGTGGAGGATTCTCCCCTTCCGGCGGTGGACCACCCTATTATGGTGGCAAACCACCATCAGGTCCACCACCCAAACCAGGCGGCACACCCCCTTATGGATAATTCCCTATTGGATCACCTTACAATCAGTCGATTCAAGGTCCTACTGGTCCACAAATGCCATATCAATACTACCAGTATCCACAGCCAAATCAACAACTACCATTTCTGGCTACTTTAGACCTTCCAGACCTATCTCGATTGACCAACAATCCCATCCTTCACGGTTATAATTGGCCATCCATTCCAGTTAAGTTACCATCCGACATTCCAAATTTTGATGGCAAGCTCGGTGAATACCCGAAGAACCATGTGATGACATAACATTTATGGTGCTCATCCAATTCCTTGATGGATGATTCGATCCATCTGAGGTTATTTCAAAGTACCCTCACCGGTCCAGCAACCAAGTGGTACATTGAACTACCATAACACTTGTTTCCTGATTTCCATTCTTTATCTATGTTATTCCCGACTCATTTTCAGTTACCCATCCGCTATGAAACTGGTACAAACTTACTAACTTCTCTCCGCAAGACCACCACAACTCATATTTTCGATCACATCCATGAGTGGCGGAGGAGACACCATATCATTAAGGCTCTCATTCCAGACCAATTATTAGCTGACTGGTTCACGAAGTCTCTTTTACCCACCATAGCTAGAGATATATCCATGGGTGGGGCCATCACTGAAGAACAGGCTATCGCTTGTGCCCACTACTTAGACCTTGTTTATGCCCAATCTGGCACTTTGTATGATATTGTTCTTGATGCTCCCCATCCTACCTATGATCCTGCAAAACCACCCTAGGGACCTCATGCCGATGACATTATTGGTTTCGTCCACTCTCAGGATTCTACTCAAACCGGTGGATCCTCTAACCACCATGGTTCTTCCCCACCCTTGCCAGAGGCTGGAAATAGCACCACCAAGTCACCCACTCCTGCTCCCACCGAGGAGGTGAATTCTGTTCAGTCAGCTTCGCCTCAGAAATACAGTGGAAAGAAGAAAACCAAAGGTAAAACCATGAAGTTTTCCAACCAGCAGGAACATAAGAACCCTCCCGAAGACACGAAACATAAACGGAAGGTCAAGTATCCTTTTTTACTGTGTGGTGGTGACCATTTCTCCAAAGAGTGCCCACACAGAGACGAAGTGCAGAAGTTTCTTAAGTGAAACTCCACACCCACAGTTCTCAATGATCCTTTCCCCACCCAAAACCAACAAATGATCACCCAACCCTCTCCTTATCAAGGAGAAACATCCTCCACTGCGCATGTTCTCATGATGCATAGTGAAACAGTTAACCTGAATACACGATCTCGATCATATGACTCAATTCCTCCTAAGGAACCCGCCAGAAGTAATAATGAACAAGCTTCTGCCTCTACCTCCGATATTTCTGTGCCGCAAGGTTCTCTCACCATTGAGAAACCTTCATTTGATTTAGTAATGCGTCCGCCTAAGAGCACGGTTCGAAAATAAATTTTCAATCTGAATGCTCGGACAGCTCAGAACTATAACATTGTAGAGGACCTGGCACAATCTCCTTGTTCCATGTCGATGCTAGAAGTATTGCAGGACTGTCCCAATCAACGTAAGACTCTTATCGCTTCCATCGATGCGGTATACCCGGATTCCTCAAATACGATCATGTTTAAACTTGAGTATTTTAAACCGAGGCTTTCCCACCAGCTGGCTTTCCAAATTGCCACAAAGGTTGTTGGGAAGAAAATCCATCGTACTTTGTTATACGAAGGTGCTTCCGCATCGGTCATGTCGTTATCCTATTGGCAAGCCAATGACTCTCTCTAGTTAAACCATTCCCCTACTACCCTGAAATCATTCGACGGCCCTGGCTTCCAACTTCACGGGCTCTTACAAGCCTTAGCAGTAGAGTTGGGGGGCAAGACTGTGACCATTGATGTGGAAGTGGTCGTTTTCCCTTTTTATTATAATCTCTTGCTTGGTCGTAACTGGTTTTACACCATGAATGGGGTCGCGTCATACATCTTCCGCATTGTGTAATTTCCCTCTGTTAGGACAATCTTCACAGCTATATGAGAGCATGGGGGTCAACCTCATAAAATATTCATCTCTTATGGGCGTATTTCCAACCCCAGATCCCCCTAACCATGTTGCCAATATTGTTAAAATGATCTCCTCCATGATTCCATCATCTTCCAACTCTACAGATCAATGGCTCGTACCCGATGAGGCCACTATGCACTTGATTGGAGATACTTTCCTCTCTCACCAGCTGAAGCTACTTATGAGGCTATCCAGTCATCCCCTGAGGACACTTGGTTGTGGCCTCTACATCTTGTTCTCTATAGTGGACGTCATCCTCACCAGATCCTTTGCCCTGGTCTTTCCATTCTGATGAGTCCATTATGGAGATTATGAGCACGGATGAACCTCCGTGGGAAGACCTTCACCATCGATAATCTTTCCTACCCTTATTAGATTCCGTGGAGAACGCTATCACAACCATTTTTTCACCAGATGTCTATCCTTGCCCGCAGTCACCGATCCTCACTTGTGATACGGTTACGTAAGAAAACATGGAAAACATCACCCCTACCATGACGATTGACACCTCAGTTACACTCGGCATCGTGGATCATATCCGCATTGGCCAGAACTTGTCTCCTGATGAGCTTACCACATTCACGACCTTATTCAAACAATTTCGCGACATATTTTCATGGACCTATGAGGAAATGCCCAATATCGATCCTTCCATTGTTGTGCACGAGATCCAAACCTATCCCGATGCTAAACCTGTCTGCCAAAAGTTACGACCAGTGCATCCTTGAAAAACTGTGACAATTAAAGCTGATATTGAAAATCTCTTGAAGGCCGGGTTTATCTATCCCATTCTTTTAACATAATGGGTCTCTAATGTCATCCCTGTGGCCAAGAAGCAAGGTACTATTAGGGTCTGTGTTGATTATAGGGACTTGAACAAGGCTTGTACTAAGGAAAACTACCCTACCCCCTTCATCGATCAGATCATCGACATTTGTTCCAGGAGCGTCATCTTTTCGTTCATGGAGGGATTTTCTGGTTATAATCAAATTGAGATCCACCCGACAGACCAACATAAGACCAATTTCATCTTCCCCTAGGGTACGTTTGCTTATCATAAACTCCCTTTTGGACTAAAAAATGACGGTGTTACATTCCAGTGGGCCATGTCGTATGTTTTTCATGATGTGAAGGACTTTGTGGAGCCATATCTTGACGATCTCCGTGCTCATTCACAGGATCGCGAATTCCACATCGACCATCTGACGGTTGTATTCCTCATTTTCAGGCAGTATAACATACGTCTGAATCCTCACAAGTGCATTTTCTGCGTCGAATCAGGATGCCTCCTAGGTTTCATTGTCTCCAAGGATGGGATCCGCATCGATCCCTTGAATGTGGAAGCCATTTCCGCTCTTCCACCTCCTACTTTTATCACGAAACTACAGAGTTTGCAAGGGAAGGAAACCTACCTATGATGTTTTGTATTTAATTTTGCTCAAACGACACAGGGCTATATGTGATTGTTGAAGAAGGACGTCCCTTTCATCTGGGATGACCAATCCCAACAATCCTTCAACAATTTGAAGTCTTCCATTACTCATGCCCATGTGCTCCAATCGCCCAATTACTATAAGGATTATATCCTTTATCTTGCTGCTTCCGCCACCACGATCCCCATGGTATTGGTCCAGGAAGATGATAACGCCCAGGAACATGTGATCTGCTACCTCAGTAAGGGTCTTATTGACTCCAAAACTCGTTATTCACATGTTGAGAAACTCGCTCTCGCAGAAGTCATTTCTGTCCAAAAGTTCCATCACTACATCCTACTCCGCACCACTATTGTCATTGCCGATTCGAACCCCATGTAACACGTTCTTACACGCCAGGTGCTCGGGGTTAAGAATTCACGCTGGATCGTGATACTTCAGGAATTTGATCTCCTCTTCGAGAAGGCCAAGTCAAAGAAATCCTTAGTTTTTGCGGAGCTCATTTGCGATAATCCCCGTGTTGATTCGGGAACTGAGCCCATCGACTCCCTTCCAGACGAGTCGTTGTTTCTCATCAGCACATCTGACCCATGGTATGGAGATATCACATTATATATTCAAACCCAACGGTTCAACCCTCAGCTATCTCATGACGACCGTCGTCGTATATGCCACCACGCCAAGTACTACTTGATCATCAATGATACCTTGTATCGTCATGGCGTTGAATCCATCCTTCGACTTTGTTTAACACACGAGGAGGATGAACACATACTGAATGACTGTCACTCCAGGGCTTTTGGAATTCATCTTTCTTGGATGGATACGACCCAGAAAATCCTGCGCGCTAGATACTACTAGCCTTCGATATTCAAAGATTATATTGAGGCCATTAAGAAGTGTCCCCCATGCTGTCTTTTCCAATTCAAAAAGCGCTCACATCCATCCCCTTTACATCCAGTTATTATCGTCGGGCCCTTTGCTAAGTGGGGCATAGATTTCACACACTGTAAGCTTACCTCGGCTGGGGGGCATGGTTACGTCATTGTAGCTGTTGACTATTTCTCTAAGTTGTTCGAGGCTATGCCTACGTACAATGAAGATGGAAAAAATGTTGCACTCTTCATGTTTAACCATGTCATTGCACGATTCAGAGTCCCGCAAGCCATCGTTACCGATCACATATCTCATTTTCAAAACCAGATGGTAGATGAATTGAGTGCCAGACTGGGTTTTATCCATGAGAAATCAACCCCATACTACCCATAGTTCAATTGACAGGTAGAGGCCATTAATAAGGTCTTGAAAACCATGATTCAACGGATGGTGGGTACACACAAATCAAACTGGCACAACATGCTCTTTTTTTCCCTATGGGCATACAGGACCTCCGTTAAGACTGCCACTAGGTTCACACCTTTCAAACTAGTTTACGGATTGGAGGAAGTTCTACCGATAGAGTGCGAGATTCCATCAATGAAACTTGTAGTCGAACTTCTCCCGAACACTATTTCCGAGGAAGAACATTTCCTTCACTTGGAAAAAATCGACGAAACCCACCGCAATGCTGCTCTTGCCAATGAAACGCATAAGAAATGCATTAAATCACAGTATGATAAGTCATTCAAACCTCGTGTCTTTAAGGAGGGAGATTTGGTCCTTACATATGACCAAAAAATTATAAGCTGGGGGCAGGCAAGTTTGAGTCCATGTGGCATAGGACATATTTTGTAAAACATGTCTTGGAAAAGGGAGCTTACGAGCTTGAGGATTATGATGGAATATCTCTGGGGGAGCCTCACAATGGGCTCTACCTAAAGAGGTACTATGCCTGAGGCTTTCACACGTTAGTATCTTGTATATACTATACATGGTGTGTGTTTTGTGTGGTGTGACACTTTGCTTTAGTGTGTTAGGATCTTGGTTTTACGCCTATACCATGTTCTGCCTGCATGTGTAGATGGAAACCTATTTTGGATTCACTTACGGTGCTAGTTGACATACCCACGGCCTTGCTTCGACATCCTGGGTGCTTTATTCCCCTACCGATGAGCTCATTAGTTTAGGAGGGAGTTGTCTAGGGTACGCAACCAATAACGCCGCAGAGTATCACGCGGTGATTGGATTCTTAGCTGATGCTCTTTCCCTCAGTACATAACACATTCATCATCCACCTCAACTCACAATTAGTGGTATCCCACCTTAACCGTGTCTATGCCATCCACGATCCCACGTTACTCCATCTTTTCCGACGAGTACGTCTCTTGGAGAGGTCCTTCGAATCTGTTCAGTACCTGCACATTCCAAGAGACATGAACACCATTGTTGATTCCATGGACAATTTCATATTGGACTGGTATATTGCACACACATGAAACATTCATAAAAATAAAAGAGGCACGGTATGTACATAATGAATAAACAAACACATACACAAGATCCCATAATCATCCATAAGAACATAGTGTATAAATCCGCCAATAGAGTTTTTTGTATATCATATAAAAATGTAGTACTGATACAAAAATATGAAGCATATAAGCTTTCAGTAAATATCCCCCGATACAAAATCTGAATCCTGTAGCTTTCAGTACATATACATATACACACGGGCCTAGTCCCCATGATGCTCGTGATAACAGATGATCACCCTCGCTACTTTCCTGAGTAGCGAGTCAAAGCACTCGGACACGCCAACGGTTTGACGCTGGTACCAACGAGGTAAATCATGAACCCTGGGCTCTGGAATGTCTAGAGTCAAACGTTGGAGGTTCTCCTCCAGCTCATCCAACTCCTCAACGACATCATGCGCTGCGAAACCCATCACCAGCACTGATCCTCTCTGTGCAATAAGAGAGACACCAACTAGTCGTGATGGGCCCACATATGAATCAAACATACGTCAACCATCAGTACTACTCCAAAAAACATCTAAAAATATATAGATCAAAAACACAATAAAGTTTTCGTTCTTACCAATGTCACCTCACGGCGTCCCTTCGAGAAGCACTAGGTCTGGATCTCCCCTAAAGTTGGTCCCATCATATAGATAATCCTCAACCATGAGGAGTTGACCCCTCAACCACCTGAAGAAGGGTGCAAAAAATCTAATAATGGGACCACCGCCGCCATGGCAGGCTAGCAATTATGTCTAACAGATCATGTGAGGATATCTTAGCAGGGTAATTTTTAGGGGTGAAATTTCGCCAATTGGCTATTTTTGGGGCCTTTTTTCAAAAAATAAATTCGCTATTTGGTCATTTTTAGTCTCTAATATCACCTATATTCACATAAAGTATGTTTTTTTATCATAATATTCACCAAAATTTACATGTTTCAGAAGTAAATTGTATGTTTCATATTTAATATTCGCCTACGTATCTATATACATATTTTTTTCAATCCAAAATAATTGCCTAGGATACTATACTTAAGTATAATATTAGAATCCTTAAAAAATACCCTGTATCTCAGATCCAAATCCTCTATATCAACCTGCGGGCACAGATGTGGAACCCGCTCCAGGAAGAATGAAACTACAACGAGCCATAACCAAACTGTTTCAGAGCCCTGCATTGACACTTGGTTAGTTGTTCTCGCAAACTTGCGAGGAATCCCTCACACTAGTTGAAGACCATTGGAGCCATACACTCCTGAGCATACATCATCTAGGACTTTCTCGCTAGATGAGATGACCCACTTCCGGCCACCCTCACAATGGTAAACAAAACTATGCGAAGAAGTCGATCTCTAACCTCTTTGATGGGAATATTCCCACCTACCATATGGGTGCCATCACTGCACCATTGGTCTATCAAATCCTCTATGGTACGATCACCTCCTTATGATCCTGATAATGGTACGGGATTCCCCCGTTGAGATAACCCCATCAAGAAATAGATATCCTCGATATCTATGGTCAAAGTGTGAACGTCTGTCTAAAAATGATGATGCACCGGATCCCAACATTGGATCAAGTGCTCCAGTAATGGCACTTGGGCTCTCATGCTCGGAACGTGAAATTACTTCAGAAATCCACAATTCCTCAACGCAACCATGCATTTAGGATCATTTTCCGCTTGGGAACCATCGAGCTCATGCTCTCGTTCACGCCATTCAACCATTGTGTTCACTTGAACCCTGTCCAAAAGTCCATAAAAACATCATTATGACCTTTCCAAACCATCAAAAGAATTTATCTTTGGTTGAATTTTGAGTTTTCTATGTGGACTTGCGTTGGTGCAGCCTGTCCTTTCGGACAGGGGGCCACCGGCGCAAGACAACTTTTTGGGATTTGCGTCGGCGCACCCTCGACGCAGTTCCCAAAAAGGGAAATTGCGCCGGTTCGTGGGCGCAATATCCCCTCATCAACAAGCTCAAAACTCAAAAAAATGAATGGAACTGAAAAATGTAAACCACTGAAAAGAAAGAGGGCAGATTTTAGGTTTACCTGACACTGACGGCACGAGAAATGGCTGATCATAGCTCACGCAATCAACGGTTGAAAATTGCTCTCCAAAGGTCACTTTCACTCTCCAACTTGGTAAAAAACAATAGTAAGTCTTTTTCACTATTTTTCCGTATCTATATTGAAAACAGAATATTCCCTTTTTAATTTATTGTTTATTGGGCTATTTTTCCTACAGTTGGAAGTGTTTTGCACGTCTGAATACCTAATTGACTATTTTGACCTAGTTTTCGGATATTTGCATGTACATTAAGACGCCATAAATGATTTCTCGTGTTTGTAGCCTTTCACACTCGCTATCGGGTGTGAAAAATTCTTCGACCATTTTTTGTGTCGTTGTCCCGCTCGTTAAAACCAATTAATCACGACACCGAGCTAACTCTTTGTTCCTTCTTGTGCTCGTAAAATGATGAGAATAAGTTACCGAGTTATATTTTATTAATTTTTCGAGCTCGTTAAAATTCCACGAAAAAGCAACCCCTCAGAGTCTTTCTTTAAGCTCTTTTCAGGCCCTCGAAATACGAAAATATCACCAAGCGAACTTGATACATTCACGCTTGTAAAAGTATTTGAATGATCGTCTTTCTAGGGATAGTTTACCCCTTTTCAAGACCAGGAGGCACTATTTATGAAAAAGGAGCACTCTAGCCAATCATGACTGGAAGAGTTCTCTCTCGCGTTTTTTACCCTTTTTTCAGGTGAAGAGACTACCTTTACGAAAAAGGAACTTTGGAGTCTTCTTTAGTTCTTTTTAGACTCTCTAAACATGAAATGACTCGTTACCTTCTATGGACATCGAAGGGCCCATCATGGGACGAACCCCTCCTATCCTAGGTTCGTAAAACGTTTGGGATTGGACTTGTCCATGGGATGAGCTATACCGAGCATATGTTACCCTCCTCAAACTCTTTAAAAAACAAACGAGGTACTCATCAATCATGATGGGGAATAGGGATGAGATTGTGTTCATTGTCATTATGGAAGTACTTAGTCACTCTTGAACATGGCACTCGTTTTCATTTGCATCCATTACTTGGGTAATCCATTTATCTTTGAATCCTATTGATCCCATGAGTCCCGTTGCTCCTTTGGGTCATCCAAAGAATTCTTCCATCGTCAGTTGCATTGGGGTTTGGTATCATTCTTGTCATATCAATACTTCCAAGTCATGCCATGCCCATGTTAAAGAGATGTTCGTTATTCATTATCTGCATTCAGTATACCTTTTGTCATGTCGGTCTACCCTGATTCAGTATTGCACATCACTCTACCATCCGATTTAATCCAATCATCTGTGACCGTGTTTAGTGTCGATAATGGGGGATTCACCATGGACATCCTTCGACGGATTCATCCTTATCGACTTCAACACCTCATATGAGGATTGAATCTAGAAACCAATCAAGTACCTTGGGCCTGCATGCCTCAATGGCAGGTTACCTTGATTTCAATATGATTTTACATCATTGAATCTTGATTGAAAGATCCCGTTGAGTGTTTGACCTCAACTCATTAATTCACGCTCGATGGTATGTACTATGATACCTTGGGAATCATTGACCTCAATGGTGATTTCCCTCGTGGTTGTTAACGATATACATCAATGACTGGTAATCAAGTGGTTTATACCATGTTCGACACCAATACATTGTAATCACATGGATATAATCGTATCATTGCGGGTTCGGCTTGAATACCCTAGGTTGTTCTCATATTTCACCTAGGTTGCGATGGATATTGTTTGAGTTATATTACACGGATCCACTTTGTATTGGTCATGGCTATGTTATCATCTCATCATGGATCTACGATTGTGTCTAGTAGCCATGATTGTGTTCAGTCGGTCTTTACTTCCATGGATCTGCATTGTATTGGTCGGTATCCATGTTGTGAGTCATGTGAGACTTGTATCTCAGAGTCAGTTATACTACAACAACACCTTCCAACCAACAATTCCTTGCCATCTATATTCCAAATCATATCACCTGTTTTAGTTTACCAGTTTATGCTTTGGGGGGCATTCTGTTACACCTAAATCTCATCATCATGAGTCCTATGTCAACTCATTGCCTTGATCCTTGAAGTTTTCCTAACCAAAATCCATCTAGAGCAAGTTGTTGATCCTTTGTCCACATTTTCTATTTAGTTCGGCGTAGCTTGTCTTCCAGCAAGAAGTGCTTGACTAGGCTTGGCGCAGAGTGTCATCTGGAAGCATGCGTCGGTGGCTCAGGCTTCCTTCATTCAGCCTGCACTTGCCCCTTCCTGGCGTAAATTGTCCTCATACAACATGCGCCGAGGTTGGTTTAAATGGATAAATGAGACCTTTGAGCGATTTCTCGAAGCATGATGAGGTGGATGGTTATCCCTAATTCATAGGTGAGTTGTCCTTCGGTTCCCTAACCTCAAGGGATGATCCCTTAACCTTCTACCCATAATATTCAACCTACTCTATCCACTTGGTCCTATAAATATGAAGCTCCTCGCCATTCCAAAGGGAGGAAAGTCTATAGTACTCTCATGCTGGTGAAATTATCTTAGGTGACTCTCACTCATCCTTGAGAGACTTACTTCATCTTTGGAGGCATGGCTTGTTTTGGCTTGTTGGAAGGAAGGTTGCGACGTTAAGGCTTAGGTTGCATCGTTCTCTTCTTTTGTACTCTCCTTTATACAGTTAATACAATCTCTTCCCATATATATTATCGTGTTGCTGATGTGCAGAGCTTACTTCCTTTAACTGTTAGCTTAGATTAATCATATGTGATATATGCTTTTACTGTTTGATTGTTTCCACTTGTTCAACGGGAATTTGCAGCTGCAAATATGAAGGTGTTGGAGCATTGGATCAACCAAAGAGCAAGAGGATTTGCGAATATCAGGTAAGAGACCCATTTATCTATTTGCATTTCTATTGATCTAGGGAAGCTGATTCTATTATGTGTTTATTTGTTCTAGATCCACTTGAACTAGGGAGGTCTGGCCTTTAAGTCCGCTTAGGTAGATTGTCCGAAAACACTTGGATTATTGTAGTTTACTTCATTGACTATCATTGACTTCATTTTTTTTTGTTAACTATGGTTGAATTTACTAATAGTGGCTAACTTCGTAGAGGGTAGTTGATTGTGGTTGACTTTAATTGAATTTGGTTGACTTGGATGGAAATGTCACTTAGTAAAAATAATTCAAAACACATGTTTTTTTGGACTTATAGAAATCATCCGTGTTTTAAATTTTTTTGGAATCCTCTTATGTATTTTTCCATTAATGGTAAATTTATTCATAATTATTGATAGTCCCTTAATAAAATTTTATCATAATTTGTCACAAAATTTGTATCAATAATTTAAAAATTATTTCCCATATAATTTTAAAGTCCCCTATCCCTATTATTTACAATTATACCAAAATAAATATTGAAAAAATTTAAATACCCCTAGTATGCGTTCATGTAGTATTTATAGGTCTTTAAGAGTGAACCCCTACAATGATTGTGGTTGACTTAGCTAATTCTGGTTGATTGTTTTTTATGTGGTTGACTTTGGTACACTGTGATTGACATTGGTCGATTGAGGGTTGCTTGGTTGACTTTAGTTCACTCTAATGACTATGGTTGACCTTGGTTCACTATGGTCAACCATGGTCAAATTGGTGGACTATGGTTGACTTGGATGACTGAAGTTGACTTTTATTAATGTTGGTTAATTGTGGGTTAATTGGATAAGTATGGTTAATTTTCATTATCATTGAATTTGGTTGAAAATGTTTGACATTGATTTCCTTGGTCACCTAGGGTTCATTATGGTTGAATTAACTACATTTGCTTAACCTTACTTAACTTTAGTTTCCAATCATTTAATGCATTAACTATGCAGACTTTAGTTTATTGTGGTTGACTTTGGTTGAGTGTGGTTAACCTACATGATGATAATTGACCATGGTGGGCTCCAGTGGTTATGCCTTACTATGGTTGGATTTGGTTGATTATGGTTAATTATGGTTAACTGCAATCGAATGTGGTCGAATTTGGTTCATATTGGTTGGATTTTTTTTCGAGGCTTGAATAAGGTTAAATTCATTGGCTATGGTTGACCTTATTTAAATTTGGTTAACCATTACTAAATGAAATCAATTAAGTTGAATCTTGTTAACTTTGGTTGACTTGGCTCACTATCATTAACTTGGTTACCTATGGTTGACTTATTTCATTATCATTGATTTGGTTGCCTATGTTTAACCATGATTGACTATGGTTGATTTCACTAAATGTGGTTGATTATGTTTACTATGGTAAACTTTGGTTCATTATAGTTAATTATGGTTGATTATGGTTGATTATGGCTGACTATGGTTGACTATGGTTGATTATGGTTGTTTGGTTGATTATGGATGGCTTTATTTTACATGGATTCATTATGAAGAAGTAGGGTTGACTTTAGTTGAGTATAATTGACTTGGGTGACTATGAATATCATTAAATTTGGTTCATTCTGGTTTCCTGTTGTTTAGTTCCCTAATTGTTGCTCATTTTGTAGAAGGTAGTTGACTATGGTTACATTGGTTGACTTGGATTACTGTGGTTGGATTGGATCACTATGATTGATTTTATTTTAATGTAGTTAACTTTTTCCACTATGATTGAATTTGTTCATCTTAAGTTAGTTGGCTTAGTTGACTTTGATTCAGTATGATCACTATGGTAGACCTTGGTTTACTAAGGTTGAGTTTTTAAGCATGGTTTATTTTTGTCAACTATGGTTGACATAGTGGACTATGGTTTCCTTATATCACTAAGGTTGACTTTTGTTAACTTTTGATACCTATGGATGATATGGATAAGTGTGGTTGAAGTTGCCTATTATTGACTTTAGTTCATAGTGGTTGACTATAGTTCATAGTGGTAGACATTAGTTGACTTAGTTACTTAGCATTCATTGTAGTTGAATTGGTTGGCTAGATGGTTAACCAATATTGACTATGGATGACTATGGTTGACTTCAATTGACTATAATTGATTTTCATGGTTAACCATGATTGACTATGGATGACTATGGTTGAGATCTATTAACTATAATTGATTTTGGTTGTTTATTGCATTCACGTAACACATCTCTTTCAATCAATCAACACCTAATATATTTGTCAATGTATATAAATGATCGATTCTAGATATGTACAAAGTCTAAAATCAAATTAGAAATCTATATATTTAGATATCATATGAAGATAATTAAAAAAAGTATGTGTGTGAGATTTACAGTTAGACATGTAAGCAATGTTCATGAATAAAGGAACAACTTCTCTTTGGTGGTCATGGGAGGTCTTAGTTGTGGCAAAGACAAGGAATGAACTAGCCGCATTAATGAAGTCGTTGTATGAAAATAATTTATCTCTTCGTTAGCTATTAGAAGCATTACACAAAATTCCAATATTGAAGAATTCTTGGGCAACATTAACTGTAATATCAATAGATAAAGCTCCATCTACATATATAATTTTATTAAATAAATATTCATTATTAATGTCCTAAATATCTCCTCGATAGTGTTAGTACCTGAGTAGTATTGGAGTGAAACAATACTATCCATGGCATGAAAGGGCTCAAACTTTAACGATATTAGAGTTGAATAAATTTAATTGATGTGCATTATTCACTTCTTGAATGTATTTGTTACTTGCAATCTCATAACCCAATTATTTAAGAAGATAAGGTCATCAGGGAGGAATTTTATAGAGTGAAACAGTGCTTTACAATATGAATGGATATGTTCAACATCTGGAAACAAATATTAGAATACCAGAGGTATTCTGAAGGAAAAATCTCAGGTGTTCAATGAAAGAAGATGCACTGAGATTTAATTAAAGAATTTGGCAGTCACACAAACAGTAAACATCTCATGAATGGACACTTAAATGATAGCATAACACACATATGAGCAACAATAAATGAATAATTCTACACAATTGTTCACATATGGATATAGGAAACTGGACTAGAGGCAGAAGATTAAATAGAAATCTCTGCAACAATTTCACATTTGAATCTATCTCATGAAAATTTACATATACAAGAGTAGGACTCAACAATCCCCACAGTATCTCTCAAAATTGCTAGCCTTTTACAATTGAACTCAATTTACATTATATAGACTTAGATAGTAACCGGATTTTGTTTTCATTGTAATTGATTTGTAACAAACTTTAATTTTTTACTTGTTACATTTCATTTTTACAGTTTACTTTTGATAGCCTTCAACTTTCAACTCTACTTCTTAGTCGTGCCTTTATTTTTTTCTTTATTTGGTGATTATTTCCCCCTCATGTAGACTTGATGTTGCACATTTTTCTTAATAGGTGGTATACCTGTTTGGTTCATCATTTGTTGCATCATCTGCACATTTATCTGTCCTCTAGGTGGCATAAAGGCCAAAGGGGTTGACTAGCCTACCACTTGTGGAACTGGCTAAATTGTTGATTGACCCTGCACTGAGTTGGAAGTCTTCCATGTTCTCTAACCCTGATGTTGCAATACCTTCTTATGATACTTGATCACCTATTGCCATTATTTTCCCATAGGAATACGATGTGCTTTCAAACCTTCCAAGGCTATTCCAGCTTCTGAATTATTTTCTTATGAGGGATCCAAACTTTGAACAAGCTCCTCAGTCTGATTCAAATATGAAATTCAGGGCTCAACTTGTCAACCATCTGATCTCCACTTATTATTCCTTCCAATACATCAAATCGAGGAATCTAATTTCTTTTCTGATTCAAGTGATTTTGGTATTCTTATTTTAATTAGAAGTCTCTATTGCCATCACAAATGGGTGGTAATCCCGGTTTCATGACCCCACCAAACATACTTTTGAATGAAGAGATATCATCTGTTAAATAATCTATGCTAGTATGCATCCTTTTTCAGAGGCCAGTTTCAAAACAGTGGAGTCACCACGGTGATAACCTTAGTCAACTTTGTCTGATCCAAGCTTACCGATATAGATCTAATCTTAACAGTGTCATACCCTAGGTAAAATATATCTTTCGATTCCATTCCCCAGCGACGATGCCAATTCTCATGTTAGTCCCTGAGTAATACTAGACTAAAACAGTACTAGCCATGGCATGACAGGGCTCAAACGTTAATGATATTAGAGATAAATGGATTTAATTGATGTGCATTATTCACTTCTTGATTGTATTTTTTACTTGCAATCTCGTAAGCTAATTCTTTAAGAAGAAAAGGTCATCAGGGAGGAATTTTATAGAGTGAAATAGTTCTTTAAAATCTGAATGGATATGTTTAGTAGTTGGAAACAAATATTAGAATAACAGAGGTGTTCTAAAGGACAAATCTATGGTGTTCAATGATAGAATATGTACTGAGATTTTATTAAATAATTCAACAGCCATGCAAATAGTAAACATCTCATGAATGGACACTCGAATGATAGCATAACACACATATGAGCAACAATAAATGAATACTTCTACACAATTGTTCACATATGGATATAGGAAACTGGACCAAAGGTCATGATTAAATTGAAATCTCTGCAACAATTTCACATTTGACTCTATCTATATTTACAACACACACATGCCAAAAATAGTGTTCAAGACTTTATTCATCTCATGAAAATTTACATAGACAAGATTAGATATGTAGAACATGAAGGAAACAAGTTACATAAGAAGAAATTTTTGCAACAACTCTGTAATCTTAATCTCACAATAATATTTTACATACAAAAGAAAGGCCCACTAAATTAGCAATCTCCGGAGTATCTCTCAAAATTGCCATCCTTTTACAATTGAACTCGATTTACATTATATATACTTGGATAGTAACCGAATTTTGTTTTCATTGTGATTTATTTGTAACAAACTTTAATTTTTTACTTGTTACAGTTCATTTTTACACTCTACTTTTGATAGAATTTAACTTTCAACTCTGCTTCTTAGTCATGCCTTTCTTTTTTTCTTTATTTGGTTATGATTTCCCCCTCATGTAGACTTGATGTTGCACATTTTTTGATTGGGTAGTATACCTTCCTGGTCCATCTTTTGGTGCATCATCTGCACATTTATCTATCCTCTAGGTGGTATAAAGGCCAAAGGGGGACTAGCACTTATGGAACTGGTTGACTTGATGATTTTCCTTGCACTGAGCTGGAAGTCTACCTTGTGATTTGACCTTGAGGTGGAAATACCTTCTTATGATACCTGAGCACTTGCTTCCATTATTTTACCATAGGAATATGATGTGCTTTCAAATATTCCAAAGATATTTCAACTTCTGAATTCTTTTTGTATGACAAGGGCTCCAAATATTTGAACAAGCTCTGCATTCTGATCCAAATATGAAATTAAGGCCTCAACCTGTCAACCATTTGATCTCCACTTATTATTCCTTCCAATACATCATCCCAATGAATCTCATTTCTTTTTTGATTCAAGTGATTTTGGTATTCTTCTTTGGAATAGAAATCTCCATTTCAATCCCAAATGGGTGGTAATCCCAATTTCACAACCCCACCAAACATACTTTTGAATGAAGAGATATAATCTACTAGATAATCTATGGTATTCTGTGTCCTTTTTAGCAGGGTTTGCTTCAATACCACCTGTCTAGCTATCTTGATAATCCGAGTTCTATTTGTGAGTTTCATCTCTTCCAGCTGCTTTCGACTACTCCTATTGTTCAAAAAATCAATGGTTTCTTGAGCCTGCTTTTGCATTTCACCCAGTGTGATTGCTACTTGTATGGATTCTTCCTAGGCTGACTTGTAGGTCTCTAGTTCATCTTGATATAGCTCACAAAATTTCCACTTGCTCAAAAATAGGTGGGATATAGTTCCTAGTACAATATAGGTGTACACTCATATGTATTGTAAGGACTTCAACTCCATCAATTGAAATGGTCCTACCTCCTTGGGTACATGGAAATTCCTATGCTATCTGAAGTGTCTGAAATGAAGTTCATATGACAAAAACCTTTTCCTGATGTATTACAATGACAACATTCTTATTGTGAGGAATGTAAGGGAGTTTATAGGGTTCTCCTTCAAAACCATATATCTTGATTATTGTGTGATCTTTGAATAGAAAGCTATCTCCTACTCTGGTATCAGGGGTTATTTGGAGTAACTCTTGACCTTCTTTCAACATCATGGCAGGATTGATACCATATATTAACATATAAGCCACATTCATTACTCTGTCAGTAAATTCTATAAAATTTTCATTATCTGGTCTTCTTAGGAATATACTATTCCATTCATAAACTGGGATTTGATTTCCAGTCTCATCTACCATATTCAGACCCAGACCTTCAAAATATTGATAATTCTGATGAATGAATAGGAAACATAAGTAGGTCGAGAATCTGAACCTCTTCAGGGGGTTAAATTCATCTAACTTTTAATTGATATTTTGTGCTATGAAACCGCAAGTGTCCTATTTAAGGAAGCCATTGGGTGCAGGATTCAAATGGAGTAGAAATCCCATCAAGGTTTCATCTACTTCTTTATCATTTTCATACCTAATACAATGCACAGCAGGGAGATGGATCTTTTAGAAGCTTCAGAGGAAAAAAATAGTATTATATGGAGGATCTGATTGTGGAATAATCATTCTTGGTTCTAGATATTTTGACAAAACAAAGACTTTATCTGATGGCTTTAGGGTTTTATAGGCATGGGATACTTTCTTTTCATTCATATTTTGAACATTTACAAAATATGGAATGCATAACATTTTTTGCAGGGATTCGGCCTCAATAATGCGTAAGGTTTTAGAGCTGTTAGAGGTTAAGACGACATTATATTTTGGTGAGTAATGGGTAGCACGCCAGATGACAAATTCAGGAAAATAGACACTACGAGGGCACATAGACCTAGCTAGGTTGGAATTCCACAGGCAACAAGGGACCTGATTTTCAATTGCTAGAGGGTATTATTTGATGAAAATACTCATATCTGAATGGACTATTATAGTGTCGAAAATATCTGCATGGTGATCATATATACTTTCATATCCTACAAACTTGGGTTTAAGGAATGCATTTTTTCCTTTCTAAGTGAGGGTGGTTTTATAAGACATGGTGATTGATAAGGGTAAAAACTCTGTTTACTGATCAATTTAGGGTAATTCTAATGACTTTACACAGACAGAACAATGTAAGGTCTTATGTAGAAAGATAATGGAATACTCATATGATTGACGTGGAGGCGAGATAGACTTCTGGGTTGGTGTTGACTGGTCAGGTGCATTGTCACCTACCCAAATTTTGAGAATATTATTTTATTTGAAAAATACTTTATGTTAAATTATAATTACAAAGTTTTGTAATTATGACCAAGTTTGGTCAAGGATGATTGTAATTACTGATTATTATTATTTAATAATTTAAAATAGGAGACAAACACCCAAGGGAACTGTTAATGAGTGTTCACTGACCCACTAGGAGGAATGGAAGTTGTTAGAAGGTATGGGACAGATGGCAGCATTTGCACTCCACCAATAGCTGTTGGTGATGGGACAACTACACCAAAATTTGTGGCATTTTCCCCCAGGTGGGTGGAAGAGAGAAGGCATCTCATTAATGACCAGTTAACCACTAAAAGGCCTAGGCAGCCTAGATAAGGCAATTCGAATTGGGAAGGCATCCCCTACAATATTTTTTGCAGAAATATTCCTCAAGTGCATCAGGTGATCACTGAGAGATTCGAATAGGGAGGCTATGTGAGAGTGCAACTGTGATTCTGCTTGTTATACTGAGAAGGAAAACCAGAGGTGCTGGTACAGGTCTCTTTGATTGCTGAGTCTTGATGACTGGATAATCTATAGTATACTGCAAATTGATGTACTAAGGATTCTACAGAGTCTTCCGCCTCATGGTTCAGTGAACAGGATTAAGGGTCCTAAGGCAAGTAACTTGGCTGTCTTCAGGAATAGGTTGGGTGGAACAGGTTCCTTGGGCTATTTGTTTCTCCTACAGTCAACCAGGTTCTACTATTCTTACTTTTGTTTACAGTTAAATGTTTCTGTATGGTAGAATTATTAATTACAATCATACAGAAGAAACTATTCTACTTTCTGATTTAAAGAAGATTTGTTTTTAAGAATGATTAAGTATTTTAAATGAATGATTAAATTCTTTTCTGTATTTTTCCCATACTGTTTTATGTATAGTACTCTAGTACAGAAAAGAGAAATTAATAGAGATGAATGATAGGCAGAATGCCATTAGAATGAAAGGTTTAACACAGTAGTTTTTCGTGTTAAATTCTGTCTTTTAAAATCATAAATAAAACGCAGGAAATAGTACAGTATAGTATAAACAGATGTACAATATTAATCTAATTCTTAAATAAAAACACATTTTATTTCTGCATAGATTTATACTCTATCTATTTCAGATAGTAATCACATGCATTTCAATATTATAAATTCCATATTTTCAAGTATTTATATTCTAATAAATATAGAAGCTGCAAAAACTATGTTCTGTACAAGATTGTTATAAGTACACACATATTATTTCTTCACAAACTATCACATTTGATTTCAAATATTAAATACAAATACTAGCATAGTAGCATCAAAACCCTAAGATGTCACAGATCCTAGATTCTGAATACACAATTCATAAACTTCTCATCAAGCCATTCATGGCAAACTTTAGACATTTATTTCTGAAGTTATAGCAGACATGTTTATCCAAACCCTAACCAACTTTATTTATAACATACCATCTTTTATACATGTCGAGTTTACCAACAAAACACTAATTATCATTTCGCAGATAGTACAATTTTCATATCAATGTCTAACAATAACTTACAACCCTAACTATAAACATACACAGTGTCAATACCATTTCTTGCACAGATTAAGGCCCATTCTCGGGTATAAAAGTTCAGTACAAGCAAGGTTTCCAACAAAAGCTACAGGTAGGGTTTCATTCGTAATGCAAAATAGAACCCTATGGCACTAGCCATTTCAAAAACGTATAACAGACCTAATTTTATCTTATCACGATTCCAAAACATAAATATCAACAACGATAACGAAGTACAGTAAACAACTATCAACAGTTATGCAAACCATAAATCTCGGCCAAAGACAACCATAGTTGTTCGGCACCACATTAATAGATATTTAAACAATTTCTCAACCATTACTTTAAAACATGACGTTCCATTACAAAATGAGCCATGGTTTTATAAGTGCAAGTGAACCCTCGGCTCTTAGTTTCCCATTCAAAAATTATAACAGAGTTTACATTACGGACCTGTCAAGGTTCCAATAGTACACAGAGTCTACCCCTTATCAACCAAAAACATTAAAACGAGGTCAAGGTTCCACAAACTAAACAACGTTTAACCCTTAACCAACAGCAGTACAAACACAAGTTCAAATTTCTTTTCAAATGACGCAACCAAGCATCATAGAGCTGAATAGCAACTTAAACAACTGAGGATTATCCTCTCTACAACATTTATCAAAATAAGACTTTAAAACTTAACATATGTTCATCACCGAATAGTGTCTGGTAATTCCAACTCTCGTCACACAGTAATCACCAGCAAAACCATGCCAAAGTCACCTACAAGGTTTCAAGAACCATCGGGGCTTACCAGGAAGAAGATGCACTATCTCCATTCCAAAATCTTTTGCTTAGCAACCTCCTACAAAGTGGGTACCTGCCAAAACACAGTTTGAAGGGTTAAAACAAGAAAACGCGAATATAAAAATAAGCATCACAGTTTTGCATTCACTATCATAAAACACTTACCCTAAAAAATGAAGTTATTGAACATTGATACACCACATCAGTAAAACGACGGAGCCTAATGGATTTTACAACAAACTACGAGTTCAAAACTTAGAAGACGATTCCAAAATTTGGAGAATCGAACCAGTTTGAATTACATTCAACAACTGACAGAAGAACCACACAAAACTACAACGGCTCTATCATGACTACACTGCTCAAGATATTTAAGCCTGTAACTTTTAAACTATCTTTCACAAGTCCAAGGTTCAAAATCGAGGAAGGAGTCCTCCTCTCAGCAAACTCTAAAACCCTACATTGTTGTGAACAGTCGGCTCTCCAACCTTACCACTAAACGCAACAATGAATACCAGAAAACCAATTTTCATTACTTACCAACGCGAGAATAGGGTTTCATTCTCAGCCCTAGATCTTGTAGAGATCAACGATGGTTTAGCTACCAAATCAGGCACGTTGATATTCGAGCAACCATAGCATTAAATACACATTGATTACTTCATCTGCCAAATCGCCAAGTAAGCAGACCGAGAGCTAGTGCATGGCACAACTCAACACTATTCGGTGCTTATTGCAAACTCAATCACGTGGAAACCATCCAACTAGGTCTCCACATCACTTACAAGTTGAACGACGTTAATGCTAGGCCTATCAACGCCAGCTTGGAAAGCATGCCAAGTACCAAACTCATTATCCTGTCAACATCGAAATAATTGTAATGCTAGGCCTGTCAACGCCAGCTTGGAAAGCATGCCAAGTACCAGCTTGGTAATGCACACAATCTTCAACGGTATCAAAAATGTCTTCTTGGAGGTGCAGCCAATATAAAATGAACATGCATCCCATGCGGTTTTAGGGGCAATGCACGCTTGAGAAAAAGTTTTCCTCATGCACTTTTCCGATGTGTTGTCCCTGTGGACCGTCGATCTTCTAATTTGACATCCTTGATTATCTCGTCGCCATATTTACTTAATGTTCCATCATCTTTATTGGGCGTGATCAACCTCAGTCATTGATGTTGTCTAGATCTAATGGCTCTTCATTCTCAACGCTTAACGCCCATTTATAAGACCTTTGATCACCTGTTGATGGTTGTATGAGACCGGTGCTTGCTTGTGAATTACTTTGTTTAGCCCCAAAAGGTTAAATTGATTGAGCTTGACCAACCTTTTATACTTTAAAGTCTTGTTGTGGAGGATTTTAAAATATTAGTACTAACATGAAAGGAAAGAGAAAGTAACCATATAATAAAAATTCTCACACGAACTACATTAGTTTCTATATTGGTTAAATTCTATTGTCACTGTTTTTTTGGGTTGGCACATAAATAAAAATATATCTACATCGGGGTTATTTTATTTGTAGTAAGAAGTTGTTTTCTTACATCTATCCATAACTATGGGGAATTTGGATTGTATAATTTGGTAGTGATTTAATGGAACTGCCTACCTATTCCCACCGCTTGCAATTAATTTGTAGATAATTTGTTTTGTTGACCTCACATCGAACTATTGTTACATTTATAAAATAAATTAATGGTTGGTTGACATGTCTTTATCTTCTAAATTATTTAACATAGAAACATGTTAACTCCATAACTATCATAACCACCTAAATTGTTAACTACCTTAGATATGAAAATAATATTATGCACAAAATGTCCAAGAATAATATAGAAAAAACTCCATTTATTTTATTGATATCATAACGCTTAAGGTAGGGTAACACCATCAATTATTCCCTATGGAAGGAATCACTCCACAATCCATGTTTCTTACAATGGAAAACTCACATCAATATTATTCAATACAATGATAGTCTTGTATTTATACTTTCTTATATATATTCTTATGCCAAATGCGCCTTATTATTGTATCATTTCTTCTAACTACTTAGTGATTACCCATCAACTATTGAGTGGGCCTATTCGCATTACATTCATTATCCCCTTGTGTACGTCCCTAAGTACCACATATTATCCTCCCTAGACTCATTGAATTTTTTCCACTTTCACATGTTTCATCTTATAAACATGAGAGGAATCCATATTATATGATATACTAAGCAATGTAGTCAACTGGTACCAAGTACGAGCATCCATTCATCCCAAGAAAATGTGGATACGGTGTCTAACTACTTTTTTGCCACTTCTATCTTGATTCTAGTTGCTCATTTGGTTCCATGTTGTCATTATAATATTTTGATATCTCCATGCATTGTTTTTAGTTATCCATGTACCTCCATACTAGTTTCCTCTCTGGTTCAATGTCCATTCATAGTAATTTTGTCAATGCTCATGACCTTGCTTTAAAAATTGTTGTTTCTCTAGTTGGTATGAGTGGCGATTTGCAAAAACTTTAGCTATTGTTTTTTTGGTATTTGACTCATGTGTTTCCTTTGAGTCGTGTAGCCCCTTACATTCTTCTGCCTTTTATGCTTTTACATGGGATTTTCTTCATGTGATTGTATAGCCCCTTTTCTTGTTCAACCTTAGATTATTCATATGTTGTGTCTGTTGGTACTTCAACTATTTTACTTGCAAGGGATTCTTCATGTGCCCCATTGATCCCTTCTTGTTTAATAAGAGACATAGTCATGCAATGTATTTTTATTTTTCTTATATTAAAGTTTCATAAAATTCATTTGCACTTTAATATTAATTTTACCAACTAAGTCCATCCAAGGATATCTAAAAAAAACATCCACATCATCCATATCTATAGCATGAAATTTGAATGCAACACATATTTATCAATAGTAAGCTTCACATACTTAAATTTTTTAACATTCTCACCCTTTAACTATGATTTAAATATGATTTGTGGACTTACAACCTTTCATCCAAATTAACATCGATAAATTTATGCTTACTAGTAGGGTTTATAGAAATAACTACATTGTCATGTTAAATACATCCAAAAACTTGTAATAGGAAGTTTGTGCATGAAACTAAACCCTCATTGTTTTCTCAATCCTTCTTCAGAATTTGGGACCACCTATCTAAAAGTACTTGTGCATATGCTTCATCTCAAAATGTCTTCATCTTGTCATGGTTAAGCAACTTCTACCATTTAGTGACATCTTCTTTTAAATCAAGGCATAGTCTAAGTCTACAATGATTTTTCCATAATGACTTTGCATCCTTTAGTTATTCATCAATACTAAGATCATCGTATGTTTCAGTAAAATATTTTTTTGTCGAAGAAAAACCACAACCAAAACTAGGGTTTTAAATATATAAATTACTTTTCAATGTAGCTCCTTTGTGACTAGGGTTTTGAGGCAGAAAATTTAAAATGATAATAACCTCCTCAATATTGTTCCAAATATCTATTATGACCACAAATTTGAAATACCATAGTTATTATACATCTAATGGAACTGGTTTGACATAAATATGGGAACTCTATCAACAGATATAATATTTGCAATCTGTGCAGTCATCGCTTTAAAAACCCTAAAACAATTTATTTTAAATCAAGGGTAACTCCACTTCTCGTTTGATTGGGAAGATATTTTTATTTTATATAGTAGGTGTTCTCTTGAGAGGAAATCAAATATGCAATTGGTTTCTTTAGATTCTACACATAAAGTTTTATAAATAGATCTAAACGCCATCGTCCCCTTTTTCCTTCAAAAACATGCAAAAAAGAGGAAACAAAGGATTCCACTTTTTGTCCCAAGAAAGGGCTATAATACCAAAATCTAGGTAACTTAGATACGAAAATAATATTATACACAAAACATGTAAGAATAATATAGAAAAACTCTATGATCTAGATTTATAAGTGAACAAAATGAAACATAGAGATATAGTAATACTCAATTTCTATTAATAATGAAATATGCAGGAACTGTGACAAAATCTTGAGTGAAATGAACTCGCTAGAATGGTGGCAGCTTATCTATGAGAAGAGATATGATAGCTACACGAATTCACAAGAATTGAGTTACAATGATTCCAAATGGGCCTTTTAACATAAAGCATTAATAAGGAAACCCTAAACATCTAGAACCCTAACCCTAGAAGATGAAACATCAAAAGTTTTGTGGGCCCCATTGTGGTTAGTTGATATGTCAACTTCCCGAGGGCGTAAATTTTTCATCTGGTCTTTGTCTGGGGTGCTTGGTAGTCTACCAGAAAGGTTTATACAAGAAGTACACATTCCAAATGGCCCAATGCATAGCCAAAGGCTATCCACTGGACGTTACTGTTCAAAAAAAAAATTGTTTAGGGCCTCAGAACAACCTCAAAAATTCAGGACTCAAAAAATCATAAAAAAACTACCAAGATGGAGAACTATGTTTTGAGATAGTGGATTAGGTGGATGGCCACCAATTTCCATCCAGATCAGTACTCCCCACTTAGGAAGTAATGGTGTTCATAGTGTTTAGTGTCCCTATTAGATGTGGAAACTAATGTTGATATTGACGCTATGTGAGACACTTTCCTTGGTGCAGGAGCTGCCCTATTTTGAAAACCATATAGAGTTGGATTTGTTGTTTGCAAGTGTCCTTAAACTGTGTTTCCATGATTCTATCATTGTTTTTATGTTCCATGCAGTCAGGTTCAAGCTCTATAGGTGGAAATTTCCCTGCTACCTTTGATATGTCCAATAGTGGTGGAAAATATCGTCGAAGAAGGTCCACGTTGAATATTGGGTGTAATCCAAGGAAGGGGGGAATACTTAACTCAAAATAATTATCTCCGATAGCCTTGGTGATGGTACAAGGCCCATAACAAAGTGGATGAAACTTTCGATGGAGTCTTGCAAGGTGCTCTTTCTGCAAATGCAAGCAAACTTTGTCTCCCACCTAAAACTTGTGTGGAACCCTGTGCTAATCATGGCAATGCTTCTACTTAGCACTAATTTTTTGTAAAATATCATGGACCTGTTGGCGTTTGTGTAAGTCCGTTCAATGATATTGGTGGCTTTGTTGTCCTTCGATTGAGAATGGGATGATTTTTCTTGTGTGGGCTGAAAGGTCAGTCCTACATCAATGGGGCCCAATGGTTGAAATCCCAAGCCCACCTTAAAAGGGATGTGGTTAGTCGAGCTATGGAGGGATCTATTGTAGCTATGTTGAAAATAAGGAAGGTTCTCATCCCATGTGCATTGATTCTTGGATTTGTACATGTGCATGATGTGCACAATCATCATATTGAAGACTTATGTATGTCCATTAGTTTGGGGGTGGAAGGTGATGGATTTGGTGAGCTTGGTGTCCAACAGTGGCTAGAGGCACAACCAAAATGTACGTAATAAATGTTGTCCTAATATGAGATGATGGTTATGGGATTCCAAAATTTACCCACACACGCTCAAAGAAGAGCTTGGTAGTGGCTTCAACTTTGATACTCTTCTTGTGGGCTATTAGAATGGCCATCTTAGAGAATTGATCAACAACCACGAATACACAATAATTACAATGTTTGGTTGAAGGAAGTCTTGACATGTAGTCCATTAATCTGGATTCCTAGAGCTTATTGGGAGTAGGTAGAGGGGTGTACAGTCCTTGTTTTTTAATGGCTAGCTTGGCGATGGAGCATGTAGTGTAGGATCGAAGATACTTACTGACATCCTAGTGAATCTTCGACCAATAGAAATATTTTTGTACTACTACTACTATCTTCTCCATGCCAAAGTGTCCATTCACTCAACTTTAGTGGAATTCTCAAATCAATTTTGCACGCTCTCTTGAAGGAAAACAAAGATGACCCAAATGGAATAATAGTCCATCTTGTAGATGAAAGTCAGTAAAAATATTGCTCGCTCCCAAAAATTGGTAGGATGTAGTGAAGTCTGGATCATTGTAATAGAGTTGGGACCACCTAGAGGTCTCATGCTCATAAGAGTCGAGCATTATGGTTAGTGCTACAATTGGAGGTCGAATGAGGTAGTCTGTGGTTAGTGATCCCTTTATTATATTTAATGTTGAGGTGAAATTGATTCAATTATGTGGACCACTTTCGATGGTGTTCATTCTATAATTTTCCTTATGTCTGCATGAACTATAGAGGCTTGTGATCGGTATGGATAACTGTCTCCCTCCTTAGAATTTAATGATTCCATTAGTGGGAGGATTGTACAATGGAATATATATTTTTGTAGTATGTGGGGTACTTACAAACGCCATCTGAGAGTGTCTCACTATGATAGGCCACCGGATGACCATGTTAAGTGAGAACAATGCCCACAACATAGTTCGAAGCATCTGCCTCAATCTCGAAAGGTTGTTGCAGATTGGGCAAGATAAGCACCAAGGATGAGCATAAACAATATTTTAGATCATTGAATGCTTTTTGTTGGGACTTGGTCCACCCAAATTTGGATTTTCCACCACCCTTTTTCACTTGGATGATGGGACATGCAATATGAGAGAATCCCAACATGAACCTATGATAGAAGTTGGCAAGGCCCAAGAAGCTCTGAATCCTGGTTAGTGTTGTCGAGGTTGGATAGTCATGAATTACTCGAATCTTAGTTAGATTCCCATGTACCCCATTCTCATCTACAATGTATCCAAGGTATTGGACCCTGTTCATTCCAAAGGTTCATTTCTCTAAGTTATCATATAGCTTGTGTTGCTGAAGAGTGATAAGGAATTGTTTAATGTGCTACAAGTGTTCTTCCCAACTCTTGTTAAATATGAGGATGTCATCTCGATATGCAACCACAAAGTAATTTGTGGAATGCAAAAGATGTCATCCATCAGCCTCATGAAATTTTTTTGGGCATTGCTTAAGCCAAATGGCATGACCATTCATTCAAAAAGACCTTCTTTAGACTTGAAAATAGTCTTCCATACATAAATTGATTCTATTGGAACCTTGTGGTAGCCAGACTTAAGATCAATCTTGGTAAAGTACTGTGATATTTTTTAAATCTCTATAATCAATACAGAGGTACCAGGTCCCATATTTCTTCTACAAGATCACAACTGGACTTCCATAGGGTGAAGCAATGGGTCGAATGTGCCCCTTTTGGAGTAGCTCTTGAATATGGTGCTTGATTTCCTCATTTTATACAAGAGAGATATATTGGCCCATTAGGTAAAGGTGCAATAGGGTTTAGATCGATTGAATGCTTGATATAACTATGTATCACTAGTACATGTGCACATTTTTCCCACATAAAATCATTTCTATTGAAACACTTGTGCATTGCTATAGCGACGAACATGACCCCATATTTTCATCAGAACATTTCTGTCGTTGTAGAAACACTTCAAACATTTCATCGCTATGGCGACAGGAAAGAGATGAAACGTGGAATGAGTGGACTATGTTTAAAAAACCAATTAACGTCGCTATAGCAACATTAATATGTTGCTATAACAATAGTTAGTCATCGATGTTAGCACTAGTTTCAGATTAAATAGTTGGAGGGGGTTAGATCCTCGCAGATAATATGCAAGGTTTGAGATTCCTGAGTTGTTTGACCCAAAAGAATGCTAATGAGGTCTCTGAATGTTTATTCATAGGTGAGAAATGAAAATGATTGAAGAGCATAAGTTTTAACATTACAAATGAGGGTAAATGTAAAAAATATGCTCAAGGTTATATGAAGGAACCAATGAATGGAGCGGATCTATGGTAGCGGAGATCGACGGTTGCAAAGCAGTTTCGTAGAGTTAAAATGTCTAGTTATGGTTGTGAGCGGAAAGGCGTTAAATGGAGGGAAGAACCAACCGTTAGATCTTGGGATGAAGCAGATCAATGGTCATCAAGTAGTTCACCGATTAGACGTGTGTGGAGAAATGCACTTTTCGTATTTGCGAAGTGGCGGTAGGTTCCGCATAGTTCGACGATGCAGATCTGGCAGAGAAAGGCATCAACGACGGTCATTGGCTTCACAAATACAACATGCACGAACAACCAACACTTTCCAAATTGGCAAATCTTGGTAGGGACCACGCCTTTGGATGGTTAGGATGAGGATAAGACTCAGATCAACGATCAGCATTGGCTTCGCGGTATAAAGGTACGGGAAAAGAAACATTTGAAAGGTTGAAGACTGCGAAGGATTGAGAAGTTAAACAGGGAAAGAGATCAACGGCACAAGATCGATCATGCAGATGGATGGCTCAAAGAATTCCTCTATCACAAGAGGTTCTAGACTGATATGAAAGGATAAATAATATAAAAATGAAATGCATGGAGTTTCAGGTTCTTATTTGTCCTGTGCATTGGAAAGAGAAAGCCGACAACTGTGCAGAAAGAAACCACCAAAGTCATGAATCTTGGATCGGCTGCCAGTAAACCAGGTAGCCTCTTGTCCTCATATAAAACTAGTTAAATGGCTGAGCTTGGAGAAGTAGAGCCAGGGTTTAGAACATCATAAAATAGAAGAACTGTTAGAAGATAAGGATGCTGAGATCTATGACACAATACTGTGAAATGGACCTGTTGAACTAGTAAAGGATAGGCTGAAACTTATTAGGTATCAGGGTATAGATGTCCATAAGGTATACAGGTCATTTTTTAGTTTTTCTCAGTCGACCAAACCCTAAATTTCCCCGAATTCTTCGACTAGTGCGCTACTAATTATTCATCTTCTGAGAGGGTAATTATGGATGCATCCGGCTCGAAAATCTTCTGTCTTTTCAGCCTTGTCGTTATAATAAAATCCCTGTCAATTCCTGATGAATTAAGTTTGAAGTCCAAGGATTACAAGGAAGAATCCCTAATTCAGTATTTTAGACAGTCTACAGTTGATTTAAAGCAAAGTTTCTTCAGAGTTTTCCTAAGACCTAGTGTCTCATTGCAGGACCATCCTTTCCCAGCCGAAGTCAGTCTCTTTACTAAAGAATATAAGTGTGTCATAACCATGCTAAGCCAATTCTTAGGATTAGACACAGATATGTATGTCAGTGAGCCCTTGATGAGTCTGTTGTTTGTCCTTAGCACCTTCTCGTTAGAGTCTGAAGAGTCTGACCAGTCAGTCCAGTGTACTTGCCTTAAGTTTGATGAGTTCTTGGATGAGAATATCCATTCTCAGTTAGTGAACTTCCACATCACCAGAAGTTTGAGGTTTCTATCGTATTTGCTGAGGATGTTCTTGTCATTTAATGAAGAAAATTTGTAGCTTCCTGAGATGATGCTCACAAAGTAAATGAACACAGATTACAACAAGTTCATGAACAAACTCATGTCAAAAGTTTACAATGTTTTTTATCAAGAAAGATTGCCCAGGGTGTTAACAGATATGAAGGAGATGTTGCAACCTTCTCCTGTGAAGAAAATAGGTGACTGGTTTCTCTTGGAACATAGGACAATAATCATAGTATATGGGTTCACCCATCCACCTATGTACTACCAGCATTCTTGACTCCTAGAGTGTTTGCTCTAGAATTGATTAGGAAAAAGTTAAAGGTAGAAATTGAACATTTCCTAGATCATAAGAAAGTTTCACAAATTACATTTCCGTGGGCTGTAGGCCCATTCATCATTAAGAATAAAGATGCCATTTTAGCCATTGCGTGTGTGATAAGAGAGATGGGATTTCAAACAAAGGATACCATCAACTATGATCCCCACCACATTATCTCAAACAGAAGACAAGACAGTAAAAGAAAGGGCTTTGAGCATTTTGAACTTGCAGGTCTAGCAGAGACTGCAAATTGGTTGGAATATCACCCTAAGACTCAAGAGGAGGTTGATATATAGGGGGATTCCACTTCCTTAGTGGAAAGAGTCACTTCACCACAGTTTGATATTTATAGCTTGATTCCATCATTGGAAAAAGTTGCACCCTTAGCTAGCTGCTCTGAGAAGAGCAATAAAAGAGACTTCCTTGAGGTTATGGATATAGAAGATGAAGACACAGCAAGAAGCCCAAAGAAGAAAAAGGTAGAAGAGGAAAACAGATTGTGTAGGTGACAAGTGGTAACGGTAAGAAGAAGCAGGCGAAGGAAAAAGTACCTGCCTTCGAAATCAAAGAGTATGTATTTGAAAAAGAAACTACTGAGCCTGCTGCACAAGGAAAGAGTAGATTAGAGTTGTTGGATGAGTATAAAGAGAATAAAGAGGCAATTTCAGAAGAATCAAATTTGTATGCATAGGTTAGACAAATCTCCAACAAGAATGTGTCCTTAGTCACTCTCAGGAGCCATGCTCAGAACACTTTGAATCTAGCTTTGGCAACCAAAAATAAGCCCATTGAGGTGAAAATGAACCTGGAGGACATTCCCATTCCTGACATGATCATCTGCATAAAGAGACTGGAGATATCATTTATGTTAATTTGTTGAAAGCTACATTAGATCTATCCAAATTACAATCTAGTAAGGATAAGGTTGGGAATCAACTTAGACAGGAAAGGGTGGAGAATAAAGCTCACAAGGCACAAATAAAAAAGTTGTAGACATAATTGTTGGCTACTGATGGCCAAGCATACAAAAGGGAAAGCATACAAAATCTACTGAATGAGAAGGATAATACTATTCAAAGACTAAAGAAGAAACTAAAGATTCCTTCCACTCAGTTGGTAGAAGCATCTGAGCTGGCAGAGCTTGAGAAAAGAGAAGAGTTGAAAGGTGAATTAATAGACTGTAAAGCCAAATTATTGAAATTTGAAGAGAAAGAAAAACAATGGAAAAAGGATATGTCTCGTACAGTGGAGAACAAGAAGAATCTAAAGG
This sequence comes from Larix kaempferi, assembly GCA_027924585.1. Taxonomy (NCBI): domain Eukaryota; kingdom Viridiplantae; phylum Streptophyta; class Pinopsida; order Pinales; family Pinaceae; genus Larix; species Larix kaempferi. The sequence continues at coordinate 13,435,133 of BSBM01001530.1, forward strand.
ATAAATCTGAATATTTGGAGAAGAAATGCAAGAGAAAAGCAAAGAATTGGAGAGTATGGTCACCTCTTCTTCCATTGAATCTGGTGACTTCTCCATCGTTCAAGCCATGGAACAGGTAAGTCTGAAGGACTTAGAGCTAGAGAAGTTGCAAAAGTAGAACACAAATATTGAGAGCATGGTTTCAAAGCAAGAAAAAGAGAGAAAGGCTTGGGAATCCAAACACCAAGAGTTACAGGTTAAGAATGAAGAATTGTTGAAGCAGGCCACGGGCCAAACATCATTACAGGAAGCAAAGCAGGTAATTTGGGATGATATCATTGTAGAGGTAGACAAATTTAGACCCTATCTTGACTTTGTTTTGGATAAGGAAGCTGAAATTAAATTGGCAAAGGAAAGTGTAACAACAGTGAAAGAAAAGTTGAATAAGAATCCCATTGAGTGTGCTGAAAATGCCATAGATTTTTTGAATGGATAAACTGAGGATGAATTGATAGTAGCAGGCATGAAGGAAAGATTATCTACCCTTATTTGGGCAAGGAAAGTGGTGAATAAACATCATCAGTTAGATACAATTCAGGCCAGGATAGATATTTTGGCACACCAAGTGAAGCTCTTTAGAGATATGTTTGATCATTTGTTCAAGAAAGGGCTTCCACTCTTTTGGGAAGAAGATGGTACCATGCTGACTCAAAAAGAGCGTCAAGACAGGTTGATGGAATGCGGGTTGGATCATGCAAACTTTGCTGACATGAGCCAATCACTGTCAGGTAAAACAGTTGTGGATAAGCTGGCAAAGGAGTTTGAGTTGGTTTTGATTTTCAAAGAGGCATGTGCACACCTGCAGGGCTATTCATACAGAGATCATGTGGAGCTAAGGGTATTGCTAAAGGAGGTGGCCACTATAGATTTTCCATCTACCAACCAATGGAAGATTGTGGAGAAATATGGAAAAGCCAAGTTAACGCTGCATGCATAAAGATTTTGAAGATCGTGGAGATTTGCAGTCTGAAGAATTAAGTTACTTAGGCTTTTGTTTATTTACTAGGGTCTGTTACTAGTCAGTAAATATTCATTGACACATGTAAAAGGTAGTTAATCCTACTTGTCAGCTCTTGTTTTTCTGTTGTAACTGATTTTCAAGGATGATGGACCTGTCTGTATAGGTGTCATTGCAATTGTAACAACTTTCTATTAGGGTGAATCAAACCTGAGGGTTGTTTGCTCTTATATATTCACATGTAATAGAGAAGAAAAAGGGTTGGAACCCGTGAGAACTAGGATGTGTATTGTGAGACTTGAATTTAATAAAATCACAGCGTTGAAGATGGTTTTTTGTAGAGATTCATGTGTTGTTTATGTGGTAGTCTGTTTCCCCATTCTTATGTGAATGTGTATCCTGTTGATTATTTCCATATTGTTTTCCCTTCATGTCTAAAATAAGTGTTTGATAGTGCAAAATTCATACATGTATGCTCTGTCTATTGGTTTCATATATTCACAAAATCTCTTCTACTAAAGTTAACATTGAATTCATCCTTGTTGGATGCTCATGTTAATGGACTATTCTTTATTTCTTCTTTCCCACCAGACCAAAGAATTTTGACTGTGACTGAATGGCTACCTTTCCTTTGTTATAAAATTCCATGCAACAACACTATAATTTGATATATTTGTTATTTTGACTCCATTGCCCAATGAATGCTTACCTTGTTTCAACCAAAGAACAATCTGAACTTAATTTTCATCCATATATCTGGCCTTGTTAAAAAATCAATGAGAGATCCCTCTTTGGTGTTACGAAAAAAAACTTCCTATGGTATGGGGTAGACCACAACAAATAGCTGACAACCAAAAATAAAATCAGTTACTAATGCAATGATATATAAATGACAATGCTAAGATAATGGAGAAAAGACCAACCTTCAATCGGATGTTCGAAGTAGATCCCCGTTGAGATTTCAACCTCTACACTTGAACCTGCAGATTAGTCTCAACAACAAGTACAAGCAAGTGCATATAATATGTGAAAGGCATTAGCATAATCAGTAGCATGATCCATGATATCATAAGTAAATGCAACCCAATGTAATTTAACAACATTCACAACATCAATTGGACGAGAAAATGAGTATTTACATTAATAATAACAAGAAGTACATGATACGACCTCTTGTCGACAACCAATCTGAACCAAGAACTTGGTCTCTCCACTTGTGCCTCCACCACTTCAATCCCCCATGTAATGGCAAACTCAAACTATGAAAGGAGTTTGGTAGGTGAACATAAGGAGTTCACAACAACAAGGATCAATGAGTGTAGATTCAAGTCACGCCAAAAATCCACTAGAGTTATCTTGCTCTCTCTTTCTCCTCCCTTCCATACACCATAAGAGCTCAATATATAGCCTTCCAAAGGTAAGTGAAAGGTCGAATCGAGTCATTTCGGGATATATGGAGGGCTAAAGGTCACCCTAAGACCGCTTTTTGGGAGTAAAAAGTATTTTTCTATTGGTTTTTACCATTTAACTTGGTGTACATTGGCTATAATGGAACAACCTGCGTGTACGCTAGCTATAGTGGAACAGCTAGCGCACTGGAAAACAAATAGGGAAAAATGTGTTCCTGGAGGATCAAATGTGGGTTTGAGTCAATAAAATGGATCCTGAAGGCCAATCAATGCTGATGCTCACAAGGTGGAAAATTACGCTATAACAGATGCCCCCTAATGTGTTAGGTCAAAGAAGGTTCTACGATGGCCGAAATACATTGTAAATCTCAGAATTGGAGTGATGGAGACACAAATGGAAAGAGTAGCCCACTCGTCATAATACAATAATATCTCTGAATACATGTCGGTACAATACAACAATCTAATACAATGGCCATGATAGGAAGTACATAGTGAATACATGTCATAGGTAGTCACAGCCATGACTCATACAGTAAGATATGGTCTCCTGCTGAAAAGGAAACAACTGGTGCAATACTGGAGGTACAAACTACTGAAGTCTGAGAAATGAGATCTCATAAGTACAATCACGATCATGAGCAACATACTGAATGCTATTAACGTCTAGGGTCTTCTACACAAATTGTCTACAGCTAAGTCCCATCAAGTGAATAGGGGTTTTGAAGTCGAACCTGATGTAACATCATCTGATTACAGGTCAATGATGTATACCGTTAACAAATGCGAGATAACCAACCAATAATGAAAATGGGCATCAAGGCACGGAGTACAATCATCAATGTGTGAATAGATGTGTTGAGGTCAAACACTAAGATGAATCCATCGATCAGGGGACATTGATGTATTCCCAAAACTGTCGATGGTGAGAGAACCTACCACTAATGCCTGCAAGCCTCAAGGTACTCAACCGAATCTAAGTCTTAATTCCAGAATAAATGAATTGAAGTCTACATAACGAAACTCGCTGGAAGGAGGGCATTAATTCATCCCCCATCAACCAGCACGAGGTAACAGCTACACTGAAAGATTTGGAAGAACTCGGATGATCGGACTGACTCAATAAGGATGGCCGACATGCAATAGTCAAGAGATCTGAGGAATGGTCGACTCTGGTTTCAGGACTTCCTTTGAACAAGAGCATGAGCAGATGGATAGACTCAGGCAGCATGGACTCAAGATAACAACAACACTTTGCGACACAGGAGGCATCGACAAAGGGGGATCCATAATGACTGGAAGCTTAACCAGCCGGTGTAGTGAACCGAGAAACGAGTACAGCTCCTAAGGTCCGACTATAGTCTTGACTCATAATGGATGGAGTGGAATGAATGCTCTGTTCAAAGGCAATGCAACATCTGCCAACAAAAAGAAGTGAATATTCTCCCATCCGGATTTTTGGAATATTTGATTTTTTTGGTCTTTTTCATATTTGGAAAAGCTTGAAAAAGAATAAAATTGCTTATAGTACAATAAATGAGGGAATGAGTGTCAAATAGCGAGCAGACTAGTCCCAAGCAGTGGAACATACCTATGATCAATGCAAGGAAGCATGTGCAGGATGTGGACACTCGGGGGGGTGTTCCCTCAGGGTCAAAAGGTCATCAAATTGTGAAAGGAAAATGAAAGCTCTGCAGGGCTTGACAAGGAAAGTGCTCAGGCACCAGGCTAACAATTGAGTGAGCGGGAGCCGGCATAAGGCTCAAGCGGCAAGCAGGATGATGCAATGCAGTCACAACTCAATATATAATGGGGGAGTCCTTATGGGAGATGGATAGCATAAGACAAAGTAGAGTATGATTCTTTATCACAAATTCATGGCATAACTACGAAGGACTCCCGAGACTAAGGAGAGACAACGGCATGGGCGCTAAAAGGAAAAAAGGTTCTAACTAGGGCACCTATGTTCGAACAAGCCCTACCGCCAAATAACGACACTTCTATAGCAATGTGAAGGCTCCGTGTTGGTTAAAAAGCGGGCTCGCACCTAGGGTTAATAACAAATGGTCAAAGGTCAAATGCATAATGCAGGTGAAAGTTACATCTAACCTATATGACGGGTGTGAAATATACCTACCGTAGGCACGAAACGGTCAAAATTTCAACTCTCATCAGAAAAATCTGTTCAAAATGGTACTCCAAGACATTATATTAGTCCGAAATAGCTTAAAATGGTGAAAACTATAGCAAAGTGGGTTTGAAAAACTATAAATAGTAAAAATAAATTACTATTTACCAATTCATTTTCATTTTTCGTCCAAATAGTTATTTTGGTTAGTTTTCACCTCAAAGTTCAGTTGCTGATTCCAGAAGCTGTGGGCATCCATTTCATGATCCGTTTGGAGAAAGTTAGTCATCTCATCCCCCTCTTTCATTTGATAGCTTTTATTTCAGTTTTCAGTGGTCCATTATTTTGATTAGGTCAGCCCTACTTCTCCACGGCGCTGTACGCAAGCTACAGCTCTGCGGGTAGCGGGTAGGGCTTGCTAGACGTGGTCAACTCATGTGTTGACCGCAAGTAGATGCCCTTGTCTACTCAGTTTCCCGCGGGTATGGCCGTGAAGAAGGTTTTTTAAATGAAAAAAGCTAAAAAAAATTTGTTTTTTCCTCCAAAATGTTTCTAGAGTGGAGGGAAAGAGAACATGACATTATGGATGAGATGGTTCGCCAAGATTTGCTCGCACAACAAGCACTACAAGCATGTGGCCTTTATAAATTCTGGAGCATTGGGGGTTTAAGGGCCCAAAACCAATTTCTCTGTCGATTGATAGACTACTGGGATGTAGACGCACATAACTTCAACTTGGATGGTCAAACACTCTCACTAGAGGTGGATGACATATACTTTATTACAGGATTGTCCCATCGAGGGGAGGTGGCTAGTCTCCGATCTCGCACTGTAGGTGGTGGGATCACCATTCCCGACTATATAGAACGGTACTGTCTTCCAGGTACCCAAAAGGTGGGGAGTCAGGTACCCATTGGGGCCATTGTGAGCTTGAGCATGAAGATCATAGTGTCCACCCTCATCAGGATTACAGGTTCAACAACTCTACATCAGGCTTCAAGGCCGGTGATGTTCTACGCCGCAGAGTGCATGAGGCCTATAGTATATGATTGGTACACAACATTACTAATGTCCATGAAGACCTAGTTAACAGAGTGCAAGCGTGGGTAGGAAAAGAACTTCAGGTATGGCAATATACGGTGCATATTTTTCTTTGAGAGAGTTCTGGGGCTTAGTCCGAGGGTTGAAGTCCCTCTGCATAGTCTCCGTGACCTAGCCCTGACCCAGTGGGCATAGGTACTGATGCGGAAGGGTGGTGGCCAATAAGAATCACCATATACAGATGAGTTCTTCCACTATTGGCATCAACAGGTCATAGCCATTGACGACTACCCATATGCAGGGATAGACTTCCACGACGATCGCGACATGCCACTTCCTCCAGGGGCCGCATTCAAAGACATCGGTATGTTACTCTTTTTTAAATGTTTTATGTATTTAATTTTTTGGGATTTTTTATTATAATGGAAATGAAAAAATATTTTTGGTGTAGTATCACATATTGACATTCTACTGTTTGCTCACAGATGCTGGTCCACGAAGACCAGAGGGCTTCCCGAGACATCGTTGATGGGGCAGGGGTGGAGAGGTAGTTGTTGCTACAGCAGAGAACACACTAGATATCGTATGAGTCAACCTGTACTGTATGACCGCCAGAGTACCCATGATTGAGGTGGAGCATCTGCCAGAGGCAATGCAACACCATGTAGTGGGAGTATCGGGCACCTGGGTTCGATTACTGCAGCGCATAGCTAATGCGGTACACTATTATGGCCAGACAAATCCTCCTGAGGTAGCTAGGCCTCCTCGTGGGGATTATATATCTTAGAGTCCCATATTTTGTATCGATTATGTATATTTTTTAGAGCTATGAGCTCCAGTTTTGTACTATGACACCATTTTTTGGACTTATTATTTATACAAAAATATATGATTCTCTGGTTCTATGATATGTGTATGTACAAATGTATGAATGAATGTTTATTTGTGTGCTTCTTTATCGATGTGACAAATGCCAATCTAGGACATAATTAGCATATGCATCATATACATGATTAAAACATCTTGGAACATGAATGTATGTAATGGAAACAAAATGACGCTCCAAGAGTCTTACCCTTAAGAACCTCCGTAGCAACGTAGGATCCCTCATGCGATACCGGCCATTCAATTGAGACACAACCAATTGTGAATCCAGGCGGACTTCTAAAGACTGGATGCCATGCGATATGGAATCTCGAAGTAGCTCCACTACGACACTGTACTCAGCCACATTGTTGGATGTAGGACCGAGACAGGCACCTCTCAAAGATACAATCTGGTGGTTAGGTGAATAAATAACCCACACAGTAGAAGCGAGTTGCTGCATACAACAGATAGCACCATCCACAAATCCCAAGAACATAGGAGATTCCGCTGACATCTGTCAATCAAATAGAAGCGAATCAACAAATCCGAAAAACCAAACGAAACCTAAACTATGTACAGAAGCAACTATACAATAGTGTACAAAAGTATCAGCTTGAGCCAGAGGCTCAAGCGTAATACCGCTTGAGGTAGAGCCCATTTCTAGGATCCTTCAAGGTATTCCCCTCATAGTCTTCCAATTCGTAGGCTCCTTTCTCAAGGACACGCCTCGCTATGTAAGGACCGTGCCACATGGGATTAAACTTGGCTGCCCCTAGGGGTTCCTTAGCTTGGTCATACAAGAGGACCAAGTCACCTTCAACATACTGTTGGGGATGGACAAAACTATCATATTGAACCTTGACACGATGTTTGTTGGCATCAATAGCCACGAAGGCATCTCGATGCTGCTCGTCAAGCTGCTCAATGTGGATTAAATGTTGCTCAACATCTGACGTATTAGGTAGGAGTTCTATGGCTAGTTTCAATGAAGGGATTTCAAATTCAATTGGCAATATAGACTCCACACCATGTACTAGCTGAAATGGTGAGAAACTAGTGGAAGTCTTAACTGCGGTTCGATATGCCCACAAAGCAGGATATAACATAATATGCCAGTTGTTCTTGCTTTGCTGGATGGTACATTGGAGAATGGTCTTCAAGGAATTATTGACTTCCTCAACCTGATCTTTCGCTTGGGGGTAGTAAGAAGATCAATGATATTGACAAAACCCAAGCTTGAGTGACAGATCTGCCATCATTTTATTCTGAAAGTGACTGCCATGGTCAGTGACAATCTCTTTCGGGATACCGAACCGAGCAATAATCTGATTGAACACAAAGTGGGATGCAGTAGCATCGTCGGATTTTACGGTAGGCATGGCCTCAGCCCATTTGGGAAAGTAGTCCACAATCATAATGATGTGGTGATGCCCCCCATCTGAAGCTGGTTTGCAATACATGAAATCCACCCCCCACTTAGTGAAGGGACCGACGGTTACGACCGGATGAAGGGGCACAGGATGTGAGTGTATATTTCAAGAAAACACCTGGCAAGGGTGACATCTCTTCACAACATTCATACAATATTTAAAGATCGAAGGCCAGAAGTAACCATCTCGCATAATACGTTGGGTTGTCGCAAGCCCAGATAAGTGACCATCACACACCCCACTGTGGCAGTCATTCAGCACTAACTCTGCTTCTTCGTGATTCAAACAATGACGGAGGATAGAGTCCTTTCCTCGACGACATAGTGTATCACCAATGATGACATAATATTTAGCTTGGTGTCTCACACGTCGTTGTTCATCCCATGAATAGTGCGGAGGGAACTTCAAAGTTTGAAGATATATGATGATATCCCCATACCAAGGGTCCACTGACGAGATAAGAAACAAGTGCTCATCCACGAAGGAATCCTCATGGATGATGTCATCATCAAGTCGTGGAAAATATGACATGAGCTCAGCGAAAACCAAGGATTTCACTGACTTTACTGAAGCAACATCAAGATTAAATTCCCGAAGAATAACAATCCATTTATTATACTTCCCCCCAATTAAACGTCGTGAAAGCACGAACTGAAATGGATTGATGTGTGCGATGACAGTGGTTTTCCTAAGCATAATGTAATGTCATAAATGTTGGACTGCATGAACAGTCGCAAGTGCCAACTTCTCCACGTGAGTGTATCTCATCTCATCGTCTACTAGATTTTGACTAAGATAATAGACGACATGCTCTTGGAGCGCATCATCTACCTGAACTAAGACCATGCCAATCGTCTCAAGAGACGCGGCCACATAAAGCAAGAAATATCTAACAAAGTCAGGTGGACTAAGCAGAGGGGCTGATACCAAAGCTTTCTTCAAAGCGTCGAAAGACTGTTGGGATCGCTCATCCCGGATAAACAGTGTGTCCTTCAAAATTCGCGCGAAACCTTTGGTAAGACTAGCATAATTCACTATAAAACATCGTAGAAAAGTAGTTCTCCCTTGGAGGATCTGAAGTTGAATTAGGTTATGTGGGGGAGGCAACTGCAGTATTGCCTCAACCTTAAGAGGATCGACTCTTATACCCTCTTGTGAAACTATGAACCCTAAAAGGAAACCCGTTTTCACAACAAAGATGCACTTGTTGGGGTTCAACCAAATCTTATAACACTGGCATCTTTTGAAAATGAGGCAGAGGTGCTTGGGGTGGTCCACTCTTTTACGAGAATGGCCCACGATATCATCCAAGTATGCCTCCACTATACGCTTGAGGTCATGAAACGCATAGGTCATGGCACACTGAAATGTAGCTCTGGCATTTTTAAGGCTGAAGGGAATTTTACGATATGCAAATGTACCCCAAGGACATATAAAATCCATTTTATGTTGGTCCTCAGGCTTTATCTGGATCTGATTATATCCGGATAAACCATCCATAAACGAAAATACCTCGCTACCCACACACGCATCCAAGATTTGATCTATGAATGGTGTGGGAAAGTTGTCTTTCAGACATGTGCGGTTCAGATCTCTAAAGTCTGTGCATACCCAGATGGTTCCTTGCTTCTTATCTACAGGAATAGGATTTGACACCCATTCGGTAAGGGGAACCAGGTAGATGAAACCAGCTTTTAGCAGTTTCTCCACCTCTTCCTTAATCGTAGCTGCCTTCTTAGGATTCACAGCATGAATTCGTTGCCGAATCGGTTTATCATTAGTATATGTCTTGATCTCATGTTCGACAATGCTAGGATCTATTCCTGGAATCTCCTCATAAGACCAGGCAAAAAGGTCCCAAAATTCCTTGAACAATTCGGTGTATATACGGATCTCATCGGGAGAACAATTAGCACCGATATAAACGATCTCTATAGTTCCTAGCGTGTGAGAGATGTTGATTGGTATCGTTGGGGAGATATTATCCATATTCCCCTCCGTGTAAATCCCATGTGAATCCAAAGGAGCCACAGGGTGACCAACCTTCTCTGCAAGAGTCGTCCTAAACTCTTCTTTCTCAAGAAGATCAAGGTTAGGAAGAAAATAAGAGCGATGATGCAAGTCTTCCTAAGGCCTCTCACTACCACACATGGCCTTAATGATGGCTTCATCCGAAGGAAAACTACCATCAATACAATCGTATGAACAAGATGAGTCGGCTTCCCATGCTGGTAACATAATGGGATCTTCCTCCTCTGTCCATGAAGAGGATGGATCTAGATCCACAGTGGCTTGTTGAATTTCTTGGTATGCAATCTTAGCTGCAGATAACGGCACAACTGTTCCAATGTGCGAAATGTCTCCAAACGAAGCGCTTGTGGATGGTAAAGTCCACGAGTCATTAAAATACAAGGTCAAGAAAGGTACATTACCTAGTGAGGATGGCGCACTATCGAAAACCGTACCAATAAAAGCAATTGGTGCAACAAAGTCGAATGATCCCATTAAGGATGGATACAATCCTACACCAATGTTCCCAGTTTCTGGATGAGAATCTTTGATATGGGGAACAACTGTTCCTGGCGATGCTACGAAATTAGAACTAGGGAAGTCCAGCTAATCGACTATCATGATTCTTCCTTCATGAGGAAAGAAAATAACTCAAAACACGGAGGACACGATCGCTTTTATTACGTAGATCCAATTTCTTCCCAGAGGAAGGTTGTAGTCGATGGGCGCATCAACCACCTCGACTTCAATAGGCATGGATTTCCAACCCAAGTGGACCTCAAGGGAAGGGAGAATACCATGCAGCCTAAATGACCGACCATCGAAAGCAGCAAGCATGGTCATAGATTTTGACAAGGGAGGAGAGAAAAGAGCTTTCCAACAGTCCAATGACATCACTGAGGTGGAATCACCTTCGTCAACCACCATACGTTTAACAAACTTATCTTTGAACCTCACATGGACCTAAAAATCCACATGATAAGGCAAGTGAGGCTGGATATCAGCGGCGTCGAATTTATTGACGCTACGACTACACCCATCCTGAACTCCCAAAGTAGATAAAAGGGCATTGCTTTGCGAAGGACACGCCTGTAAAACCTCAAGAGCCGACATGGCACACGGAGTTTGGCCCAAATCCTCTACAATATAGTAGTTATGGGTGGCTCAGGAATTGGGATTATGCGTCGAGTGCTTAAGAACACCTTTCGGTATCCGTGACATAGTAGTGGGCTTCTCGATGTGCAGAGAAGAGTGAGGAGGAGGAGGAGGCTCATTCACCAAGTTCGGTTGTGGTGCACCATGATCGCATTGATGAGTAGCAACACTAACCTAATATTGGACCATGTTCACGCATCCATAGCCACCAGCATGAGAAGAAGACGTGGTAGTTTCATTAGTCCCATAACCAGTGGTGGGAGCATTCGAAGCCATGTTCTGATGATGCGGAAGGGGATCTTTCAACACAGTTGGGGTCTGTGCAAGATGCTTCGATGCTTCTTCAATTCGAGGACACAAGTGAGTCAGATGATCCTCCCCACAAATTTTGCAAGGGAATTTCGCCTTACATCTTGGCTTACAGTCCCCACCAGCATTTTCACCGTCCCGAGGAGGATTGGCGTTCTCTTTCCTAGGAGTATTTCGATTACTTCCATTATTCCCATTATTCCCACCCTTACGATTGTTTCTCCCCTTCTTCTTTCCACCAGGTTGCTGGTTACCTGATGGGTTCTCCGATTGTATAGAATGGACATCGGACGATTGGGTAGGAGTGGACGAGGCGTGTGCCTGTCCGGGGGTAGACTGGCTAATAGACAAATTTTGCATTTGGTTTGTAACCAAGTCTATAGGTTGAGTACTCATGGATCCAATAATTCCATCAGCATGTGGTCCAGGAACAAGCTTGGCTTCATGTCATGAATGCGGTGCATCAGGAATAATATCGTACGGGATGCTCGACTAAGCGTAGAGTAAATCTAGCTGCTGGGCTTTGAATATAGCTTGTTCCTTAGTCGTAATGCCAGACACTAAAACGTCCTTAGATATGTATGGAAGCAAAGACTTGAGGAACCATTCCAACAGAAAATATGGAGGAATGTTGGCTTTCACTAGCCTCTTCCGTCGACGCCACTCTTGAATATGATCGGATATGTGCGTGGCCTTGTTCTAGCGGAAGGTAGATAAAATCTTGGTGCCGGTATCGTAGCAAACCGACAGCTGAAAGCGATCTAAGAAAACCAAATCTATCTCATTAAAATCCTTGTAGGTTCCCCCAGGAAACTCGACATACCACTTCGCGGTTGCCCCTGTGAGGGTGCGTTGAAATAGTCTCAAACGAATAGAGTCATGATTTAATGAATTTGAGGAGCACCAAAGGTGAAAATTCCTAACATGATCACCCGGATCCTCACCAATCTTCCCTTCGAACTTCAGAATGTCAGAAGGGATTTTGGTAGGGACTAGAGGCCAAGAAGGATCGTGACACACCGGATCATTCGTAAGCTTCGAAAGATCGGGTAGGTTCAAACGAGCAAGAAATGGGAGCAGTGGCTATGAAGATGGATTAAAAGTTCCTAAAAGAGGCTGACCTTGCAGACCATAGGGATGATATGAACCATGACCATGACCATAGGGTTGATAACCACCCCCGCCCTGACCCGTGTAAGGGTACGAAGGAATATACGTGTTGTGAGTACCATGGTTAGTAGGGTTGTAATAAGGGCCATAACCGGCTACATTATAAGAAGAATTGCCACCATATTGATGGGGCATATAAGTGTTAGTTGTAGCAGGAGCAGTCGAGTAATGACCATAATTATAGGGTATGTTTCCATCCCTAGTGTTAGGAATGTGCTCACCCCCAGCATTGGGAATGTACCCACCTCCAGTGTTGGGAATGTACCCACCCCCAGTGTTGGTAATATGTCCACCCCCAGTGTAGGGTATGTGCCCTCCTCTAGTGTTGGGAATGTGCCCACCCCCAAAGTTTGGAAATGTGCCCACCCCCGGTGTTGGGAATGTGCCCACCCCCAGTGTTAGGAGGGACATGTTGGTTAGAAGTCGTGGTTGTAGTCACAGGTATATGCGTAGTAGCATGTGTGTTAGGTTGTGTAATATGAGCCGTGTTATGTGAAGTGTTCCCACTAAAATGAGGGGCATTCCTAGGACGTGGTCCTCCCCCAACAGCTGTAGAAGCTGAAGGGACATGACCAGACGTAAATTGAAATGGAGTGGAAAAGGTCATGCCTACCTCGGAGGGAGCATCAAAGGGTGAGTCGACCCAGGAGGGAGCAGACAAGGTTGTGCCGCCCCCGGAGGGAGCGGTTCCCGTAGCTCCAAGGCTAGTACTAACTTGATTACCTGACGAAGTGGATGTAACATTCGAATTAAGACTGGGCATACCAAGTGAAGAAGGATTAGTGGTCGAAGGGTTTGTGGTGTCATTCAGATCTGGCATCCCATATCGGAATCCCTTAGTGTGTGTACCATGAGATGGGTTTGGCTCCGGGGGTGGATATGGCCCAAAACTTGAAAAAGTGATGTGTGGGGCCGAACCTTCCCCTCCAAGTTCCCTAGGAGTGGAAGGAACGATCTGTCCATCGACCCAGATAAATGGAGTCACGAGAATCCTTCCCAGTGTGCCAGATGTAGAAGTCATAATGTACTCGTGAAGTTTGTCAAAAGTATCAAAGGGGATCCTCCGGTGTCTCTTATGAAAAGGACGTGCTACCTCGTCAGCTGGTAAACCAACTAAATGACGAGACCGACAGAGAGGTGGATCTCGCTCCATGATAACTCCAAATAAATAGAACACCTCCTAACATCCAACTATCGATCAAAGAGTCCACACCTAAAGAAACTACATCCAAATGTACGCAAACAGGACTGGCTCAAGGGACCTCCCGGCAGTACAGCCAGTATGTCTCGCCTAGGAGAGGCTTGAGACTCCCAAACTATAACCAGAGGTAACAGAATAAGTTATAAGGGTTCCCAGACTTCATTGCGTGCATAGGTTCAAATCCATATACAACAAGCAACTGTGATATCCAACCCCTATCTGACTCAGGACAATCGTAGAATAACCGTAACGAATGCCTTATGTGATACCTAGGTAAAGAAACTAAGGTCACCACGATATAACCAATTCTCAGGTGGACAGTCGCAGGTGGGGTCCATCGTATGGGAAGGGTAGCTAAGCCCGAAACTCAAGAGGTACAGATCCCTCAAGAGCCCCCATACACAAACATATCCTGGAAGTATATCCCACTTTCAGCTAGTATTGGAGGGCTATCTCCGCAACCAACCTCCCGTGACCTCATGCTTAACTCTGGTTTTAGTAGAGCTTCCTGAGAACACTGATGTATACCATGGGTTTCACCACTCCCTGGTCAGACACATAATTTTGGTTCAATAGTCTTGGATTGTTAACTCACAATGATCTATTCTAAGACTCTAAACCTAAGCTATTTGGTGCACCCTATAAAAGAAAATCGTTTCTAATCAATTTAAGATTAAGCATTGATTTTAATGGTTGTAATTACTCAAAGGATGTGGTCATGAAACTGATGATGTATAAGACGCAATGGTATGCACAATCGAAAAACACTAGACTCACCTATTCAAATAAAAGCATGCCGCTAATATGACAATCAATCCAACGATTCGAAATAAAATGAAATCTCTTTTATAATTTCAATGCTCAAGCAAGTTCTAGATGAAAGCACAAGCACTCAAATGCAAAATGCAGTACATAAAGCAAATATTTTTTTATTTTCTCTTATAAATGGAAGGAAAATGCAAAACAATATTTTTTTTTATTTTTTCAATATAATGGAATGAAAAAATGCAAGAAAAATCTAACTATTCAGTAAAGAAATGCATAGCACATCAAGTAGACAACCCAACAAATCCCAAACAGTAAGATTCAACCAAGCTAATGAGCTATAAAATTGAAAAATGGTGAAAAACAAAAATCTCAAAAACAAAAGAAAGAGGAATTTCTAGTCACGAACAGAGCATGCAACAGTCAGTAAATAGGCCACCTAAGACTCAGGAACAGTTAGAACCAACCCAACAACAACCCAAGGCCAAAAATCAAACAATCCTGGACTTGTACGCATTTGTTCAAAGAACAATAGCGGGTAGACACGGGCTATAATTCACACAGGCACGGGTAGATGCAGTCAGAACTAGGTTGACCCGCGTACAGGAAAAGGAAAATGAGCCCAAAAAAGGTCAAACAGCCCAGAAAAAGCTAGTTTTCTATTGTATATCCCGATGGCCAATCAATGACACAAAAGCTCGACAAACAACAACTCAAAATAAGGACAAATGCCTAAAAATCCCCAAAATGGAGGTTCCTCCCCAGCGGAGTTTTCATTTCTGTTACGGAGAAAAACTTCCTATGGTATGGGGACGACCACAACAGATAGCTGACAACCAGAAATAAACTCAATTCCCAATGCAATGCTATATAAATGACAATGCTAAGATAATGGAGAAAAGACCAACCTTCAACCAGATGTTCGAAGTAGATCCCCGTTGAGCTTTCAACCTCTACACTTGAACCTGCAGATTAGTCTCAACAACAAGTACAAGCAAGTGCATATGATATGTGAAAGGAATTAGCATAATCAATAGCATGATCCATGATATCATAAGTAAATGTAACCCAATGTAATTTAACAACATTCACAACATCAATTGGACGAGAAAATGAGTATTTCCATTAATAATAACAAGAAGTACATGATACGACCTCTTGCCGAAAATCAATCTAAACCAAGAACTGGGTCTCTCCACTTGTGCCTCCACCACTTCAATCCCCCATGTAATGGAAAAATCAAACTATGAAAGGAGTTTGGTAAGTGAACATAAGGATTTCACAACAATAAGGATCAATGAGTGTAGACTCAAGTCACGACAAAAATCAACTAGAGTTATCTTGCTCTCTCTTTCTCCTCCCTTCCATACACCATAAGAGCTCAGTATATAGACTTCCAAAGGTAAGTGAAAGGTCGAATCGAGTCATTTCGGGGTATATGGAGGGCCAAAGGTCACCCTAAGACCGCTTTTTGGGAGTAAAACGTAATTTTCTATTGGTTTTTACCATTTAACTTGGTGTACGCTGGCTATAATGGATCGGCCTACGTGTATGTTGGCTATAGTGGAACATCTAGCGTACAGGAACAAAAATAGGGAAAAGTGTGTTCCTGGAGGATAAAATGTGGGTCTGAGTCAATAAAATGGATCCTGAAGGCCAATCAATGCTGATGCTCACAAGGTGGAAAATTACGTTGTAACTGATTTTCAAGGATGATGGACCTGTCTGTATAGGTGTCATCGCAATTGTAACAACTTTCTGTCAGGGTGAATCAAACCTGAGGGTTGTTTTCTCTTATATATTCACATGTAATAGAGAAGAAAAAGGTTTGGAACCTGTGAGAACTGGAATGTGTATTGTGAGACTTGCCTTTAATAAAATCACAGAGTTGAAGCTGTTTTTTGCATAGATTCATGCGTTGTTTATGTTGCAGTCTGTTTTCCCTTTCTTATGTGAATGTGTATCCTGTTTATTATTTCCATAATGTTTTCCCTTAATGTCTGAAATAAGTGTTTGATAGTGCAAAATTCCTATATGTATGCTCTGTCTATTGGTTTCATATATTCACAAAATCTCTTCTACTAAAGTTAACATTGAATTCATCCTTGTTAGATGCTCATGTTAATGGACTGTTCTTTATTTCTTCTTTCCCACCAGAGCAAATCATTTAGACTGTGATTGAATGGCTACCTTTCCTTTGTTATAAAATTCCATGCAGCAGCACTATAATTTGATATATTTTTTATTTTGACTCCATTGCCCAATGAATGCTTACCTTGTTTCAACCAAACAACAATCTGAACTTAATTTTCATCCATATATCTGGCCTTGTTAAGCAATCAACGATAGATCCCTCTCTGGAAATAAAGAAGCTAGCTCTCTTTCCTAAAGCTTGGTTTTGTGGTTACCTTGAAGTGACTCTTCCCACAAACTAAGGATCATTTTGAGTGCTAACATAATTGGCGCCGTTGCCGAGGAGCGAAAGTTGTATTGTCCCTGGGAGAAATGACAAAGAGTTCTAGATTTCGAGAGAAGGATTTATGTGGGAAAACAATGATTCTAACATATTCAGAAGGTTGTACATTTTCCCTAGCGACTCCACGTTGATTTCCAAAGGGGGTTTCAGAAGGCATCCTGTCCTCTAGAAGGATCCACACAAGAGGTAATCCTAATTCTGAAATTTTACAAAGTATAGAGAATCTAGAAAGTTTGTTTAGACATCGAAGTGGAAAAGTAAAAGCTAACACTTCTAACACTGAAAAGTTTTTATCTCAAGAAGAGTTTTATGGTATTCAAGATTTGGATTTATAAGTAAGTGTTGGAAAGTATTTATTGAGGTCAAAATCATAATTAGACCTAAAGTAAACAGAAATCAATCCAAATAGGTTTGAATCATACTTGCTAGATCCCTTGTGGTATAACTTGCAAAACACTGTAAAAGTTGAAGAAAGTAACCCTCATTTTCAAACCTCTCAGCCTCATACTGCAAGCCGTTCTCATAATCCTCCTTGAAATCCTTAGAACCCTCATGTATCACAGAATCCACCTAGACCAATTGTTAAGATTTAATATGCTAAGACAGAAAATAGCAGCATTACATTCCATTTCACAATAATAGCATATACAGAATCACTGAAGAAACAACAAGCACAGCATAAACACAAGAGACAGAGATTTATCCCGGGAAACCCTCATGGGGTAGAAAACCCAGCAAAGCTTCCTCAATATAGATGACCAACAATATACAAAGATGAAACCCTGAGACATGATCTCCTCCTCCACAATAGCAGACCTCTTCTCCACAAATGCGCTATCCTCAAGTGAGTGAGTGTGTGTCAAATGAGGAACACACCTCCTCTATTTATACACTACTCTGACACATCTTTTACACAAGTACACGTAGGCTCGTATTTAACCAATGGGTTAAATACCCCACTACAACTGACTGGGCCGACCCCTCTAGGGTGGTCTAATAACCCTTTGACCCACATAACACATAAAGGGCCAACCTCCACTAGGGAAGTCTAATAACCCAAGTTACCACATTCTGACGGAGGAATAAACATCTCCGGATATACAATAAGATCTTTACGGAGGAATGAAACATCTCCGGAATAAATAATATACAAATATAATATTCTTTGAAGTTACAATATTTTAACACTCCCCCTTAACGAGAAGGATATTATAACAGTATCTGCACGAGCAAGGAGTCATCAACATCATACATGATACATCTATAAATCATTGGAAGCTTTCTCAACATCATCAGTAACTCAACCAGTTATTGGAACATCTTCAATACTGGAACATCAACATCATCAGAGTTGATAGTACTCAATCATCAGCATCATCAACACACAATCAATAGCATCGTCATCACACGATCATCAGCATCACGATCAACATCGTCATCACACGATCATCAACATCGTCATCACACGATCATCAGCATCGTCATCACACGATCATCAGCATCGTCATTACACGATCATCAACATCGTCATCATACGATCATCAGGATCGTCATCATACGATCATCAGCATCACGATCAACATCGTCATCACACGATCATCAGCATCACGATCAACATCGTCATCACACGATCATCAACATCACGATCAACATCGTCATCACATGATCATCAACATCGTCATCGCACGATCATAAGCATCATCAGCATTGTCATCACACGATCATCAGCATCGTCATCATACGATCAACATTTTCCAGGGTGATCAATCCTGCTCTCTTTAGGACATATGTCCATGGATGATGCAATCCAGTCATGTACCTTTTGAACCGAAGTCCAGGGACGATCCAGTCCTGTCATGTACCTTTTGAACCGAAGTCCAGGGACGATCCAGTCCTATCAATTCTCGGAGACCTCATGTCTACGGCTCAGTTCACAGGACCAAAGTCCAAGGATGATCCAATCCTTACCGTACATTTAGGACCACGTCCAAGGATGAATTAATCCTCAATCGTACATTTAGGACCACGTCCAAGGATGACTTAATCCTCCACCGTGCATTTAGGACCACGTCCAAGGATGACTTAATCCTCCACCGTGCATTTAGGACCACGTCCAAGGATGACTTAATCCTCCACCGTGCATTTAGGACCACGTCCAAGGATGACTTAATCCTCCACCGTGCATTTAGGACCACGTCCAAGGATGACTTAATCCTCCACCGTGCATTTAGGACCTACGTCCAAGGATGACTTAATTCTCCACCGTGCATTTAGGACCACGTCCAAGGATGACTTAATCCTCCACCGTGCATTTAGGACCTACGTCCAAGGATGACTTAATCCTCCACCATGCATTTAGGACCTACGTCCAAGGATGAATTAATCCTCCACCGTACATTTAGGACCTACGTCCAAGGATGACTTAATCCTTAACCGTACATTTAGGACCACGTCCAAGGATGACTTAATCCTCCACGTCCACCAAGGACTTCATTCTCGAATACTTACGTCTACGGCTCTTCTTTAGGACTGAAGTCCAGGAATGATCCAATCCCTTCACATGTTCATCAAGAACTTCATTTTCGAAGACATACGTCTACGACTCTTCTTTAGGACTGAAGTCTAGGAATGATCCAATCCCTTCACATGTTCATCAAGAACTTCATTTTCGAAGACATACGTCTACGGCTCTTCTTTAGGACTGAAGTCCAGGAATGATCCAATCCCTTCACATGTTCATCAAGAACTTCATTTTCGAAGACTTACGTCTACGGCTCTTCTTTAGGACTGAAGTCCAGGAATGATCCAATCCCTTCACAACATGTATAACAAAACATGTATCCTCATCATCAAGACATGTATAACCACAACATGTATCATCATCATCAAAACATGTATAACCACAACATGTGTCATCATCATCAAAACATGTATAACCACAACATGTATCATCATCATCAAAACATGTATAACCACAACACGTGTCATCATCATCAAAACATGTATAACCACAACATGTATCATCATCATCAAAACATGTATAACCACAACATGTATCATCATCATCAAAACATCAAAAACTAACATCAAAAGCATGTATACATCTATCATCAAAAGCTAACATCAAAAGCATGTATACATCTATCATCAAAAACTAACATCAAAAGCATGTATACATCTATCATCAAAAGAAAGAATATAAGAGTCCTAAGTCTAAATAATTCTAGTTAATTAAGTGTAGTAAATAGGTGACCTCATCATTGATGAGATAGACTTGTTATTGGATATTGTGCTACTCCCCCTTTCGAAGAGGGTCCTTCTGAACTACACCAAGCTTGTCTCGGCAGTGTTCAAACTTTACTTGAGACAGAGGTTTGGTCAAGATATCAGCAATTTGATCCTCAGTGCTTATATATACGAGCTTGATAGCTCCTCTTTGCACCATATCTTGCATATAGAAGTATCGGATCTCTATGTGTTTTGACTTATCGTGGAATACAAGTTTTTTGAATGTCACACATAATCATAGTGGAATTCATTTCTAAGTCAAACACTCCATATAATAGCTTCTGAAGCCACACTGCTTCACAGCTGGCAGAGCAGACAGCTATATATATATATACTTCTTCAGCAGTACTGAGAGCCACACTAGATTGTTCCTTGCTGAACCATGAGATCATGGCAGATTCAAGACTATAACATCCACCTGATGTACTCTTTCTGTCTGAGGCACTTCCTGCCCAATCAGAATCTGAGTAACCATGTAAACGGAGTTCATGACCTCCAAGATAATATAGAACAAAATCTATTGTACCTTTTAGGTACCTCACTACATGCTTCGTAGTTATTAAGTGAACCTTTCTAGGTTCTACTAGATGCTGACTTAGGGTATTTGCAACAAAGCATATATCTAGCCTAGTATTTGTTAAATACATCAATGACCCAATGATTTGTCTATATAGGGTTAGGTCCACTAAATTCGATGAGTCATTAACTAATAACTTCAAGTTGGAGTCCATGGGAGTGGCCATGGCTTTATCAAATCTTTTTAGAAACTTCACAGCATACTTACCTTGATTTAAAAGATTCCTTTTTGGATCTTGCCATACTTCTAGACCTAAGAAGTAGTGCATTAATCCGAGATCTTTCATTTTCATTTCTGCGGCCATTTTTCATGATCTGTTTCTCATTCCTTGTCAGAAAGAGATTATCGTCACACAATAATGGTATGATAGGTTCATCATCCACAACCTTAAGGTAAAGGTTAGGAACAACTTTACTTCTGGTAAAGCCCAAGCTTTGTCATGAAGCTGTCAATTGTCCATTATTCACACTCAGCATTGAATGATCTTCTGCATATCTATCTGTGCCATCTCTCGTCAGATGGGTCTACTAATATGAGCCTCAAAAATCATTCGAACTCTGTGGTGAGTTCCTTCTTGCATCCATGTCATATGTGTATAGAACCCATATTCAACCTTGTAGCAAAGGTTGAGATCCACATCACCCATGATGATCATTAAGCTCATCAATTGACTACCGATCCTGGGAACCCATACAAAACCTGAGCTAGTCCCTTGGAGCAAAACATCTCATCATGATTCTCTTCCTCTTTCTAAGAGAATCTCTTAACCACAAGCTTTCTATGGTGTGTTTGATTTGTAAATCTTTTGTTGAACATCCATTGCTTGTTCAGAGTTCATCATTCATCATGATCTTTCCTACAAATCAAAATTAAGTACATGATTAGTAATACTTCATAATCATCAAATCATATTTGACATGATAACCTATTATGCATACAGATATCATTTACATAGTTATGCAACTATTTTGACCAATACTTTGGCACAACACTTTCCCATATCCTGTATGCATACAGTGGCTATCTAGATGCCTTCCATCTCTACCAAAACATACTATCGAGAGTGTGCACAGCTCTCAGCATGTCAGCAAAGAGGTTTCATTCTAGACAAGCAACAATGGAATGTTTGTCCAACTTACCAATCATATGCATATTAGTAGTATACTGTTCAATGCTTTATGAATGTTTACACTCAGCATGATATATTCTAGGAATACAAATATGCATACAAGCAATATCATTTACTATTTCTAATAACAACTCAAATACTTATCTTTTATGTTTGTGTGTTTGCCTCCCGCTTGATCTTCTATATGTCTTCTGAACTTCTATTCATTCTGTACCACTGTGCATGCTCAAGTGTACACTAGTGTCATCCTCATGATCTCATACACAAGCATACATTCATTAGTATATTCTCAATATCATCAAAACATTCTAATTCTAAATAATCTTGAATATGTACAGTCATGATCATTAGTATTCAGGGTTTCAAGGAATTCTTCGTTTACTCATGCATATTCTTGTTTGATCTAGTTAGTTAAACCAAGATAAGAGACATAATATGCATAAACCCTTGATTACTAACCAATCATACCAAGTATACTTACACAAGGTAAGATTCTAACATGACATAGGAAAACATACCTGGATTAGTATACCTGCATACCTAAACAATCTCTTCAATGATTTAGAAATCCTGAGCTAGAACCTGCATGTCTCGTAGGTTAAACATAATATAACAAAGTCATACATACCTCGTGAGTCTTTGTCTTCATGTTGTCATGGTCATGGAACTTGATTTGTCTTTTGTAATGTACCTGTGTCTTGTTAGCAGACAACATCAACCTCACACAACACCATAATGCATAAGTACAATCATATAGCCCTAATCAATGAATGTCTTTGATCATTCACATGCATTCATATTGTTACTAGGGTGATAAGACAATTAATAACATTAATCAATATTGTACTAATAAATAACATGAAGAGAAACACATTATGAACTTAATCAAGAATCAGATTTCAAGGCATACCTGAACCTCCTTAAGTCATACCTGTCGAGACTTTTTGTAGTCTTCTTATGTAAGGCCTTAGCCTCAACTCCCCCTGAAACTTGATCTGGAGCTTGATTAGGGTTTGCTAGAGAAACCCTAAAAATTCAATCTTTGACTTTCACACTTCTGAATGGATGAAAGTAAGTGTCTTGCTGAGCTGATCAAACTGGCATACTTCAATTTTGGAATCTCCAAAAATTTGACCCCTCAAAATTTCCTTTGAAACTTCTGGATCTTCTGGACAGGACCCCGAACTAGGGTTTGATGAAGCCCACCCTTCTGTCCAATCAAAAGGTTCGATCCAAGGCTCTAAACTCTTATTTTTCTGAGGAGCTTCTAGCCATGGTTACAGACTTCAAAAATTCCAACTTTTGCTGAAGCCCTAATTTTCCATTTTTCTGATCAAAATCCCGAACTAGGGTTTGATTAAGCCTGGTCTTCTACCCAACCAAAAAATTTGATCTTGGTCTCTAAATTTCGATTTTCCTGAGTAGCATTCAGCCGTGGACTCCGATTCTGAAAATTCTAACTTTCTCCGAAACCCTAAATTTCGGAAGCCATGAGTAAAGGTGCTCCAAAAATAACTCTGTTTTGACATAAATATGCACCTGATTGTTTCTGCTATAACTCTGAAATTTTTGCTCCACAGGGTCTGAAACCTTTTTTCTGCAGTATCCTGAACTGTCATCTTTCCATCCTAACAGGTCTGACCTCAATTGGGTTTTCTGAGAGAGAGTTATGCCAAGTGTCGCAACGTGACCTGTTTATGGGATAAAACAGGAGAGTGAACTTGTACGGCATGCCACGTGTCACTGTTTGAACTTCGGCCTCTGAAAACTTTTCTTGAGATATCTCTACCTGTTATCTTTCCATCCTGATAGGTCTGACCTCAATTGGACTCTCTGAGAGAGAGTTATGCCAAGTGTCGCAACGTGACCTGTTTATGGGATAAAACAGGAGAGTGCACTTGTACGGAATGCCACGTGTCACTGGTTCACCTTCGGCCTCTGAAAAAGTTTCCTGAGATATTACAGTCTATGTACTACCTGTCACTTTTTATGAAATTTCATTTGGAGCTTCCTAGCCCAATTTATGACCTTTTTTCCAAGATCACCTGATTTTGACTAAGATCTGGAAGAGGCAGAAACCCTAACTTGTACTGATCATAACTTACAAAGTACAACGAATCTGAGGATTCCCTTTGGACACAAGGTACCTGGGGATGTTATCTTCGACCTGTAAACTTTTTCAGACCCTGAACCTTCGCCAAAATGGGGTTATAGCGAAAGTTCCATGATGACTGGTTTTTGCTATGTAAAACCCTAACCTTCAAGTTGTCGTAAGTAAAGCAAGTGTTGTAAGTGCCATACCTTGTCTTCCTTCAGGTTAGATCTGATACCATGTTAAGATTTAATATGCTAAGACAGAAAATAGCAGCATTACATTCCATTTCACAATAATAGCATATACAGAATCACTGAAGAAACAACAAGCACAGCATAAACACAAGAGACAGAGATTTATCCTGGGAAACCCTCATGGGGTAGAAAACCCAGCAAAGCTTCCTCAATATAGATGACCAGCAATATACAAAGATGAAACCCTGAGACATGATCTCCTCCTCCACAATAGCAGACCTCTTCTCCACAAATGCGCTATCCTCAAGTGAGTGAGTGTGTGTCAAATGAGGAACACACCTCCTCTATTTATACACTACTCTGACACATCTTTTACACAAGTACACGTAGGCTCGTATTTAACCAATGGGTTAAATACCCCACTACAACTGACTGGGACGACCCCTCTAGGGTGGTCTAATAACCCTTTGACCCACATAACACATAAAGGGCCAACCTCCACTAGGGAAGTCTAATAACCCAAGTTACCACATTCTGACGGAGGAATAAACATCTCCGGATATACAATAAGATCTTTACGGAGGAATGAAACATCTCCGGAATAAATAATATACAAATATAATATTCTTTGAAGTTACAATATTTTAACACCAATGGCAGCTAGGTTTGCACCCTTAGCTTTTCCAGCTGCTTTGCATGATCTCCCTCAGAATCACTTATAGAGAATTTCTCTATATGATGGAGATG
This sequence comes from Larix kaempferi, assembly GCA_027924585.1. NCBI lineage: Eukaryota > Viridiplantae > Streptophyta > Pinopsida > Pinales > Pinaceae > Larix > Larix kaempferi. Next base: position 13,460,121 of record BSBM01001530.1, read on the forward strand.
GGAATTTCACAGCAAGACAACATATGGATAGATTTGAAGATTTCATTGACCTAGAAGAAGTAGATCATGATGGTATGAAAATGAGGTTGTTTTCTCATAGTTTGTCGGGAGAGGCAAAGAGATGGTTTAAGGATTTACCAGCAGCATCTATCCTTACCTTTGAAGCTTTTCAGACCCTGTTTTTGGACAGGTGGGAGGAAAAAAATAGTCCCTTACAAATATTATCTCAATATGACCATTTAAAGAAAGGGAATTTTGAGTCTGTACATGAGTTTTCTAGCAGATTTATGAAGGTATACAACTCCATTCCAACTGATATTAAACCCTTGGTAGGTGCTGCTAAACTTCATTATGCAGATGCTTTTGATGGGGGTTTTTCATGTATGTTGAGAGAGAGGAATTTTGCTACTTTTTCAGCTATGTTAAAAGATTCTCTAGAAGTGGAAGCAAATTTAATGGCTTCAGGGAAATTGAAAAATAGAGTAGAGATAGAGAAGAGAAGACCAGAAAACTAGCCATCCACATCTGCTTCTTCCTCTGCAAGTGATGTTAAATTTGAAATGATGATGAAGACTATGGAGAAGTTGATGGACATGTTAGCCCTAGATAACATACCACCTAATAGAGAGCAATATGAAACTCAAATAAGGAATCCAAATTTTAGGAGACCATTTCCTCAAAGAAACCAAAGAAATCTTGAAGATCAGCAGATAAGACCACCATTACCAAAACATTTGGTTGATGAGAAGGGTAAGAAGATCTAATGGATAACTGGATTCATGACTTTGATGACGTTGATTCTGAAATATATTTAACTGAAAAAAAAAAACCAGAATTTATTCGCCCAGGAAAATGATAGTCCTGTTTCAGAGCTAGATTCAGAACAATATCAGAATGCCATTGATGATTTTAAGAGAAAATGAAAGCTGATAAATCGTGATGTAATAACAAATAAAGGAAATCCCAATCCAAACCAGCTTTCCAACACCCAATAGAATTCAGAAAAACAAAAACAAAAGCAGAAGGACACTATTGTACAGAAGGACCCTGGAAATAGGGAACAACAACCAAAGGAAAGTAAACAGTCAAGTCCAATTGATGTAGATAGACCAATTTCATCCTTCAATATGAAGTCAGAGTTATCAAAGGTTAAGATTTCTATCCCCTTTAATGAGTTGTTGAGGAATAATGAATACAGAGAAGAAATTACTAAAATGGTTAAGAATCAAGTGAGTATCAACCAGATATTTTAGGAGTGATAGATGATTCTCCCACTATTGTCTTTGGGCCTAAAATTGAAGATACAGATGATGAGGAAGTCCCTCCTTTTTATTTGAGTTTGAATATCCACGATATGATTTTGCACAATGCCATGCTAGATTCTGGTGCATCTCATAATCTAATGCAAAAGACAATAGTGGAAATTTTGGGATTGGAGGTTACTAGGCCCTTATAAAGACCTGTATTCTTTTGATTCTAGAAAGGTCGGGTGTCTGGGATTGATAAAAGATATGGTGGTAACTCTTGCACAACTCCCAGCCAAAAGCATTGTGATGGATGTTGTAGTAACTGATATTCCTACAAACTTTGGTATGTTGTTATCAAGATCTTGGGCATCAAAATTAAAGGGAACTATGCAAATCGATTTTTCATATGCCACTATACCTTTGTTTGGAGGTAACAAAAGGTTATATAGAGAAAAGAGGTTAGACTATGTAGTCAACAGTAAGGATAAACCTAAAAACCATCATATTTATGCTATTGATACTGATTTGGGATCTTCTATATATTTCAATGATGGACCACACACTGATCCTGAAGTTCCTGTAAAGATTGAAGTTAAGGAGGATAAGGAATTTTCAAAATGACAAGAAGCCTTGGAAAAGAAACAAAATGAAGAAGGGTTGTGTACTATGTACTTTGATGGGTCTCTAAGTAAAAATGGGGCTGGGGCAGGTGTTTGCATTATATCTCTAGCCAGAGACTTTAAAACTTTATCTTATAAATTGACTTTTGAGTGTACTAATATTGTGGCTGAATATGAGGCTCTGCTGTTGGGTTTGCAGGATTTGAAAGATGTAGGGGTAAAAAAGATAGAAGTATTTGGGCACTCAGAGCTTGTGGTAAATCACGTGAATGATAGTTACTAAACCAAACATCCCAAAATGAGAGCATACATGAATGAGTTTTGGGACATGTTTGGAAATTACTTTACAGAGCACAAAATCAGGGTGGTTCCCAGAATAGACAATCAGGTAGCAGATTCTTTGGCTACAACTGCTAGTGGTTTCAAAGCTCCTATTTATTCCCAGAAAAAGTATGAAGTTGAAATTATAAATAGACCCTCAATACCAGACAACTCCAAATATTGGCAAGTTTTTTATGATGATCTGCAAATAAAGAGATTTTTGGAAATGTCTGATGAACTTGTGAATGATCAGATTGATACAGAAAATGAAAATTTAGAGAGCTTCCAAGATGATGAATCGACTGAAGATGAAAAGGATGAAAACAAAGAATGGCAAAATATGTTAGGAGGAAAAGACATAATCCAGTTGAAGAGAAATTTTATTCCAAGAGGCCCGATTCCCCTAGAGAAGTTGTTTGATCAAAATGATGTTGCTAAGAATCCTAAAGTTAAACCTGCTGATGATGTCGTTAAAGATAAAAAAATTAGGTATTGAAGAAGCACCATGAATCGTAATGTTGTCCAAGAAATTACCTGCAAAGGAGAAAGAAGAATATGTCAATTTGATGAAGAAATACACAGATGTATTTTCCTGGAGCTATGAAGACCTGAAAGAGTATGATACCTCTATCATACAACATACCATTCCAATAAAACCTGGAGAAAAACCTTTTAGGCAAAAGTTGAGAAGAGTAAACCCCAAGTTGTTTCTATGATAGAAAAAGAGATCAAAAACTTATTCAATGCTAAGATTATTGTAACTTTGAGGTTTTCGAAATGGGTAGCTAACTTGGTGCCTGTTAGAAAGAAAAATGGTGAGATTAGACTTTGTATATATTTCAGAAATCTCAACAGAGTTTCTTTGAAAAACAATTACCCATTACCGAAGATGGAGCACATTCTGCAAAGGGTGGTAGGGTCTGAAAGGATTTCAACTATGGATGGGCTCTCAGGCTATAACCGGATTAAATTATGCCCATAGGACCAAGAGAAGACTGTTTTTACTACACCATGGGGTACATTCATGTATGCCAAAATTCCCTTTGGGCTGATGAATGCAGGAGCTACATCTCAGCGTGCTATGGACATCACTTTTGCAGAAGAAAAGGATAAGTTTTTAGTTTTTTACATGGATGATATCACTGTTTATTCTAGGTCTGACAGGGAGCATATCAAGCACTTGGAGAAAGTATTTATGAAGTGCAGAAAATATGGTATTTCACTAAATTCCAGGAAATGGAATTTTGCACTGGAAGAAGCGAAATTGCTTGTACATATTATTTCGAAGGATGGTATTAAGATTGATCCAGAGAGGGTCAGTGCAATTTTAAAGGTTGAGGAGCCCAGGAACAAGAAGGAAGTGCAATCATTTATTGGACAGGAAGGTTTTCTGAGGAGATTCATTCCTAGCTTTACTGAAATATTGAGAAATATTACTGACATGATGAAGGACAGTCAAATAAAATGGACAGAGGGTTCTAGAGAATCTTTCAAAGGTATTAAAAAGGCCATCATTGAAGCTCCAGTTTTGGCAAGTCCATATTTCACTAAATATTTCCTAGTATTCTCTTATGCATCTGAGCATACTATAGCTGGATTCTTATTGCAGAAGAACAGTTAAAATTCTGAGCAACCTATAGCATTTTTCAATAAGGTATTGAGAGAGGGAGAATTGAAATATTATATCATGGAGAAGTAGACCTATGCCTAGGTAAAATATTTGAAATATTTTAGAGTGTACATTCTTCATTCACACACTGTTGCATATGTTCCAACTAATGTAGTGAAGAGCATTATTACCCAACCAGATCCATAAGGGAAGAGAGCAAAGTGGATTGCTGTATTATTGGAGTATGATCTTGAAATCAAGCCTACCAAGTTGATTAAAGGACAAGGACTTGCCAAAATGATGACAAATGCTAATTGTGAATCTTTACAACTCAACTTCCTGACCAGTGATTTAAACTAGATTGATACAGGGATATAGGTAATGCCATATTTTTCTTCATCACCATGGTACATTGATATTGTATATGTTTTGCAAAACCTACAAGCCCCTGTAGGATTGAGTAAAACAAGAGCTAGATCTGTGAAACTGAAGGCTGCAAAGTTCTGCATTATGAATCAATACTTGTACTGGAAAGACCCTGGTGGTGTATTGTTAAATTTCCTATTGGAAAATGAAGCTCAGCAAACGATGAAGGAATTCCATAAAGGAGATTGTGGGGGACACTACTCATGGAAGGTAACAACAAATAAAATTTTGAGAGTTGTTTTTTATTGGCCTTTCTGATGTTTATAAAGAGACTACTACATGTCATCAATGTCATATTTTTATGGTAAAATGAAATTGGTTTCACTTCCTCTTAACCCAATTTCAGTAGAGGCACCCTTCCAACAGTGGGGGCTAGATTTCATTGGGAAAATCAACCCAAATTCTTCAGGTCAACATAGATGGATTATGACAGCAACCGATTATTTCACAAAATGGATTGAAGCTATACCCACAAGGGGATCCACTGATGTTGTGATCATGGATTTTTTAGAAAATAACATTTTGGCCAGGTTTGGATGTCCCAGAAGGATTGTGATAGATAATGCAGCTGCTTTCAACTCTAAGAAGATGATAAGTTTCTTCCATAAATATCGCATCAACTTGAACCATTCTACTGTCTACTACCACAAGGGAATGGATTGGCTAAATCTTCTAACAAAATCCTGGTAAGAATAATTAAGAAATTGTTAGAAGAGAACAAAAGAGCTTGGCATACAAAGCTGAAATATGCTCTGTGGGCTGGCAGGATTAGCACAAAAAGGGAAATTGGAATGTCACCATTCTAGTTAGTATATGGAGCTGAAGTTGTTTTTCCAACATTTTTAGGAGTGATAGTCATGAAATTGTTGCAGGGACATGAAGATGAACCAAATAATATGCAGAGAAGGATAAATCAGATAATATAACTGAATGAGATGAGAGATAAAGCCTATGACAAAGAACAAGTACATCAAGATAAAATGAAAAATACTTTCGATAGGAAGGTTAAGGAAGAACAATTCCAGATTGATGATTTGGTTTTAAAGTGGGATGTTCCTAGAGAAGACAAGCATGGGAAGTTTGATCATATGTGGGTAGGTTCATACATCATTGCAACATATAGAGGTGCAAATTCATTCATTTTGGAGCATCAGGATGGGTCTCAGCTGGGAAGTGGCCCAGTAAATGGAAGATTTATGAAGCATTACTTGCCCTGAGGATGACAGGTAACTTTTGTACCGTAGGTGTATATGTTTATTTGCATTTGAATCAGTACAGATGGTGAACCAAGAGATTGGAAGTCCGAGGAGAAGGATCTGAGATCTGGAGGGGTATCCATTTCCTTTATTTTAGTTTTATATACAAAAAAAAATAGTGGTTTGAAGTTTTTGAGAACAACCCAATGGATCAGGCACTTGGTCTACGGGGTTCTTTGCTACCTCACAGGGAGGATAGCATCCCCAATTGGAGCCATTTGTTAGCACTAGTTTCATATTAAATAGTTGGAGGGGGTTAGATCCTCGCAGATAATATGTAAGGTCTGGGATTCCTAAGTTGTATGACCCATAAGAATGCTAATGAGGTCTCTAAATGTTTATTCATAGGTGGGAAATGAAAATGATTGAAGAGCATAAGTTTTAACATTGCAAATGAGGGTAAATGTAAAAAATCTGCTCAAGGTTATATGAAGGAACCAATGAATGGAGTGGATCTATTGCAGTGGAGATCGACAGCTTCAAAGCAGTTATGCAAAGGTAAAATGTCTAGTTCTGGTTGTAAGCAGAAAGGCGTTAAATGGAGGGCATAACCAACTGTCAGATCTTGGGATGAAGCAAATCCACGATCGTCAAGTGGTTCACTGATTAGACATGCACGGAGAAATGAACTTTTCAGATTTGCGAAGTGGCTATAGGTTCCACATAGGTCGACGATGCAGATATGGCGGAGAAAGGCATCAAAAACAGTCATTGGCTTCGCAAATACAACATGCACAAACAACCAACACTTTCCAAGTTGGCAAAGCTTGGTAAGGACCGCACCTTTAGACGGCCAGGATGCGTATAAGACTCAGATCAATGATCGGCATTGGCTTTGCGGGATAAAGGTGTGGGAAAAGAAACATTTGAAAGGTTGAAGACTGCAAAGGATTGAGAAGTTAAACAAGGAAAGATATCAACATCGCAAGATCGATCGTGCAAATGGATGGCTCAAAGAATTGCTCTATCACTAGAGGTGCTAGACTGATATGAAAGGATAAATAATATAAAAATGAAATGCACAGAGTTTCAGGTTCTTATTTGTCCTATGCATTGGAAAGTGAAAGCCGATGACTGTGTAGAAAGCAGCCACCTCGGTCATGAATATTGGACCAGCTATCAGTAAAACAGGTAGGTCTCTTGTCCTCATATAAAACTAGTTAAATGGATGAGCTTGGAGAAGTAGATCCCCGGGTTTTGAACATCATAAAATAGAAGAATTGTTAGAAGATAAGGATGCTGAGATATATGACACAGTACTACTAAATGGACCTGTTGAAGCAGTAAAGGATAGGATGAAACTTATTAGGGACCAGGGTATAGATGTCCATAAGGTATACATATTGTTTTTTCTGTTTTTCTCAGTCGACCAAAACCCTAAATTACCCTGAATTCGTCAACTGGTGCGCTACTAATTATTCCTCTTTTGAGAGGGTAATTATGGATGCATCTGGCTCGAAGATCTTGTGTCCTATCAGCCTTGTCGTTATAAGAAAATCCCTGTCAATTCCTGATGAATTAAGTTTGAAGTCCAAGGATTACAAGGAAGAATCCCTAATTCAATATTTTAGACAGTCTACAGTTGGGTTAAAGCAAAGTTTCTTTAGATTTTTCCAAGACCTAGTGTCTCATTGTAGGACCAACCTTTCCCAGCCAAAGTTAGTCTCTTTACTGAAGAATCTAAGTGTCTCATAACCATGCTAAGCCAATTCTTAGGATTAGACACATATATGTATGTCACTGATCCCTTGATGAGTTTATTGTTCATCCTTAGCACCTTCTCGTTAGAGTCTGAAGAGTCTAACCAGTCAGTCCAGTGTGCTTGCCTTAAGTTTGATGAGTTCCTGGCTGAGAATATCCATTCTCAGCTAGTGAACTTCCACAACACCAAAAGTTTCAGGTTTCAATCGTATTTGCTAAGGATGTTCTTTTCATTTAATGAAGAAAATTTGCAGCTTCCTGAGATGATTCTCACAAAGGAAATGAACACAGATTATAGCAAGTTCATGAACAACCTCATGTCAGAAGTTTACAATGTTTTTTATTAGGAAAGATTGCCCAGGGTGCTAACAGAGATGAAGGAGATGTTGCAACCTTCTCTTGAGAAGAAAATAGGTGACTGGTTTCTCTTGGAACACAGCACAATCATCAGAGTATATGGGTTCACCCATCCACCTTATGTACTACTAGCATTCTTAACTCCTAGAGTGTTTGATCTGGAATTCATCAGGCAAAAGTTAAAGGAAGAAATTGAACATTTCCTAGATCATAAGAAAGCTTCAGACATTACATTTCCATGGGTTGTAGGCCCATTCATCATTAAGAATAAAGCTTCCCTTTCAGCCATTGAGTGTATGATAAGAGAGATGGGATTTCAAACAAAGGCTGCCATCAACTATGATCCCCACCACATTATCTCAAACCAAAGACAAGAAAGTAAAAGAAAAGGCTTTGAGCATTTTGAACTTGCAGGTCTAGTAGAAACTTCAAACTGGTTGGAATATCACCCTAAGACTCAAGAGAAGGTTGATATACAGGGGGATTCCACTACCTCAGTGGAAGGATTCACTTCACCACAGTTTGATATTTACAACTTGATTCCATCATTGGAAAAAGTTGCACCCTTAGCTAGCTGCTCTGAGAAGAGAAATAAAAGAGACTTCTCTGGGGTTATGGATAAAGAATATGAAGACACAACAAGAATCCCAAAGAAGCAAAAGGTATAAGAGGAAAATCAGATTGTGCGGGTGACAAGTGATAAAGGTAAGAAGAAGCATGCGAAGGCCAAAGTACCAGCCTTCGAAATCAAAGAGTATGTATTTGACAAAGCAGCTACTTAGGCTGTTGCACAAGGCAAGAGTAGATCAGAGCTTTTGGATGAGTATAAAGAGAATAAAGAGGCAGCTTCAGAAGAATCAAAGTTGTATGCAGAGGTTAGACAGATCTCCAACAATAATGTGCCCTTAGTCACTGTCAGAAGCCATGCTCAGAACACTTTGAATCTAGCTTTGGCAACCAAAAATAAGGCCACTGAGGTGAAAATGAACCTAGAGGACATTCCCATTCCTGACATGATCCATTTGCATAAATAAACTAGAGATATCATTTATGATAAGTTGTTGAAAGATGCATTAGAACTGTCCAAATTATAATCCGGTAAGGATAAGGTTGGGAATCAACTTAGACAGAAAAGGGTGGAGAATAAAGCTCACAAGGAACAAATAAAAAAGTTGCAAACATAATTGTTGGCTATTGAAGGCCAAGAAGACAAAAGGGCAAGCATACAAAATATGTTGAATGAGAAGGATAATACTATTCAAACACTAAAGAAGAAACTAAAGATTCCTTCCACTAAGTTGGTAGAAGCATCTGAGTTGATAGAGCCTGAGAAGAAAAGAGAAGAGTTGAAAGGTGAATTAATAGACTGTAAAGCCAAATTACAGAAATTTGAAGAGAAAGAAAAACAATGGCAAAAGGATGTGTCTCTTATAGTGGAGAGAGAGAAGAATCTAAAGGCTAAATATGAAGATTTGGAGAAGAAATTGCAAGAGAAAAGCAAATAATTGGAGAGTATGGTCACCTATTCTTCCATTGAATCTGTTGACTTCTCCATCGTTCAAGCTATGGCACAGGTAATTATGAAGGACTTAGAGCTAGAGAAGTTGCAGAAGCAGAACACAAATCTAAAGAGCATGGTTTCAAAGCAAGAACAAGAGAGAAATGCTTGGGAAGCCAAACACCAAGAGTTACAGGTTAAGAATGAAGAATTGTTGAAGCAAGCCACAGGCCAAACATCATTACAGGAAGAAAAGCAGGTAATTTGGGATGATATCATTGCAGAGGCAGACAAATTCAAACCCTATCTTGACTTTGCTTTTGACAAGGAAGTTGTAATTAAATTGTTCAAGCAAAGTGTAACGGCAGTGAAAGAAAAGTTGAATAAGAAGCCCATTGAGTGTGCTGAAAAATGCCATAGAGTTTTTGAATGGATTAACTAAGGACGAATTGAAAGCAACAGGCATAAAGGACATATTATCTACCATTATTTGGGCAAGGAAAGCGGTGAATAAACATCATCAGTTAGATACAATTCACGCCAGGATAGATATTTTAGCACACCAAGTGAATCTCTTTAGAGATATGTTTGATCCTTTGTTCAAGAAAGGGATTCCACTCTTTTGGGAAGAAGATGGTACCATGCTGACTCAAAAAGAGTATCAAGACAGGTTGATGGAATGCAGGTTGGATCATGAAAACTTTGCTGACATGAGCCAATCACTGTCAAGTAAAACAGTTGTGGACAAGCTGGCAAAGGATTTTGAGTTGGTTTTGATTTTCAAAGAGGCATGTGCACACCTGTAGGTATATTCATATAGAGATCATGTGGAGCTAAGCGTATTGCTAAAGGAGGTGGCCACTACATATTTTCCAGCTGCCGACCAATGGAAGATTGTGGAGAAATATGGAAAAGCCAAGTTAACGCTGCATGCATAAATATTTTGAAGATCGTGGATATTTGCAGTCTGAAGAATTAAGTTACTTATGCTTTTGTTTATTTACTAGGGTCTATTACTAGTCAGTAAATATTCATTGACACAAGTAAAAGGCAGTTAAGCCTACTTGTCAGCTCTTGTTGTTTATGTTGTAACTGATTTTCAAGGATGATGGACTTGTCTGTATAGGTGTCATCACAATTGTAACAAATTTCTGTTAACGTGACTCAAACCTGAGGGTTGTCTGCTCTTATATATTCACATGTAATAGAGAAGAAAAAGGGTTAGAACCCATGAGAACTGTGTTGTGTATTGTGAGACTTGCCTTTAATAAAATCACAGCATTGAAGCTGGTTTTTTGCAGAGATTCATGTGTTTTTTATGTCGCAGTATGTTTTCCCTTTCTTATGTGAATGTGTATCTTGTTTATTATTTCCATAATTTTTTCCCTTCATGTCTGAAATAAGAGTTTGATAGTGCAGAATTCATACATGTATGCTTTGTCTATTGGTTCATATATTCACAAAATCTCTTCTACTAAAGTTAACATTGAATTCATCCTTGTTAGATGCTCATGTTAATGGAATGTTCTTTATTTCTTCTTTCCCACCAGACCAAAGCATTTTTACTGTGACTAAATGGTTACCTTGCCTTTGTTATAAAATTCCATGCAACAACACTGTAATTTGATATATTTGTTATTTTGACTCCATTGCCCAATGAATGCTTACCTTATTTCAACCAAACAACAATCTGATCTTAATTTTCATCCCTATATTTGGCCTTGTTAAACAATCAACAAGAGATCCCTCTCTGGAAAGAAATAAGCCAACTCTCTTTCCTAAAGCTTGGTTTTCTGGTTACCTTGAAGTGACTCTTCCCACAACCTAAGGGTCATTTTGAGTGCTAACAGTCACTATACCGACTAGTCTCTGTCACTATAGTGACATAATGAACTTGTTAGTTTCTTTCCCAGGTAACAATATTCCATGGCTATAGCGACGATGTCTGAGTCCAATTGTCGCTATACCGACAACTAATTGTTGCTATGGCGACGTTCTGTTAAGCACATAACGACGGATTTGATATACAAGCAATGATCATTCTGTCTCTTGTATAACAAATCCATCGTTATGTTCATGGTGGATCATTGCTATAGTGACGCTCCGTCATGAACATAGCGACGTATTTTCTATACAAGCGATGGAATGATCGTCGCTTGTATATAAAATCTGTATCTATGTGCTTGACAGAACGTCGCTATAGTGATGGTTCCATGGATATAGTGACGGAATGATCGTCGCTATAGAAATGGAATAGCATTACCGGGTAAATCAAATACGAAGTTTGTGTCGTCGCTATAGCAAGGATATCTAATTTAAAAAAAAAATCAATGGGGTATAATTCCTATGAATTTCAGGGAATTGGACCAAATGGTGGGAGGGCGTTTGAATAAGGGTATAATTCTTAACGTGGGTGATTTAAAGTGGCTTGTAGAGAATCCCAAGGCATGGGGAGCATCAATAGGGTTTCTAGTCCTCATCTTCTGTGAAGTTGTTATGAAATTGAGCCAATTTTTAGGTCGATATGGAATAACTGGTTGTCTATGGATGATTGGGATTGCGACGTGTAAAACATACCTACGTTGTCAAGTATATTAGAATTCTATGGAGAATGATTGGGACCTACATCCTCTACCGATTGTTTCCAAACCAACTCCAGGATTGTTTCCTAGGTTCTCCCTTGTTTCTTCTTCTTTCCAAGTTCTCGAGTTAGTTTAGTGTTTAGAAGATACTTCTTGAAATGCATCAAATATGTCATTATTTTAGATTTGGTAGATCATAATCAGCATCTTGAATTTTGGTTAAATTTTTTTTATGTACATATTTAAGAAGCACAATAATGACCTAAACATTGCCCATCCACCGAGTGCAAAATGAATGACCAATAGTGAGACCCTGAATTGACATTTGAACCCAGGAAGCCGGAACTAATAATATAACGCCTAGATAGGAGTCGGCAAGGTGGCAAATCGCTAATTATATGGGATATTACAATTTTTAAAAAAATGCCTAAGGTTATGTGAAAATGCTCCAACACCCGTGTGTGCTTCAAGGCATTCTAACAACCGATGAGTGATCGAAGGATGAGGAACGTATTCCCATTATTTTAACGGCTTGTGTCTAGCATTTAATCTAGTTGCATGTTTACTAGTATTTGCTGGTTATTAAAAAATATTGATGTTTCCTTTCAAAACAAATATTTTGCCTAGACAGTTACAATAAGAATTCATGATTTTATGTGAGGGTTTGAATGAAATTTCCATGCGAGGGATTCCATAAAGAACTAGTTTTTCTAGTGTTGATCTCTTAGGGGTAGAGTGATGTTAGGAGCAAGAGAATTGAAAAAGTATACAAGAACTATGCAAGTCATGGTGTGGGTTTTGATGAAAGTTTTGTCATGTTCAAGCCAAAAACAATGATTCATTGACAAGAATGGACTTAGAGCAAAACAAATGCTAGTATGGGGCCATAATGTGTGTCTAGTCAGCATAATGAACATAAAACTAATAACACCAGCTACTCCAAAACTCCCTCTAGTTTGGTGAACTACATGTTATTGAAGATTTTTTGTTCCCATACTCGAATTGAACAAGAATTTTCCCAAACAACAATAACGCTATATATATAACCAACAATAAAGCCTATATATATAAATAACGCTTATGTATATAAATTTGCAGACAAATGATTTTTAATAAAACATATTTTGGCACATATTTCCTTTTTCTTGAAAAATTGAAAGGTAATATGATTCAGGAGGCCATCCTGAATCATGTAATCTAAGCCTTAGGATTTTGATTCACCACTCTCAACCACTCAACTAACCGAGCTTTGAGTAACTCCCAAAATTGGAAAAAAGATTGAGATTACTCTTCAATTCTCTAAATAATTAAAAAACATATTTATAAACTATTATAAAAAAACATATTTCCCGCCCAGATACAAACGGTCATATAAATTTTCCTTTGAGAATGTTGTGCACAGGTACTACAGAGAACATTATAATAAATATTGTGAAACTAAAATAAGATCTAACACTATTGTCTTGGAATATTTGAATAGGCATATTACTGAGAGCTCCCAGGTGCCATGCTAGAGATTCAGAGCCCTCAATGGGTATCTATATTAACAAGAAAGAGTGGAACACATTTTCAGTCTATATGAGTTGAACCAAATTGAATTTAGTTGGACAACAAATAAAAATTCAAGCCAAAAGATTCTTCTTTCCAATTACATATTTGGATTGCTTGCACTAATCAATGGCACTTTGTCCTTATTGAAGAAGCTCGTATAATAATTCATGGAGGGAGGGAAAATATCAACATCAAAGTGGTTGAAGATCACATGGGTTTGTATCCCCGGTCCATCTACGATACAGGGCCATACACATTCCTCTTCCATTTTTAATTGTTGATCACCCATATGAGCACCTTTAATATTTTGAGAAGAGATTGTGTGCGTCATTAGCCTCACATACTTCTTCACAATATGTTTATCACTATACTAGTCCTGTTGTTGTTAAATGGATAGTTTGGGGTTACTTATTGTTGTAATCCATGATTAAAAATGGTAGAGAATAGATCTCGATGGACTTGAGTTCCACCATGAATCTCAGAGGCATTCCCATAGGCAGAGGAGAATAAGTAAAATCATCCATGCCCAATATGAAAACTTGTTGACCCCAAACATGGGAATATTCACCTTCAATTTGTTGGTGGATTTAACTAACTTGATGTGGGTCTTCTCCTCATTTTCACTAGCCTTGCACCTAGATTCATTGTAGTAACTGGGTCTCTAGTTTGAGTCTCGATAACCCGATAAATATCTATCCAAAAACAATGATTCATTGATAGGTCACTAGCCTATCATAACAGATGGTCATATCCCATAGAAATGCCATTATATTCTTAAAAAGTGTCCCTTGTTCTTTTATTCCCATATTTTGGCAGGAGATTCCTTCTCTGGATGAGGCAAAATGAATAAATGCCTCGGAAGGATTTATTACAAAAACATAAGATGATTTATTGAGTCCACAAACTTTAGCTGAATCATCTTTCTTGTGTGGGTATTTCTTGTGCATATTGAAAGAAAGAGAACCTTTGAATGGAAGATGTGAAGAAATATTATTAATCCAATCTCTAGGAAAAGTCTTCCTCCCTTGAAAGAATTGAATCCCTAATATGCCAAGCTATTGAACCACTTTCTTAATAGATCTTGCATTTCCACTTTCAACCATAAAAAAAGGAACTTGAAGAAGAAATAGCCTTTCTAACATTTTCCTGCACTCCAATTAGATGCTTCTCCACTTGGGAAACTATTGCATTCTCATATCTTCAACCTCTCATATGCTTCATACTAGCGTTGAAATTTCAATAAGCTCATTGCCTAGCTATTTCATAAATATATTTCTCTAAGAAACACAATGAGCAAGAACCAAATCATCCAGACCTATACTATAACAATCTAAGGATAAAAATTCAATCAGAAAATGTTCAACTGAATTCAAGAACTTCACTGTTGCTTCTAGACCTTTGCATTTAGAAATTGCATTGAAAATTTCAGTTAGAGAAGTTTGCAATTGCATTTTATTTCCATTGAATAATAATATTTCACTATTGCTTATGAAAATCCCATTCTCCTCGCAGTTTAATTCTGGAGGTAAATCCATCTGAAGAAGTTGGCTAGTAGTCTAAAATGGCCCTCTATAATGCACTTTAATCACAATTGGTTCAGGAAAAGTTCCAGAAGTCCACATTGATAGCTGATTCAGAGTGGTTTTATTTAGTAGGTATTTACCATGATAGAAGCTTGGAAGAAAGCACGATATCAACACTCAGTGCTATGTTTTCTTCTTCACAATGAGAACTGAACATTTGTTGATCCACACAGAGCAACTAAGAAAGCCACATTCTACGCCAAATATTTAATGCATGCATTACAAAAAAGACACATATTTTGGATGGCATGATGCCATTTTGATTATTATACTGTAGTGTTGTATCCTATAAACCTAATTTGATTCATTACAGTTGAATTGATTTATCTCTCCATCCATAAGAATCCCCATCCAGTGATTCATTTGGTACTCTGCGACCACTGAATAGTATATGTATTTTTTCTATGGGATGATAAGATGCCCAATAAATCCTAGGTAAGGATTAGCAGAAGTGTATTTGTACTGGAATTATGTTAATGTGGTTACAAATAGTATCAAAAGTATTAATAGGAGGATACGTACTTGTACTCCTTGCAATTCTCGAGAAAATGTTCCAAATATTACTTTCTTTGTAGTGGAAGGTTTGTAGATCATCCCAACAAACATAAATGTAAAGTAATTATTGTTACAAGACATATTACTATGAAATAGTTTTCATTTCAATAGTTTGAATGACCCTCTTATAGGTTAGAATATCAATCCTTCAGTGCTATGGTCTACATATATACTAGTGCTATGGTCCATGACACTACTATTTCACTACTCCTAAAATAAAATAAAATAAAATAACAAAATAATGAAAAACTTGTATGAGTTATGGGATGTATGTCTATCTCTTTGAAGAGAGGAGTTACCTTCATACACAAAACTGTCTAGAGAAAAGTGTGCATAGCCTATATGTATATCTTTCCCTTATTTTTGTCAGAGACTGAAAATTCTAAATGACCTTCAAGGAATATATTGCTTGCTTAGAATAATAAGGTCTTAATGTTGATGGATACTAATGTTAACACATGATCACGTTGCTTAATCATTGGTTTGATTGTGATTATCCTTTTACCTCCTCATAGCTATCAATTTGAAGATAATCGTTAGCCTCTACAAGCAAAACTATCTATGATTATTGGGAAGAGCTTGTTTTTTCAAGGATTAGGGGAAATACAAAATTATTCAAAAAAGAAGTATAGTATCCTCTGTTAGGTTATGTGCCAAGTTTTCATCTCATGGTGCATGGATGAATTGTATTAATTTTTAGGTCAAAACCAAATCCTCTGAAGGTTCAATGATAGGATTGGATTTGGGGGCACATGTCAGTATCTTTGAAGAGGTGGAGCTTTTACTTTGATTCATGAAGGAAGAATACATCATTACAATCAATATGGGTGAAAATACTTAGGTTTCCTCTGGATTTATAGTTAATGGATTCCTTCAAGGAAATTGGTAATATCATTGGTCAATTCATAGAAGTGGATAATAACTACCAAAAAACAATACATGCACCATTCCCACATATTGGTCACACCAGATCTATGGGATGACCTAGCATAGGAAATAGTTTAGGGAATAAATACATGCAACATTGTTAGGTATTAGGCCATGTAGGAATCCCAATCATATGTACTATATGCCATTCCTATGGTCATCTATTGACCAAAATTTCAAATGTGCACTTAAATGTTCAAAGAGAGTGTGGGTTAAACAAAAATCGGATTCCCTAAATGCAGAAAAAGGGAAGGTACCTAAATAGAATAAGGAGGAATCAAACATAGTGGAAGGGGGGGGGGGGGTTCATGTAGAGACCTATTCAAAGAAGGAAGAATATTCTATAGTATTGGGTGAAAAAGAGTGTCAATTGA
This sequence comes from Larix kaempferi, assembly GCA_027924585.1. NCBI lineage: Eukaryota > Viridiplantae > Streptophyta > Pinopsida > Pinales > Pinaceae > Larix > Larix kaempferi. The sequence continues at coordinate 13,476,728 of BSBM01001530.1, forward strand.
TACATGTTCAAGGGGGCTCTCATAGGATCCTTGTGATACAAAAACAAGTATGTAAAATACTAAAGATGTAGGTATGTAAAATACTAAAGATGTAGTTACGAAAAATTATCAACAAAATGCACCATTAGAAGCTTAACCAAAACTTGAATTAATAAATTTCCAATTTCCACTACAATTTCTATAAAATGTTAAGGAAAATATTTTTGTTTAGACCAAAATTTATAGACATATATGGGGATTAATAACATAGCTTCTCCTATGGGAAAAAAATGGAACCTTGGAAAATGTTAAGGAAAATTTAAGGTCTAATTTGCATTTTCCATTTCTTATGATCTATTACATGAACCTATCTAGGAATTTATCATAAGATCTTGACCTACATATTTCATGCCCTACAAGATGATGTTTCATGTAGTCTAGGGTAGATGAGATAATGTGTTATGGTGTTAATGTGTTTGCATTCATAAACTTGACTAAAAATGATTAAAAACACGTGTAAGCCACCACAAGGAAGGATAGAATAAATATAACCTTGTGATCCAACCTCTAGTTTTTGTGATGCCTCCAACAAATTGTTAGCCCTGGTGTATCCCTCAAAAGAGTCATTACTTCTGGACATGCACTGCATGCCTTATGTACAACTACTGGGCTTCTCACATAGTGCCACAAGATAGATTTTGAATAGCAACCTATGTCTTTATACATTTGATATTTTGAATAGCAACCTAATTAATTGGGTCTACAAGATAGAGGACTTGTAAAGAAAAAAAGTATGGCACAGTTGTCATGTTGTATGTATTACTACAGTATAATAAAATTTTGTAATTATTCTGGAAAAGAGAAACCATACCTCAATATCCTTCAAGTCCAGCATGTCCCAAAAACAATGAGCTACAATAACTATCAAAGTACTGAAAACAATAACAGTAATAATAGTAGCAATCTATATATAATAGTATCAATATATATAAGATCCGAACCAATTATAAACTCAAAATCGGATGTTGGGGAAGACCTCCCTTATCCTCAAACTTCAACCTCTTAGCATTAGGTTACTTGCATGAGACTCAACTAAACCAACATACCTGCGAAAGGAGAGAACCCAGAACTGGAAAATACCCTAAAATAGATCATCCAACCCTCACAAATAAAAAATAGTAGCAGCAAAACAGTATGACCAACTCACAATAAAAAACAACAACAAAGTACTCCAAAAAATTCAAATAAGGTATCTCTATGGTGGATGGCACCTAAGGAGGGCTCTTAAGGTCAACGCAAGGGTGGAAAACAATCCTAAGGGGTCACACTAGTCATCAACAAGCTGGACACCAACATTTAAGGGTTGTATAGCTCAATGTTACCATGCAAGGGTCACTCATGAGTCACCACAAGGATAAATATCACATACAAGAAAACATGCAAGTCAACGCAACATAACAAGGCAACACAACGTCATGCTAGGCTCATGCACATCAAGTCAACGTCAGGGTAGGTTACCCGGCCTTCTCAACTATATGTGGTCATACATCTCATGTGTCTCATGCAAATAATGGAATCTCATAATCATCATCCCTGGATAAGGCATGTGTTCATCTCATCTTCCTCAATTTAACTCAGCAAGGGGTGGCCATCCCCTTGAGGATAACCATAGTCCTCGGAAGATGTCACACATATTCAAAAATAAGCTATGCAACAAAGTGAAAAAATATTTCGCATATAAATTTCAAAAAGCAAAAATACAGGTATATTAATTGTTCTAAACAGCACAGTACTATCAAACAAAGAGCTGCAATAATCATTAAAGTACTGAAAACAAAAACAGTAATAACAATAACAATATATATCAGATCTAAGTTGTTAATTAAAGACAACAATGTTGAAATAAAAATAACATGAATATATTAGATCTAAACGAATTATAAACGATATGGTCATCTCATGTTCCTCAGGTTAACTCAGGAAGGGGTGGCCAGTCCCTTGAGGATAACCATAGTCCTCGAAATATGTCACACATATTTAGAAATATGAATTGAGCAATAACATCCACATGTGAAACCTCAATTCTAAAATATGACCATGCACCGACTAGATCAAGAAACTTGTAACAAAACTCAACATCAGATGTTAGGGAATACCTCCCTTATCCTCAGAAAAATGCTTATAAATGGACTTCAACCTCTTAGCGTTAGGTTACTTGTATGAGACTCAACTAGACCAACATACCTGTGAAAGGAGAGAACCCAAAACTGGAAAAGACCATAAAATAGATCATCCAACCCTCACAAATCAAACACAGTAGCATCACAATAGTACTACCAACTCACAATAAAAATGAGAGTAAAGTACTCCAAAAAATTCATATAAGGTAGCACTATGGTGGATGGCACATAAGGAGGTTGTTATAGGTCAAATATGCACTTCTCCATTCATCGCATTGCTCTGTTGATCACACAAAAGGAAATTATGGATGGAAGAGCTAGGTTGAACCTGGATGAGTTATTGCTGAGATCACATTCTTTAGTTGAAAAACATATTTTTTCTACAGTTTTCACCATGTGTACGCTATTATTTCCACAGTGATCTAGCGTTCTGAACGCTGGTCTTGTTGAAGAAAACCTACGCACATCCTCTAAAATGTTGCAAACGTTGGTTTTCAAGTGAAAAAGTTTCATACTGTGTGCTATTCTACTTGTATGAAACCTGCGCACATCTTAAGATGAAATGAAAAAATATATTAAGATTACGAATTGGGATTAGTTGAAGTTGGTTCTGCAACTTCCCCAACCTCCCAATTCAATCACCTCTCGAATTCAACTTCCTACCTTGTCCCATAAATACAAGGGGAAGCCATGAGAGAGGGACCTAGAAGGAATCATAAGTTGTTGTTACGCTGGAGGAATCTCGGTTGCAGAAGTGTTTGGACAGATCAGGTATATATGTACTTATCTACATTTATTTGACAATAAAAGGTGGAAATACCCTTCCTGTCCCAATTGAATGTCTATTTGATGGAATGTTTATTTGATTAAATATCTGATTGTAGTTGATGTCAAGTTATTTCCAATTTCATCATATTTATTACAGTCAAGATACGCTGAGGAAGGTTAACCTTGTTTTGCAGGTTCATCATTGCGGAAGATTAAGCGAAAGCTAGGACCATCCATCGTTAAAAAGGTACAACTTTCCGAATCTTAACCTCTTTCCATTTGTAGTAACTAATGCAAAGCATGAATGTATTTACCTGTCACCCCAGAAGTTGGTAGTGTCGTCTCCCCACTAAAAGGTATTTTCCTGCACAATAGACTAGCGACTCTGCTGGGGATTAACTGGTTGTTTTATGCTCTAGGGAACCTTGCTAGGTTTTCTTCCAGCTTATTCAGTCTTTTGTTTTCTGAGAGGTTCTTATAGGTTGTTTTCCTATTCTTTTTATCTTGTTTCATCTCAGTCTGCTTCAACCACCTTCAACAAAGATTTTTGATTGCTTTAAGTCCCTGTGCGCTGGTTTGTTGTACTTACAGTAACGCATTTCTATCTTGTGCGCTGGTTTCCCTGAAACGCAGTAGCGCACTTCTTGTGGCAGGCGTTGATTCTGATACCACACAATAGCGCACTTTTCCTGTAGGTTCAATCCGTTTACTAGGGTTTGCTTCCAAGTTGGGGGATCTACTTCTAGCTTTTTGCCTTGCTTCTTTGACTGGATACTGAGACATGTTTTCCTTTCTTGAGACTTGTTTGCCTCTTTGGATTCTTGTAGATTGCCTTTGCTTACCTTAGCACTTGTTTAAGGTGTCTTTTCTGCTTTTTTAGACCTTTTGATGATGTGCGCTACTCTCTGCTAGACATAGCTACGCACTTTTTTCCCTAAATGCTTGTTGCAGTTATACAGACCTGTACACTCAACGCTTGTTGTCTGTGGCAACAACTGCGCACTTTTATTGAGTCTTTTCCTTTCTGTTAGGGTTTGATCCCAATTTGAGTTTTTAGGGTGGCTTTGAAGGGTTGTTTGGTCTAGATACCTTATGAACATCTGTTCAGATCAGTCTGAGTGAGTTGAAGCTTTCTAGTTATATTTTCCTTTGAGTCTGTGTGTTGGTAGGGTTACCTTTGGTTTGCTTACCTACTCTTTTGTTTGGCGGGTGTTTTCTTGGGTTTTGGTGCTTAGGAGCATCCTTTTAGGTCTATCTTTCCGTTGCAGGCATCTGTTTTCCTTTCTTCTTTTACACTTTGTTCCAAACCTAGATTTTTTCCATCGAAACAACTCGGTAGGTAGAGTCTTTCTCAAGTCTTTTGATTTGATTGTTTTAAGCCATTAGGTTGTTTCTTTACCCACACTTTGCGTTAGGTCTTACTTGTTCCTTTTTCAAGTTCTTTTTCTTTTGCAAATATTAGAAAAGACAAAAATTTAAATTGGTAGCTTAGTAGTGAGATTTATCATCTTTTTCGAAGTAGCATAGTTTATCTTGCTTTGAAAATTAAATTTTTTTTTCTTCTTAGGATTACCTATTTGTTAGTTTTGAAAAATATAAACGAAAAGAAAAGAGTCTTTTGTGAAGTTTCATGCATTATTTCTATACGCACTTTGATTTCTGTCGAAACCATTCCACACACTTCACTACCCTTATTGAGGAAAAAGTAGCCCTTAAAAAGAAATCTTAATAAAATTAACTAGCAACTTTTTCTTTTTAGGTATACACATCATCAACTAGCTTATGGGGTTTCAGATTTAAATCACCTTTAACAACCCGAAATTGGCTTCATTACTCAACAATCATAGTAATACAATCGATTAGGTAAACCCACCTCTATCAAAATATACTGGGAATGCTCTACTGAAACCAAAGTTAAGCACAAGGTCGTGGGCGATTGGAACTGTTGAGGATACCCCTTGTAACGTCCCCATTACATTCAAATGTAATTGATGTAATATTGTTATAAAATCATGGTGAAGAGCTCAAGGCCAAGGCCCCACCATCGATTTATTGATGCGTATGGTTTGCGTGCTAGCAAGGCACATTGGAAATTCAACCATCATGTAAATATGCATTTTAATAAAATACCCACTACTAGCTATGCAATGCAACAAGAGATGGGGGCATGATTTTTCAAGGAATTGGGAGGGAAAACATTCAAACCCTTGGAGCCAATCAATTCAAGCCAAGTGTCAATTGGAGAACCCATCAAACCCTCAACTACTCATGTTGACTTTTGTACCCAATCATTGATTTCTCCCAAGAGTTGCTTGAGGTAGTTAATGCCTTGGGGAATGAGAGGTATGGCTGTCCAAATTTGGGTATGGAAAAGTCACCCTACATGGGAAATCGTGTTTTGCTTCTTGGGCAAGAAAAGAGCCATGAATTGCTCCCCAAGCCATTATCCATCAACCAGTCTTCCTCCCTCACGAGCTTGGAGCTACCTGGGCATTTTCCAGCCATGATTGATGTGTTTCTTTCATTCTCCTAGCTGAGAAAGGGCGTTTTTTTATTGTATACCAGTGGGGAAGAAGGGGAATGGAATTGGGGTTCCATAGGGACCATTTTTGCTGTTAAATGCTGAGAGGGTTGGGGAGAAGACATTTTCCTTCCTGTGAATGTTTTTCCCCATACCATAGTTCGTTTTTGGATGGAAACAATTTGGGGAAATCCCAAACCCATGTCCATCCTGTTGGTAAATCCATTGCTTTGGCTTGAGCTTGAGTGTAGGCCTCCAGGGTTCAAATGTAGCCTGATAAACCTAGCTGTGGACTGGCTTGGCTGAGATGAAATGAGTAATTGGTTGTGAATGAGCTGGAATGTCCCCTTTTCCTTGAAAGAATCATTCCCAGCTCGGGGGGTGGCAGTTGTGTTGAGAGATTGATGAACACAACTGGCCTATGGTTGGGTGGAACGTTGCAGCGACATAGCTAGTTGTTTGGGACAGTTGCAAAATGGAGATAAGTGTTTTTTTGTCTATGTACTTACTTCTGCACTGTATTAATTTGATGACTGTTGATATGATGTATGCATGAGTAATGTGTGTGGATGGTTTGATTCCGCTGTGCATAATTGATTTGTTTTACATCTGCACACAATGATTTATTCATATGATTCTAATGAGTGGGATGAGATTATGTGAAAGCCCCATGAGATTGGCACCGTGTTCCCTTACTCGAATTGGGTTCACAGGTGGGTACGTTACACCCCCTTACTTTCCTCTCAACCATAAACCAGAGTTGATTCGTGTACGAGGGTCCACTAGTACTTTTAAGTGCTTTTGGATTTCGGGCTTTTCTACCCTTCCCATGCATCTTATCTCAATCAGTGGACGCTCTCTTTTGACCCTGAAAGGGATGTCCCATCTACTGTTCCTGTCTGGGTCCGTTTGCCCCACCTTCCCTTACACTATTGCAATGATGAATCCCTCTAGGAAATCGGGAATTCATTTGGGAAATATATTGATAAAGCTGAGCCAAAAGGCCCATTATTTTCATGTGCCAGAATCTGCGTTGAGGTTGACCTTGAGAAGGGGTTACCGGAGATAGTCAACCTATGCATGAACGGATGGGAGCATATTCAGAAAGTTGATTACAAACAGTTACCTTTCAAATGCAAGAAGTGCCACGAGTACGGTCACTTTGTCAAAAATTGCCCCAAAGCAATTCAGGAGACCCAGGAGAAACCCCAAGAGGAGGAATGGCAACAGGTGAAAAAAGGAAGAAGAATGAACGCTGCAAATCCGGACCCAAAGGAACTCCAACAAGATCGAGGTAAAGCTCAATCTCAAACTGAAAAGGAAACCAACATCAATAACCAGTTTTCTGCCTTGATTATGGAAGAAGGTGATGAACCGGATCCCCATCTGGCCGACCCTGGTTTAGACCCCCAAACCACTTTAATCCCCAACCCCATTCTCCCAACCTTCGGTGAAGGAAGCTCGGTTATAGCTTTTATGGGCTCCCCTCCCGCAGGAAGCTCCTCATGGGAAGAAATGGTTAAGCAAAGTAAAGCTCCTTCCCGCTCCTCTTCACCTGAATCTTCTTCCAAAGAATCCCAAGAACCTCCTGATATCGGTCCCCCACCAAACACCAGAGGAAGAAAGTCACATAGATTCCACCGTGAACAAGAAGAAGAAAGGGAAATGGAGCTAGGAAGACAGAGAAGTATCGAAGAGACTAAACTTCTTCAAAACCCTAAGAATCCAGGGAAAGTAGAAGGCAGGGCTAGGGAATCCCTTCAATTCGGCAAGAAGTAATGAAACTGGTCTCTTGGAACTGCAGGGATCTGGGTGGAGCACATAAAGTTGAATCTATGAAAGACATCGTCAAAACTAAAAGATCGAACATCCTTCTAATCCAAGAGACAAAAATGAGTGATGTGGAGGTCATGGCCCTCTCACATCTCTTTTGGAAGACCTGCCATGGCTCAACGATTAGTTCTAGAGGAGCCTCTGGGGGAATTGCTACCTTTTTCTCAAGTAAGTATGATTCTAAAGTTGTTAAATAATGTCAAAGCTGGACTCTGATTGAATACCATGAAAAGGATGATCCGAATATCTTTTATATTTGTAATGTCTATGGCCCAACTCATTACAAAGACAAACATGCTTTCTGGAATAACCTTTCAGCTCTGAAAGAATCTCTAGAAGGAAAGGACGTCATTATTGTTGGAGACTTTAATGCCACCAAGGCTCAAGATGAAAAACGGGGTGGCACCAATGTAAGGGATCCCTTCGGGGAGAATCTTATGGATCTGAGATCTAATTTAGATCTCCTAGATCCGGTTCCTAAGAATGGAAAATATACGTGGAACAATCGGAGAATGGGCATTGGACATATTGCTGCCAGGATTGACTGCTTTCTGGTCAGTTCCTCTTTTCTGTTGAAATACCTTATTCCTTCTGTATCTATTGTCCCTTCAACTACATCTGATCATAAACCCACCACCTTGTCTCTCTCTCTCCACCTGCAAATTTAGGCCCCATTCCCTTCCGCTTTAACCCCATATGGCTTCTAGATGCCAAAGTTATTGACCTTATCAAAACTGCTTGGAGCATTCCCTGTTTTGGTTTGCCGAGCTATATATGGGAATGCAATCTTAGAAATGTGAGATATTCCCTCAAAAGTTGGGCAATGCTGGAATTTAAAAAACCAGGTCACTTGAAAAAGCAATTACAATATGATCTCTCGAATCTGCAAGCTGTTATGGAAACCTATGAGATTTCCCCATCCCTCCTTTGGCAAGAACATGACCTTAGCAGGAAAATTCTAAATGCTAGCAGAAATGAAGAAGCAGAATGGAGAATTAAATCGAGGTAGCTATGGTTAAAAGAAGGGGACAACAACTCAAGCTACTTTCACAAGCAAACAAAAATCAGAATCAGTCATAATATGATAAAACAAATAAAAAATAATGATGGTTTGGGAATAACTAAATAGGAGAAGATTAAGTCTCATATTTTCTAACACTTCCAAGAGATCTTTTCTGATTCCAGGGACACTGATCCCTTAGCACAATCCGATCTGCTGCATGGAATTCCTTCTCTCATTTCCGATTTTGAAAATAGAGACCTTGCCAAACCTATCCTGGAGTTTGAAATTAAAAATTCCATTTGGTCCTTGCAAGTGGACAAGACTCCTGGACCGGATGGATTTACCATCAATTTTTACAGGGTTGCTTGGGATATCATCAAAGATGATCTGAAAAATATGCTCAATTGGATGAGAAAAAAGGATAAATTCGGAGGGGCCACCAACTCCACCTTCCTTGCTCTCATTCCTAAGGAAACAAATCCCTGATCTATTGACCACTTTAGACCTATCTCCCTTTGCAACACATCTTACAAAATTCTTTCTAAAATTCTGGCAAATAGAATGAAAAAAGTTATGGGTCACCTCATCTCAGAAACTCAAGGTGGATTCATAGCCGGGCGGCACATTATTGACAATATCATTATAGTTCAAGAGGCCATCCATTCCAATTTGGAGCGTAAGCAGCAAGGTATGGCTATTAAACTTGATATGGAAAATGCTTTTGATAGGGTCAATAATTTCTTCCTGTTTGAAGTTATGTCAAAATTTGGGTTTTCTAAAAGATTTGTAAGGTGGATTAAGGCATGCATTAATAGCCCTTGGATCGCTCCTTTGGTCAATGGAAGACCTACTAATTTTTTTCAGGCCTCAAGGGGACTACGTCAGGGCTTCCCTCTCTCTCCCTTCTTGTATATCCTAGTTGTTGACATGTTGAGCAGAAAGCTTTAGTATCTCCAAGACAATGGGGAACTTAAAGGTCTGGCGATAGCCAGAGGTGTCTGTGCAGCAAACAATGCTCAATTTGCTGATGACACCATCCTATTGGGGGGTGCATCTTCTATCATCACTCAAATATTCAAAGGAGTTCTTTCCATATTCCAAAAAGCCATGGATGGGAAGGTCAATGACAATAAATCAAATATCTATGGATGGAACTGTCCTCCTAGAGTTATGGTCAGAATTGCAAGAATACTGGGGTTCGAGGGAGTCACAAATTGGAACTGCTTTTGTTATTTGGGGGTCCCTATCTTCAAAGGAAAAAAGAAGAAGTCTGCCTAGCAAGGCTTAATAGATAAAATAAAAAAGAAAATTTCCTACTAGGGATTCAGGTGGCTAAACCCCACTAGCAAGTTGATTCTCATCAAGTCTATCTTGGTAGCCTATCCAATTTATTCTTGCTCTATATATTTGGCCCCTGTTTATGTCATCCATGAGATTAACATAGAAATTAGAAATTTTCTATGGCAAGGTGGGAAGACTAACAACACTAGGAAATACCATATGATCAATTGGGAAACCGCTTGCAGCCCTAAATGCAATGGAGGAGCTGGTTTGAGAGACCCTTTAATCATGAATCTTGCTCTTGGAGCAAATATTTTATGGAGAGTCTCTTTTGGGGGGAGCGCCTGGTGGAAAATAATTCTTCAGAAAAAATACATGGCTGGTTCCAGACTTAGATGCATTGAGGGAATCGACAACAATAAAAAAGGGTCTCCAATCTGGGATCTTTGTAAGAAGGCAATACATGTAATTCAAGAGAAGCTCCATTGGATTGCCGGGAATGGCAAGCAAATTAAAATTTGGTATGATAATTTTGGGATACATTCCCCAGCAAAATTTCAGATGGAACTAAGAGAATTAAAGGACTGGATTGATAGTAATAATATCTACACATTGTATGACTTATCGTTGTGGAACTCTTCAGGAATATGGATCGGATGGAAGAACCTCAAACCCCCGGATCATTTTCTTCCATACTTCTCAGCTTTTCTCTCTCTGCTCCAGGAGAAGAGTCCTATTCATAAAAATCTCAAAGATCGTCAGGGTTGGGGTAAGACAGGAAGCTATACAGTTAAAGAAGGATATCAACATCTCTACAACAGCAAGCATAGAAATGTCAAAGACTCCATGTGGAAAAAGTTCTGGCATAGGGATGGCCTGCCTAAGATTAATGCTTTTTATTGGATTCTTGCACACATAAAAATTTTAACTGCTGAGAACTTGAGGAAGTGTGGGATCATTGGCCCCATGTGGTGTACCCTTTGGAAAAATTCTGAGGAGTCCATGGATCACATATTTCTCGAATTTCCCTTTTCTATGGAGGTTTGGAATCTTTCCCTCCACAATATTAATTCTCCCATAATCATACCCACAAATTGGATCGATCTGTTTAAGAACTGGAAGAATTATTATCATGACTCATTTTATCACAAGTCGGATTTCTCCAGAGCATGGGAAGCCCTCCCAAGATTTGTATGTTGGAACATATGGAATAACAGAAACAAAGATATCTTTGAACGAATCCACCTTACTCCTGGAAGGGTCTCTGCCTCAGCCAGAGCTATTTGGATTGAAACATTAACCTCAAGAGGTATGCAGAACATTCACAAAGAACCCTTAACAATTGAAGAAAGAATTTGGATGTTTGATTTCCTCATTCCTTCCCATTCAAGTACGAGGATCAATCTTACAAATAATCTGAGATCTATGACTTGGCAGCTGAGAATGAGCAGGGATGATTTTCAGAACTAGAGAGCTAATATGGATTACAAAATCCTCTCCTTCGATGGAGCCTCAAAGGGAAATCCTGGGATGGTCGGTGTAGGCGGAGTTATCCTTAACTCTTTGGGTAATAAGAAAAGAACATTCTCTTGGGGAATCAGAAGGAAAACAAATAATGAAGCTGAGTGGTTAGGACTCATAAAAGGATTAGAACTCACCAGAGAGATGGAGATTGATTCACTGGCTGTTGTTGGAGACTCCCTCATCATAATCAAGGAAGCAAGATCATTAACCAACAAAAAAAAATCCCCTCCTTCAAAATCCACAATCTGCTTCTCAGCCTCGTCAATGAGTTCAATGATATCAAATTTTATCATATATTGAGAGAATTCAATGAACAAGCTGATATTATGACAAATCGAGGTGTACAGCTAAGATATGGAACTTTGGAATGTGACCATGATACTACTGAAAACACTTGGGTTCATTAAATCTGATCTACGTGGGACTAGAACAACTAAAAATTCTAAGGTGTTATCATAATTCTGGCACTCTAGCAATGGCCTCAGGATACTCTAGCAAAATCATCTTCAGAATTTAATTTCGAACTCTGTTCCAAAGCTCAATAAAAATGCCAGGACCTTTCAATGTTTGGTGGCTGGATTGTGCAGAGAGGACATTGTCATAAATAATGCAGGTTATGAATGTCATCCCAATCATACTGAAAAATGCTGGAAATCCCTGCCTATCCTTTACTGCAGTGTTTGCATTTTTCTCATCTGCAGTTTGGCACGCTTCTCTAGCTTGATTAAATTTCAAAAGGAAATCTCAATTCAGCACATTGAGGATAACAATACAATGATCAAGACAGATTCGGTGAAAGATGGCGTGCACAACGAAAATATGGATGGAAAGCTCGTGCTGATGAAGACACGAATCAATAATTTGATGGTTTCTACAGTTATTGTCCCTTTAAGTTTGGACATCCCTATGTTTTCTGGAATTTCTTTGGAAACAGGAATCACCAGGTATCTAAATTTTGTGACAGTATAGACCAAAGACATGTACTTTTTTTGCTCACTTCTTCTTGGCCAATATGTAAGGTGCTCTATCACCCACATGTTAGGGAAATTTCATTTCATCTACAAGCCTGTCAAAGATGAACAAGGAGTGACGGATGTCTTCCTGATATGGGAACAATCCATCCGTATTTCTATGTAACTCTTGCTTCTCTCTTTTTTAATTAAAGCTCTTCAACCGCTCCTGTGAAAAAATAAAAAAAACTTATGCCACAAGATATGTTGGATGGGGCTAATAGGGAATTATTCGTCATATAAGCCAATAAGGAATTATATATCATATAAATTTTATATTTTTAGGTAGAGGTATATTATGACAACATGGATGGAAAAGAGAAATGGGTTTGAGATTTGTGGAGGGGGGAGGCTAGTCAATGGAAAAAATTAATAATGAATATGAAAAATTAAATAAATAAAAATAATAGAAGACGATGATTGATTGGTTTGGTATTGGAACACATTGAGTGAATACATTGCTAGTATGGGTAACAAAGTCATGTTTCTTGATGGGGATACCAATGAATCTTAGCGGGAGAATCCATTCCAAAATTTTAGAAGTTTAGTAAGACGAGGATCTTTCTTTGATTAGCATTGAGTAGTAAAATTTTAACATGGGGAAACACATACATAAGTTGTGTATTACGTGAAGGTAAACTTAGGTTGAGTATTTCATTCGCTCTTGATAACATTGTACCTCATCTTGTTATTGATGTATAAGGTGTATATTAAAATGGGTAGTTGGGGTTTGCATGTGTAGAGGATTATCTAAGTAATTCCCTTGGATTACTACATGTTGTTCCAATAAGAATTAACGTATGGTGGGCAATGGTTACTGATTCTACATAACATGAATTCAGATATTGCCTTAAAAAAGGGGCTAAGGAATTGTGTTAATGATGTTACAAATTAAGAGTTTACATATTAATTCAATTCATGTGTTGGTATGTTAATAGATATGGGGTTTCCCTATAAAGTAATGAATTTCTATCTAAATTTCCAAGTGGTTTAGTATGTTGGGTTGTAAGTGTATTTGTGAAAGGAGTTGTTACATCATTTTTACAAGTGGTAATACCCTTAGGGTATTGAGTTGTTAATTGGTTCCCTACATTGGTTTATAATTATTAATTGCAAAAAGGTCTACATTATGGTGCCAATGGATCTAATGTAGAAGAAATTGAGGGGCCGGTAATATTGTTCATATTTTTTATACTAGATATTAAAAGGTTTCAACACATTGTAATGATATTGTCACATGGGATTATGAATATAGATGTAGACCCACCCAAGTAGACATAAATTATTTCTTTATTTTTCGTCATCTTGGAAGGGTGTTGCAATTATTAAGTGCATAATTAACAATTTGATGTATTCATGATATAGTGATGATTCCATTTACAAAGGAATTGGATGGGAAACACACTAGTGAAGGACAAGCCCATTCAAATGGAGAGATCTCTCTCTAGGATAGAACAGATTAATGGCCTCCCAAGGATTCCATATACTACGTAATTTTTTTTTTAGAAACTTTGACTTTAGTAGAAATGACTATCAAAGTTTGAAAGGATACACCTTTGTGGTCTCATTGGTTATCTATGAGGGGGCTAGTTAAATCTAATTAGATAGTGTTGAAATCTACAATGATGGTTGTATTGATTACAGTGACGATGATTTCATTATCAACATCATCATAATAATCATTATAGTCATTGATGATGATGATGATGATGATGATGACGACGATGTTGGTGTTGTTTTTGATGATGATGATGATGATGATGATGACGATGTTGGTGTTGTTTTTGATGATGATGATGATGATTACTGACAATGATGAAGATGCTTATGATGATGACGATGTTCTTGATGAAGATGATGATAATGATGACAATGATTATCATGATGATGTCAGGATGGTGTTGATGGTGATGATGATGATGGTCATTGACACCGATTTTGTTAGCATCACCATCACTAACATCGTGTTCCAAATTGCTAGGTTGATGTGTGAGTTGTTGCTAGTTATACACTAGACTAGATCAATTGTTAAACGATTGTAGGAAAGGGATGGAAAATAAAATGTGATCGATACATAAGTTATGTATCAGAACATTGCAATTTCAGTACTAACATTGGAAATGATATTAATTCCATGGATTATGGGTGCTATATTTCTTGTGATTTGTTATCTATGTGACTTATCAACAATTGTAATTTTTTTTACAATGTTCTAAAGTAGGGCATGGGAAACATTCAAATTTATAGGCCCAAGTTCAATGTAAATAATTTTAAAATGGGAAGAGGTATATTCTAGGATTTTCTTGAAGTCATAACAATTTATGAATCCAAAAGAGGCATAATCCATAATTTCCTTGAAATAGGTAATTTTAGATCTATCTAGCTTGTAGATATCCTTGATATTATTTTTCATTCACCTAGATAAAACCAAAGGATACCAATAAAAAACATAGAAGGAGCAAAAAAAAAGCATTAACACAAATGACCATTTAAAAAATTACATTTTAACATAAATGAAAATTTTAAAAATTACATTTTAACACAAATACAAATTTAAAAAATTACATTATGACACAAAAATCCTGAACTATATAAACATTTGCTCAATTGCATTGAAGCCCTAGTTGGAACACAAAGGGTGCAAACACAAAACCGACTAGTGCATTGCAGTCCAACTAACCTGGAAAACGAAGGAGAACAAAAATTTAATGTGTCAAACCAGTACCGGACTCTTGAAATCACAGAACAAACAATCAATAGAAAAATTGTTGCAACTATAGCAAATAATTTGTGTAAATATGTCTTAAGAACATGTATTTATAGATCAATGAGCGTTGCGATTCTGGCGAAAATGCATACCGATCAAATTTCAAAAATAACAAAAAGTCAATGACCGTTATTGTGATAACCATTGATGTTGCACGTGTAACTTTTACCGTCTTTATAGTGACAAATGTTCATTACTATAGTATTCATATCACAGTTGCCCCTTATTATTATATTATTTCTTCTAACTACCTCTTGGGAATATTGATTACACATTAAATACTAAGTGGGCCTATTCACATTACAATCATTATTCCCTTGGGTATCTCCTTAGGTACCCCATATTATCCTCCCTAAGTATATCACATAAGTAAAAGTGGTTGATATAAGTTGATTAACTCTTTTAGTTAAAAAAGGAGAAAAATGATGTTGATTGGCATATATCAACTATGCCTTTAATTATCATGTTTTTCTAGTTGATAGTGAGTGTGTGAGGGGAGTAGGTCTGTGAATTAAAATATTAATTTCAATAATTAATATATATGTATATATAAGATATTTATAGTGAATTGACTATGATTTATCATGTGGAATATTGTTGATTATGGTTGAGCATGGATCACCATAGTTGACTTTGGTTGACCTAGTTGATTGTTGTTTACTATGGTTCACTCTAGTTCACTATGTTTACCATATGTAATTATGGTTGAATATGGTTGACCTTAGTTAACTATGATTAAATTTAGTTCACTAGGTTGATTGTGGTTGACTACAACGGTCATGTATAATGACAATTGTCCTGATATGACTATGGTAAACTTTGGTTAACTAGGTTAACTATTGTTGTCTATGATTACCATGGTTAATGATGATTGGTTATGGTGGACCTTAGTTGATTGTGGTGACCATAAACGATGATGGTTAACTATGGTTGAGCATGGATTATGATTCTTGATAATCGTTGGCTATAATTAATGATAGATGTTGATGGTTGATTATGGTTAACCTTATTGGCTATGGTTGACCATGGTTAGCAATGGTTGGAAATGGTTAACTTTGATTCACTAAGTTAACTATGGTTAATCATGGTTGATGATAGTTAAGTGTGGTTTACCATGGTTGACAACATACCACTAAGTGTTTTCACGGTTGAGTATATTCAATTATGACCAATCAACATTAATCGATGAAAATTATGTTATATTTCTTAGCCATGGTTGAATAAATTTTAGTTTATTTAATTATAAATCATTTCCTTTTTTTGAATTCCTTCTTTAAATGTACTCCAAAACCTAATGGAAATATTATGTTTTTATATATTTAATCAATTTTCCTTACCCCTCCTTTGAGAGATAACATGGATCATCTAAAAAGTTACCAGTATAATTTGGCCAAAGACGAGGCTTTATTCT
The DNA here is from genome assembly GCA_027924585.1 of Larix kaempferi. NCBI lineage: Eukaryota > Viridiplantae > Streptophyta > Pinopsida > Pinales > Pinaceae > Larix > Larix kaempferi. The sequence continues at coordinate 13,493,005 of BSBM01001530.1, forward strand.
TCCATGTACTAAACTCTTCTCCAATAACATATTGTATAACAAAACAAACAAATTCTTCCCTATGTGCATTGTGTGAAACATGTGAACGTTGCTTAAGCCTTCATAATATGTAAACTGTGAAAATATTGTCTTTGAAATCATTCCCACAAGAAGGGGTTCTAACACGAAGGAAAAGTCATAAGAAATGCCAAATTCATTTTTTTTAATGTAATTCTAAAACATTTGGAAGGTGGGAATGAATATTACTATGTGTGTTCCTATATACATGCATCTGTCTCTTGTGATTTGTCTTAGGAGGTTCTCTCAGAAGGTGCTCCTTCCCACCAAAATTTCCCTTATCGTGTATATGATATGGATGATTAATCTTTAGAAACATCACATACTCATCATATAATATCTTTCCCATAGGAATCATTTTTCTAAATGAGGTGCAAGGTCCACATACTACACATCCATAAGATCCCTTCGTTACAACCATAATATATAATCATTGGGACATGCAAACATAAAATATAGCATGAGGTGATTAAAGCCAAATATAACTCACCAAAACAAATTTACAGCCTTTGGGGATCATGAATCATGAAAAGAAGAAACATTTGAAAATGAAATATTCTTGAGCAAATAGGATAAGATCTGTCCATATTCATCCTTTGCTAAAACATCAATAACTCATCTATTAGTTGCTAGAATTACATGTCCATATGTTTTAGTTGATTTGTCCCTGTAAAGACATTCACTTCAATTTGTCATATGCACCATGAAATATCTTACTAATTTAGCATTACTACGTTGAATCAATACCACGCATTTCCATAATGGGGCTAAAGGTATATGGTGAAGTAAATTCCGTCCTACCTTTTTAAATGATGTGCTAATATGGTACCTCCCCTAGCTACATTCTAGATAGTCATCTAAGGATTCCTTACCATCTTCATAATATAGGATGCAAGCATTGGGGGCATGCATCATATTACTTGGAAACATCCATCCCTAAACCATGTGTTAATGACATGACCTCATATTTTGACTTAAGAAACTTATTATTAATTGGTAGGAGTAGGCCTTACAATAACATGTGACAAAGTCATTAATAATGACAATATAGATTTTATAGTGACATTATAGTTTTGGAAACCTTTACTATAAATCAACTAAAAATTTGCATTCAATAAAAAACACTTATTGTTTGTCTATACATGCATAATTTTAATTTGAGAAGGGATAATAAAATCTGCAATATGGAGTATTATGCATCAAGCTAAAGTGGTATCCTTTCCATAAGTAAAATATTGGTATCATGAGGTTGCTCCTCAATGTTCGCATTAACTGAATTTAGAATCTCTCTTGCATTGGGTTCAACATTTATTTGTTCTTGTACATGCAGATGGTCATCATTAGAACCATCATATTCTATATAGTCATTATATACACTCTCATTACTCAAGACTTAATTATTTTTTTCTTCACCATCCATGTTGGGTAAAACACTACCAATTCCAACTAATAAATCATTATTTTGAATTCTAATGGAAATTCCATATTCCTTTCTTTATCATCCTCCAAAAATCCCTACATAAGAGCATTTATCTTTAAACAAATATTCTTAAAAAGTTGTTTTTGACATCTTTACCATGGCGATGATTACAATAGAAACTGACATCCAATTGCCACCATTCATATGTGTCATATTTAGGATTAGGCATCTCTGACATTGACACCTATAAATATTTAAACAAACGAATATACTCATAAATGGTCTCAAAAATAAATATACAAATGTGGTCTCAAAAATTTTCAACTAAAGTAAATAGTGCAATAAATAAATAAAAAATCCAATTTCTTAAAGAAAATTTGATTGCATAGCAAGTAAAACATTCATGGGAATTAGAATGTCCAAGGAATATAAAATATTCAATCATCCAAAACTATATCTTCCCTCAAGACCATGCAACTTCCTCCGCAATCCCAATCTTGAAGAACATTGTACATGCCAACATCCAATAATGTGTTATGGCTCTACCTTAAACCAGAGTAAAGGAAAACTAGTATGAGCCAATGTTGTTTTGGCATTAGTAAAGTGAGCTCTATAGTTGCAAATGTTATGCAATTTAAGTTCCCTACAAAATTCTCGAATTCCCATTTTATAAAGCCACATAACAAATTAGAAACTTAGAAGCTAAAATGATAACAATATAACCATGATACAATATGCCCTTTATAAAAAAAATTCCCATTGTCAACAACCCAAATTATTTTTAGGGAAGGATCTCCTAAGGTTTTAACACTGAATTTTTTTCCACCTACCTTGTCATTATCCACATCCCACATATACATCATTATCATGTTTCATTTCCACCCTTTGGACCTTGGTAAAACAAAAAAATCAAAGTTATTCACTAAAAGGGCTATTTTGAAATTAAAAATTGCTTAATTATTTCCAGATAAATGAGCCACCATTCCCAATATTTTTTTTTTTCGATGTCTCTCCTTTTTATCACTCAACAAAAAGAAGAAACCCGGCATGACACCTATGATATCCCAGTTTGGAAAATGGATGAAAAAAAGTGAAAGGCACAAAATCAAAGGCAAAAGCAAAAAATAAAAAATCAAAGCCTTATCCTTATCTAAGAGTTATCTATCGTGACTATAAATGAACCATCAAGGTCCATCACTCAAGACCAATTCTTCATACATTGCTCAAGTTGTTACTCTGCAAAAATATCCCTGAGATCCAAACTCCCTCTTGTGTTCCATTATCACCCCGTTGGAGATCGCATACATGATGTGTTGTTGGAGAAGCGTGGATTGTTAAGAGATTGAGAGGACCCCCCCTTGGATAGTTGCATGGGAATCCATATATTGCAACTTAGAGGTGATCCTGGCACATGCTGGTGTGAAAACACCAGCAATAGTTTTTGGCGATTCCACTAGGGAAGATCTCTATCGTTCTTTGGTTGTGCTTGTCCAACTTCTTTGGCCTTTCTTGAGTTTTTTATTTCTTTCTATTTGATTTGATTTAGGTTTGTTTTCTACTACCTGACTAATTAGGATTGAAAAATCGACCTGAATCTACCCTTGTTTATCAATCTGAGACTCTTCCCTTCTGGTTATGTGTTTTTTGGCTTGGTCACACCTGTCTGGCAGTTTCATGCGACCTAGGTCGCACCTTTTTACCTGATAAGAGTGACCTGCTTCTGTAGGTGCATTTTATGCTTGGTTCGCATGTGTTTCCTTGTTTTGAGCGACCCAAATCGCTTCTTTTCCCATGATAAGAGTGACCTACTCCTTGATTTTGGTTTTTCAGCATTTTTCAACCATCAAACTCTCTATTTGACCTCTGCCCCTTGCAGATAGATTCTGTTTTTCAATTGGTGATTATTTTTTGTTCCATTTTAGTTCTAATTACAATAATTTTATCACTGCATTAGTATTTATGTTCTTCTTTTTCGGTTCTTGTAGAAAAGAAAAAAGCCTTATCTTTGAGTATTTGTTGCTTCTTTGGTTTTGTTGAAGATTTCTTTTGACTACATTTTTATTGTTTCAGCGAGTGCTAGTTGGAAAATTGATTACTTGCATGCTTTGAAGGTTGAATGCATAGTTATAGCTTCTCTATTTTTGAAGTGATATTTTCAAGAAAATTTTATACTTAGTATTGGAAGTTGTGCATTTCTGTTAAGCATTTACTTTCTTAGTTAGTAGTTGTACACATTACTAGTGCACATAATCACTCCCTAAATCAAACTATCGCTTGGTTCATGCCACCAACAAAGCCTTAGAATAAACCATGACTTAACACACATTAACCTCATTTGAGGACCAAAATTAATCTTGTAGTTAATTTAGGACACTGGGGATAGGCATCTAAACAATTCCCCTTTGTGTGACTATACATATGAAACATCGTGGTTGTCTTTTTAGGGAGCCAAAATCCTCTAGCACTTGGGACACGGTTGAGACTGATTTATGGTTCATCCTCTCCTTCCAGGAGGGAAAGTGGCAATACTAGAACCAAATGGCTAGGTGGTGCACTATCCCCACTTTGTACTAAAGATCATCCAGATCATTCTCTTCGAACGAAAGCTGCAAGTAACCTATCCTGATGTGTCCTTAACAAGGTAGTTTAGAGACCATTTTTATTAGGTATCTTTCCTAAATATCATCCCCTTCAGTGGGGGGATACCTAGGAAAGACGGAGTGGGCTACGGCCCCAACTCTATAACCATCCTTTCGATATTCGCTTGTTGTATTCGAATAGGATTGATTCCCCTATTATGATATAGTAATTGGAATACCTGACTTGGCTTCTTGCTTCTTTTTATCTTATGGGGAGGTGATGACCACATACAGGAAAAGATTCAAAGAAGATTATATTTGGTGTTTTTGTTTCTAATTGAGTAGATACATGTTAGGGTTAGCGTTTCTTTTCTCTTTTCTAGGGTTGCTGCATGTTATCTTGTTTTCCATTTTATTGATCCCACCTCGCATTAGTTTTTTTGAGATTCTTTTGGCTTGTTTTCCATTTTTTGCGCTCACCTTTCCGCACACTTAGTTGCAGTAGGTTTTTCGAGATTTATTTCATAATAAGACCACACCTATTTTAATCTAGAATCAATCAATATTGATCCTCTGAGATACTCTCAGAGGCTTCAGGGTGAACCCCCTCAATTCGGTCCTTTAGATTCTATGGTTGGCCCCATGCACCATACCCTAGTTTCAACACACAGCAAAATCACCCGATTATGACTCCTTACAATCAGGATCATCCACAAACCTACACACAAGCAACCCCATGGATACTACTAGAGGCACAACTGGTGGTGGAACCACCACCGGAACCACTGACAGAACCATCAGTGGAGGAACCATGACATCCAACACAACTAGCATTATGGATGGATCCTCCAAATTTACCACTTCGAGCTTGTCATTTATGGGTAGCCCCAACCTCCCTGGTTTAGCAATTTTGGCCAATGATTTGATTCACCATGATCCAACTTGGCTCCCGAAGCCTACCAAACTCTCATCAAACATTCCAAATTTCGAAGGAAAGGCCAGAGAAGACCCCCAAAACCATATCATGGTGTTTCTCCTATGGTTCTCTTTAAACAACATCATGGATGAGTCCATCAGACTCCACTTGTTTCAGAGAACCCTTACTAGTGTTGCCACGAAATGGTGTACTGACCAACCCCATGGGACACATCCCAAATTCATGTCCTTATCCTCCACTTTCTTGTTGTTCTTTAGTTTCCCTTTGGGTATGATGATGGAGTGGAAATCATGCTCTCCTATCGAGGAAGAACTCTGCTACCCACATCACTGATCATATTCATGAGTGGCATAGATGTCATAGTTTGTGTAAGATCAAACTCGAAGACATGATATTTTTAGATTGGTTTCTGAAATCCATGCTCCTAGCAATTTCCAAATATGTGGCCTCTGAACGATCCCAAATCGAGGAAGGGGCTATCCTCAAATCCCAACAGTTTGACTTGATCTATGCATAGTTTAGGTATCTATATACCATCATCCCAGATTACCCTCATGGAGAGTCCTCTCGGAGAGACCTGTCGAAGGAATCCCACGTAGTGGATGGTGTCAATGGCACTATAGAATTCATACCCAATCCATACATACCTTACCCTCCCCTAGTGAATGGTTATGCATATGTACCTGTCCCCAATGTTGTGCGTCCCCATCAGGACCCTATTGCCACTCCAAGATACAACCCTGATTTATCACGTGCTTCATCCCATTCAGGAGTGACTACCTCATATTCATCTCCTACTCCGACTCCCCATGTTCATGGGGCCTCCTATATTTCCATCACATGTGGTGGTGCTTCTACTGGATTCATGGCCCCTTTGACCATGAATCCATACTATCCTTTTCCTAGCCCTTCGCTAGCTTGTCTAGTGTATCCACACCCTGTTGCTCCTCCTTTCCCTCAGGGGAAAGTGTATGCTCGGTAAAACATGCCTACCCAGGCTGCGCCCAATACTCAATAAGCACAACCTAAGAAAAAGAATCGCGAAAAGAATAAAGGAAACAATCAATGGAAGGGAGGTGGAAAAAAACATGCCAATCCACCTGATAACACTGGAGTGAATCCCATAGATCAGGACCCTATAAGATTCCTAAACATGCCAAAAACAATCAAATACAAACTAACCATTCGTGTTCTTTATGATGTGTGTATGGGAATTATACCCACCCTTGCCTCAATCCACTCAATCCCAACCGGGGTCTTGCAAAACTCCTTCCTAGCACAAGGAGTCGTAACAGTACAACCATTGGCGACTTATCCACCTCAACCGGCTTTGTTGAGTCAACAGTTTGACAATGGGGTCCAACACCTCCTTATGATGTTTGTTTAAGTAAACCTTCAGATGCGACGAAATCACTCCAGTTGAAAAAAATTGACACCTACCCAAACCACCTACTAATGGGATCCCTAAAGTTTCCAAATTTCCTTTGCATCACATTGCCAATAATACCAACGCTAGAGATACTCCTAACTACAGCATTGTGGATGACTTAACACTATCCCCCGCTACCATGTCAACTCTGGAATTTTTCAGGAACTTCCCTATGCAATGCAAACACTTATTTCTAGTGATAAGTGCAATTGATCCCTATGAATACCATTTGATAACATTTGATTTAGACCAAGAGAAGCCACGAATGGCCACTTTAATATCCTTCCAAGTTCCGAAAACTGTCTTCAACGTAGTGATTCAATGATGCATTATCAATGAAGGTGCCTCTTCTTGAGTTATGTCAACTCATGTTTGGTAAAATATTGGATCCCTCAAATTGGAGCCGTCTCTCATGACTCTATGGACTTACAATGGTCACACAATTCAACCTCAAGGACTTTTCCTGAATGTCCTTATAGAGTTAGTTGGAAAAACAGTCTCAATAGACATTGAGCTAGTAAAATCTAACACTGATTATAACCTCCACCTTGGAAACAGTTACATGTCACTACAACAAATTTGACATTTAGGGGTGGTTGCTTTCCGCCTCCAAAACTCACTTTTGGGGGCGGTTTTGGATTTGGCGGAGGTCTTTCCAAAACTGCCCCTAATAGCACCGACTCTAAAAGTTTTCACTTTTAGGGGTGGTTTGGATGAGATCAAAACTGCCCCCAAAGGTGCGTTTTGGCGGCAGTTGATACCCACCCCCAAAAGTCACTTTTGGGGGCGGTTCTAAACTCCCCCTAAACTCCCTTTTGGGGGTGGTTCACAACCGCCGCCAAAAGTCACTTTAGGGGGGGGTTTAAAACCGCCCCCAAATGTGACTTTTTGGGGCGGTTCTACCCCCCTCCCCTCCAAAAAACGTTACTTTTAGATTGTTGGCGGTGGTTGCCTTCCGCCTCCAAAGGTTACTTTTGGGGGCGGTCTTTAGAAAACCGCCCCTAATAACATCGATGCTAAAAGGTTTGACTTCTAGGGGCGGTTATGGAAGAGATCAAAACCGCCCCTAAAGTGACTGTTGGTGGCGGTTCTAAACCCCCGCAAAAGAAACTTTTAAGGGCGGATATAAACCCCCTCGTAGGTACCTATGGGAGCAGTTTCGAACCGCCCTTAAAAGTATTTATGAAAAACCTTTGGGGGTGGGTTTAAACCCCCCTTGTAGGTACCTTCGAAGGCGGTTCACAACCCCCCCTAAAACGCTTTACAAACATTTGGTGCGGTTATAAACCCCCTTCGTAGGTGCCTATGGAGGCGGTTCAAACCCCCCCCTAAAACTCTTTACAAACATTTAGGGGTTGTTATAAAACCCCCTCGTAGGTACCTACGGAGGTGGGTCAGAACCCCCGCTAAAACTCTTTACAAATCTTCGGGGGCGGTTATGAACCCCCCTCGTAGGTACCTACAGAGGCGGTTTGGAACCCCCTCTAAAACTCTTTACAAACCTTTGGGGGCGGTAATGAACCCCCCTCGTAGTGACATATGAAGTCAGTTTAGAACCCCCCTCGTAGCCATAATAAATCATAATAAAATATATTTTATTTAAAACATCAATATTGCAATATCATTAGGGCACTCAGGAATTGAACCTTCAACCTCCTTCTTGTAAAGCAGGCGCTCTACCATTGAGCTAGAACCCTTTAAGAATTGGGGAAAGGGGCAATATTAACACCAATATTGCATCAATTGTAATTCTAAGAAAAGACTAATAATCCCAACATTGTTTCTGACTCGAGATACCTAAGAAAGTAGTCTGAATGGCTCTGACCTTCTAAGTTGGCTGAACTTGAAAGGTTTCATATGCAGCATTGATTCAATAAAGAAAACAGTAATACATAAAATTTTTGCAGGACAAAGTTGGCATTAAGTTCATACACATACTCATAAAGTGAACATCTAACTAGAATTTCAAGTATTCATGGATAAAAACGAGCATATTTTCTAATGGTTGCTTGATGGATCCATGTAAGAGTAGCCTTATCTTAAAATTTATGTCAGTAGATCAATGGGTTCTACAATTATAACATATTTAGACCCAACTCAATCGAGTCTGGTGATATAAATAGCATTCAACTATAGGATGGAGAAATACAAAGATTAAAAATTGCATAGCACGGATAAATCTATAAGATTTTCTAAGATAAACAACTCATAATAATGCATTTATAGATATAGAATACATGCAATTGATCTAATCGCGAATGAACACCACCATCACTCAAAAGGCCAATGAGATGAAGTGTGCCATTTTCAAAGGACTCCTTAATGTATTTAAACCCTGCTCCCTCGTATATTTTGCTAGAGGCAAGAGCATAATCCACTAATTTTGCTCTGCACCCAAAGTCAAAATAAAAGTTAATATGTTCCCATTCTAAAAGTTGTAGCACAAATAAATAGTAGAAATATCCTTTCAGTTACCATTTATACAATTATAAAGTACATCTTATACAAATATCATATGATATCACCCCAATTTGTAAGGTGGTCAATAAATTAACTATTACACAACCATGATTTCAACAAAATGTTAATGCTTACAAAATCTTAATAATGCAGGGAAAAATACCCAATGTATAGGATTCTCATAAGTCACTCTGAATGCAGAAATGATCCACATGCAAGATATTCCTCCTTCACTCTAATCCTTAACAGTTTTCATCAATAATTTTCCAAAAGTTAAAAAACCACAGTAAGCAAAATAAAATGAGCTGCTTGTTTACCATACTGGAAAATAATAGATATCAAGCATAGTAAGTCATAGAGGATAGTAGAGTCGAATAAGGACTTTGTTCCTTCTTTGAAGGCTCTGGAAAACAGTGTAAGAGTTATATTTAATCCAGTTGAGTCATTTAGATGGATAGCTTAGCTTTAGCTTAAAGAGATGGATAGCTTAGCTTTAGCTTAAAGAGCTTGTTAGCTCGCAGAAGCTTTTAAGTAGCTTAGTGGAGCTTAGTTAGCTCAAGGAAGGTTCGATCAAGAGGAACAAGCTCAGATTTTTTACTCTTGGAGCTTACACAGAGAGAGAGAGAGGTCTTTGTTTGTAATGATAGATCCATTGTATTTAGGTTCAGATAAAGGACCATTGTGAAATAAGATCGTATGCATGTATTTTTGGCTTAATTGAGTTTATTGATTGAGTTTGGAAGCAATTTCCCATTTGAATCATATGATCACATTGACTGAAGAAATGTCTTGAGTATTGACATTTACACAAAGTAGTCAATGGGATTGCTAACTACATCACGTAAAATTCTTTAATAGTGGTCAGGGTAGCTTCAGGAGACCTATAGGTGATACTCCCAATGCCTAAAAGGAAACCTATAGGTGATACTCCCAAATAATGTTGAAATTGTATTGATAATAAGGATCTATACCTCTTAATCCCGGCCCGATCGGCTACGAGTGTGTTCTCAGGGATACAGAAGGGTAATGGTCAGCTTCAAAATTGGCCATCTGGGGCATGAGAGTAATAATGCAGCTGAGCTGGAAGGTCATCTTCAGGGAATCCAACAGGCTTGCACCCATAATTGTACTCCCCTTGTTGTGGAGGGTGATGCCAAACGCAGCTCAAAGGTGGCGACATCATGGCGGTTGGAGGGAAAGCTGGATAATTTAGCGTCTCTGCTATTTCTTTCTCCCATGTTAAGTGCAATGGGAACAACCTGGTAGACCTACACGCTAACCTTAGGGTGGTGAATCACTTGGACCTAAGGGCCTAAACGTGGGAAAACTTGTCGAATTCAGATATTCTTTCCTGCGATATGATGAGTTACCATGCTGATGACGGAGGACGACGTCAGGCGAAGGATCATACTGCCACGTGATCTATTCCTCCCTCATTCTTTCACCCTTCTTTTAAAGGATGATCGATGAGTAGTCTTTTCATCCCTTTCCCGTTGAGTTTGCTATTTTCTCACTAACTCGGAAAGGTACTTCTACCATGATTATAGGAGGGAAGGATTTAAGTGAAGCACGATTTGCCATTAATGGACAGTGCGAAAGGTCACCACCTTCAGTTGCAGTACGATTTTCCTTTAATGGACTGTGCAAAAGATCACCACCTTCAGTTGCAGTACGATTTTCCATCAATGGACAGTGGGTGGCGGAACTCTTTTTAAACCCAAGGAAGGTGGTAGACATGAATGTAGAGTTCAGAGATTTAGTTGCATGCACCATTGTTGTTTTCTTGTTAGATAGTATGGGTGATCATGGTAATTGGGATAGACGCAATGCCACTGCAGGTCGTCGTCATTATCGGGTGGGTGAGACTTCTCAGGGTGAATCAAGTGGGAATTTCTCTCGTGCCCAACAAAAGGCTCGTTGGGAATCCAGTGCCTTTGTTCGGGATGTTCCCTCGGATCTCCAGAAGGAGATTTGCATTGTGGAACGACAACTTTGGAACCAGCTTGATAAGGCGACTTTGGATGTGGAATGTCGTCAGACTGCAAATTGGGTTATGGATCCAGGAAACACCGCGGGTCGTTTCAGCTTGTATGAGCGCACCATTGCGCTCTATTGGGTAATGAAAAATCTTATGGGTTATGCTCTCCGGGATAGGATGGAGCATCTGTTTGTAGATGAGATTCTCAGCTATGAAAGAAGCAGTTTAGAGGAAACCCGGGCCGTCCACCATAAGCTAGATTTTCTCCTTCAGGATATGCAGCTTCAACCTGCTCCTACGCAGCCGACGGCTTCTGTGGTTCCTCCTCCTGGGAGCTGTCCTAATTTCCCCTACATTATGTTCTAGGATGGTGTGGGGGATGTTTAGTGTCTAGTTTGTTGGGTGTCGGTTTATCGTCTATTATGTCTGTTTTCTAAGCTATCGGCTGCTTATGGTAAAGAAGGTCAATAGTGCGGGGATTTGGTTTTCATTTCTATTTCATGAGGTTTTGTTGTGTAAAGGAGTGATAATGGGAGTCAAAAGGCCTACGTGCACGTGTTTTGTTTTAGTTTTGTAGTATCTGTAGTATTTGTCTCTGTAGTATGTATGGTCAGGCAAAGTCCTCTTCGAAGGTGATTTTGTTCAGTGAGGTGACTCAGTGTGATGGCAGGGTTATGACATTTTTGGGTTCAGTTGTAAATATTTCTCTTTTAATACAAAGGTCTCTCTTATTACTTCCAAAAAAGAAATAAGGATCTATACCTCAAATTTCAGCTCTGATGCCAATAACGTCAGATGATCTTGGCATCCTCTATGCTTTACACAAATATTTCACACAAATTAGTTGTTACACCATCAATCTGGTATACTTATGGTTGTAATAAATGTGCTGTAATTAAATTTGTTGTAATCAAATACTTTCAATATTGTTCATTACATTTGCTGCCCGTTCTCAATAGCTATCCCGCAATCAAATTTTTTCCTTCAACAAATGTGCAACAAAATCAATTAAAAAAAAAGACAAGTACAACTGTACTTAAAATGAAGAAATCAACATGTTATAATCAATGAAACAACAATAAGATATTTAATTGACAAATTCATTATGGTGATAAATTACAAATATGCATTAGAGAACGATAAAAATTGTCATTATATTGCTTTCCATTGCGAAGACCTGCATATATCATGACACAATGGTATTTTCATATAAGCGATTGATAGATATGTAAAACAATGCATAACATATATGGAATTCTAAAAAAACGAAATGAAAATACCTGAATGAGCTTCTCTTGGTTTCAAGAAGCTCATATGGCCCCTCCCCCCCCTCACATCACTCTCAATTGCCCACACCCAATCTATCTACTGTAAAACTAAATGAAAGTTACATAACACAATAAAACAGATAAGATCCATGCATAAACAGTATCAAAACAAAAAACATATGCATGAAAGGTAATTCCAAGTAATAATCTAAGATATAAATTTTCACAGATATAACTTAAATGAGAACTGATGTCTGACTATGTGTTCATCACTGTGTGTAATTTCTCGAGGAAAATCATGCATCTCTATTGTGTGGCATTTATTGGTCTTGTCAAATATATAGTCCTGAGTAGGAACTCTCTCTCCATGGAAAAACCAAGTTTTATAGGAACTTATTATACCATGCATCATCAAGTGGTTTTGTACTTCCTCAAATGTCGATACTGCAAGATTGCAACATTTTTTACAAGGGCATCTTGTGGTGTTATTATCCTCTAAATGTTTTTTTGCAAACTCTGAATTCTTCAACCCTGACTTGATATTCCTTTGACATCCTACATAGAACCAATTTGCACATCACATAAGAAAAAACCACTACAAATTACAATGAAGACATATGTTATAAAATATCATATTGAAGAATCAAATTTAAAATGTATACCTCATTTTCAAATCTATCCAATCCCTTTTTTGGCCATTTGAAAATAAAACAACCCAATTTCTCGAATTGGCTCCTCGAGAGTTGGCCTCTCAACTTCCTTCCAATATACGGTTACGAATATTCCTTTAGTACACCCATATGCTTTCCAAAATAGCCTTTACCAGCACATGAAAACCATATATTACACCACACAAGCTTCCACCTTATAATAACCAAATCCAAACATCAATTACATAATATTTTGGTTTTAACTTGGAGCCGAGATAAGAATTTTGGGGAAGCTACAGTCTTGATGCTGATCGGAGGATTAAGTATAAAGGAATGTGCCTGCAGCGCTGATTAATGCCTATAGACAATTTAGATCAAAAGCGGGGGAGATCGACGGTCATGAGCCTCCTTCGTGGAAAAAGTTGAAGGTCTTTTAAACACCGGCAGGGTGCTATCCTGCGGGCAGGTCAAGGAAGATCGACGGCGGAAGGCATATATCAACAGTCAGAAAATTGTTCGCAATTTAAACATGTGCGAAAAGGGTTATGATTCAAATCCATGAAATTTTGATAAAGTTCGGCATCTCCCAACAGTGTAGATCTAGTGAGATGAAGATCGACGACTCAGGATTAGTTCATGGATATGACTTGCATGTGAAATAAATAGACCCAAAATTTGTGAACTCGGTAAAGGGTGCATCCTGGGACAGTCAAGATCCAGGAGGAGAGCGGATTGACGGTTGAAAATGTTTTTGCATATTAAAGGTGCTATCGAGTTGATATGTGGTGGGGTTGGAAGCCACGGGGGACGATGCAGGTAAAGGTCAAGGAGATCTATGGATGAGAGTTGATCGTATGGATAGACGGCTGATGTAAGTCCATAGCTGTCATAGCTATAAGCGTGATATGGCATGTTTATATTACAAAATGCCCGTTTACATGAAGATTCGCATCCCAGTTGACTTGTGTGCATTGGAAATCGAAAGGAGCGGATTGTTCAGAGCCGACCAGCCAACCAGAGACCTAGAATCTCCACCTAGTTGTCAACCGACTAGGTGGGCCATCCACCTCCACCCTAAACTATTTAAATGGCCGGACCCATGGTACCCCCAGGATTTGAGCCTCTAAAGATAATTGACCTATTAGAGGATAAAGACTGTGTGGTTTATGATCCCATTCTGATAAATAGCACCATAGAAACTTCCAAAGAAATATTGGAGGTCATAAGGGCCAGACAAGTGGATGTCCATAAGATTTATCAATCCTTTTTGCATTTGTTTACAACCATCCAAACCCCTAGTTTCCCTGAATTTGTAGACTAGTGTGCCGGCCATTACTCCTCAGACCGAAGAGCAATCATGGATTCCTCAAACTCTAAAATCCTGTGCTATGTAGACACCCCCACTATTAGGAAAGCTTTGGCCGTTCTAGAAGAATTCTGCCAAAAATCCCAAAGTTACAGAATGGAAACCCTTATCCAACATTTCTGTCAAGCCCCATATGAATTCAAATAGAGCTTTTATCATGCTTCCCTGATACCAAATACCTCCTCTCAGGGCGCACCTTTTCCTGGTGAGGCCAACCTTTTTAGGGAAGAGTCGAAGTGTGTTATCTCCATGCTGGCCTAGTTCCTAGGCTTAGACAATGACCTATACATAACCGAGCCCTTGATAAGTTTGATGTTTGTTCTAAGCACTTGTCCTATCGAGCCAGCAGGCCCAACTTTGCTTACCCAATGTGCATGCCTAAAGTTTGATGAAGCCTTAGCAGACAACATCCACTCCCATCTCATAGAATTCCATAAGACAAGACCTTTTAGGTTCCAGTCTTACTTGTTAAAAATGTTCCTGGCAGCTAATGAAGAAAACCTGCAAGATCCAAAGCTGCAGTTGACTAAGGAGATGTATTCAGACTACAAAACCTTCATGAATGATCTTATGGCAGAGATATATTTCATCTTTTTCCAGAAGAGACTTCCTAGGGTACTGCTTGAGATGAATGACCTACTGTAGCCATCCATGGATAAGAGGGTTTGGGATTGGTTCCCACTGGAGCATGGGACTGTGATTAGAGTTTATGGCTACTCCCATGCCCCCTATGTGCTACCTACCTTCCTAACCCCCAGAGTACTCACCTTGGAATTTATAAGACAAAAATTGAAGGTGGAGTGTGAACATTTCTTGGATGACAGGAAGTCTTCGGACATCATATTTCCATGGACATTGGGCTCCTTCATTGTCAAAAACAAAACAGCTCTCCCAGCTATTGAGCAAATGATGGGTGATCTGGGATTCCCATCCAAAGCGGCCATAAATTATGATCCTCACCAGATTATCTCAGAAAGAAGGAAGGAAATTAGCAGGAAAGGATATGAGCACTTCAAACTAACAGGTCTAGCTGAGATGGAAAACTGGTTAGAATACATTGACAAAGGCTAGTTGGAAGTAGACCCACCAGAAGATTCTTCATATTTAGCATTCATTTTTCAAAGTAGCACATCAGGAGTTCCTGGTTCACCTCGTAAAACCCCAGCAATATTAGCACCCATGTCCCTTACCATTCCTCCAGAAAAATCTATAAAGGAAGGGGGTAGTGAGCCCATGGATGTAGATAGTGATGTTGAGAGAACCTCAAAGAGGAAAAAGGTAGAGGATCCTGAGCAACAATTAGTACAGGTACAAGCAAAGAAACCCAAGAAAAAGAAATTCAAATCCTTGGTGCCATCCTTCAAGGTTAAGCAACATGTGTTCAACATAACACCTACTGGAGCTACAGCAGCAAGCCTAAGCAGGGCTAAGTTACTGGAGGGATATGAGGAGAGCCCATATACAATCTCAGAAGAAGCTGAACTATATGCTAATGCAAGAAAAATGTCCAAGAAGGATGTAGCCTTGATGGAAAGCAGGAACCTTTCCCAGAATACCTTGAGTCTTGCCTTAGCCACTAAGAGTAAGGCCACAAAACTAAAAGTAAATCTGGAAGACATCCCAATACCTGATGTGATCAATCTGCACAAGGAGATAGGTGAAGTCATCTATAACAAGCTGTTGAGGGCTGCCATAGAGCTATCAAAAGTGCAGGCCAACAAAACCAAAGTGCAAAAGCAGTTGGGATTGGAAAAGGTGGAGAACAAGAGCCTGAAGGCACAAGTGAAAAAGTTCCAGGCTTCACTATTGGCCACTGAAACTCAAGAAGATAAAAGGGATAGCATTCAGAAGCTATTAGATGAAAAAGATCAATAAATTCTGTCACTCAAGAAGAAATTGAAGATTCCAACTGCCCAACTGGTGAATGCACTAGAAGTTGCAGAACTAGAAGAGCGAAAAGAAGAGCTGCAGGGTAAGTTGATTGATTATAAAGCCAGGCTAGTAGAGTTTGAAGAAGGAGAGAAAAACTGGTAAGTAGATATGAAATTGATAATGGACAATGAGGAATCTTTGAAGGCTAAAGTTGAAGGGTTTGAGAAAAATTTGAAAGACAAAGAACAAGAGATAGAACCATGGTCACACCGTCGATGGAGGCTAGAGATTTTTCTATTTTAGGGAAAATAGCCAAGGCAAGTATGGATGATGTAGAAGTGGCAAGATTGAAAAGTCAGATTGCCAACCTCAAGACCATGCGGGATAATGCCGAAAGGGACAAAGAGGCTACAGAGAAAGACAAGAAAGCTTGGGAACCAAGTACCAAGTGATACAGGGTGATTATGACAAGCTGAAGCAACAAGTTATAGGGCAAAGTGCATTGTAGGGGGAAAAGAAGATCATTTGGGATGATGTTATTGTACAGGCAGAGGAGCTGAGGCCATATTTGGACTTAATGGTAGATAAGGAAGCTGTAATCAAACTGCTAAGGTCAGCTGTCACAGTGGCAAATGAGAAGTTAAACAAGAAGCCTAAGGATTATGCACAAAATGCAATAGATTTCTTAAATGGTCTATCTGAAGAGCAGGCTCAAGCAGCCAATATAATGGATAGAGTGGCCACAATCATCAGCGCTAAGAAGGTAATACTCAAGCACCAACAAGTGAGCATTGTCCAAGTAGGGATAGATGTCCTTGCTAACCAAGTGAAGTTGTTTAGGGAGGCATTTGATCCATTATTTAAGAAAGGTGTTCCTATGTTTTGGGAAGAAGATGGAGCCATGAGAACAAATGAGGGATATCATGGAAAGATATGGGAGTGCAGGTTAGATCAGGAGTGCTTTGCAGATATGGAGCAGCCTCTGGCAGGAAAGACGATGGTGGAAAAACGGATGAAGGATTTCGAGTTTGTCTCTACATTTAAAGAAGCTCTTACACTTCTCGTAGGCTATTCATACAAAGAGCATACTGAAATGAGGGTGTGGCTTAAAGAGCTTTCCGCCTTGGATTTACCAGCAGCCGAGCAATGGAAACTCATCAAAAAGTATGGGAAGGCAAAACTGAAGCTGAGTGCATGAAGTGTCAAAGATAGTGGAAGAGGTCGAATGGAGGAGCAATTACCAGAACATTTTGTCTTTTTGCTAGAGTCTGTTGTCCTGTGGTAACTAATTTTGTCAATGTAACTAATTTTGATGCCCTATTTTGAGATATGTCTCGGGGGTAAATTGCACTATAAATGTAACCTCTACAGTGGAGGAAGGGTTCGACTTTCATTTTTGAAGCCTCTATGATTGGATTGTAGCTTTGTAAACTTTCTTGGAAGTGTTAATGAAAAGTGTTTTTTTGAGTTTTTGAGATTCATCATAGTGTTCATATTCAGTTTGTGTTTCTTGTTTGCATCATTTTCATATGTGTAAATTATGCTAATGCTTTCTAGAGAAAACCATGACTTGTCTTGAGCCTGCTAAGGGTTGTTGTGAAATGTCTTAAGCCTGCTAAGACTGTCATGACTGGCTGAAAGTTCCTTGAGGACTGTTAAGGGTCCCAATCCTGTGTATGAAGGTACCATGACCTACTGTGGGTTACTAAGGGTCTCGTTAGGGTGTGTAAATGTGTTGGCAGCCTAATTGTGTACTGCTTGACTAGGACGTGATTTGTTAGTATGGATGAAAGTCTGTGTGAGGTCTAGTACGTGGGTCGCTACCCTTTATTGGAATAGTTGTGCAACTAATGAAACCCCTGAGTTATGCCTGTCACCCATGTGCTGCCTACCAAGCTGGGATCAAAGCTCACAGAGGTCAAAAAGAATGGAACCTACTCCTGGTTGAGGCCTGATGGAAAAACACAAGTAACCATTGAATACAAAAATGACAGTGGTGCATGGTTCCTCTGCGCATTCACATAGTTCTCATCTCCACTCAACATGATGAGACAGTGACCAATCAACAAGATTTATCTAAAGGAAGTGAGAGGGTTCGATTTTTGTACAAGGGGATATGCTTTGGATAGTAAACTATAATGACCCCCATCAGATCTTGCTGATTTTTTGTGCTTATTTGCTTATGTAATTTGGTTAAGGGATTTTGTAAAAACACTTGTCAAAAATACCACTGAGCTGTGCCAAATAGTCTTAGTTGGTTTTTGTATTCAATGTACTACTGATACGTTGATGCAGGAGCATAGGCTCAAGAGGGCGAAGTCATTCATGACTTCACAAGGTCAAGGGGACTCTTAAGAGACCTAGGGTCTCGTACATTTGTAATTTGCTTTATTTTCTAAACACTGAATAAAATGGATAAGGAATCTAGATCCTTTTCCACATGTAATAGTCAGGATTGAGTTCGTTGTGAGTCATAGGGTTAGCAGAGATCAATAAGGACTGTACTCCTTTGTTATAGGATCTGGAAATAGAATCCTCTTGTATTTAAATCAGTTCGAGTTATTTTCTTAGTAGCTTAGTTAGCTTACAGAGCTTGTTGGCTCGCAAAAGCTTAGTGTTGGTCACCCTATATGTCAGTTAATTAAAGCTAACATACAGAATGGTCAATATAAATTGTCAAACCCAGGAAGATCTTTTATTTCAAAGGCAATAAGCACAGTCTATGCATAAATAGATCAAGCAGTTGATTTGCTGAATGTAAATAATGATCCTACCTATGTGTCCAGCCAACTCATTCCCTAAGAACACTAATCTAATTCATACATCTAAGAATCCAAAAGAAAGCAACTTCCCTATAGAAATCAACCCAGCAAGTTAATGATCTAATGATGAAATGAAACTAGATTACTTTTGCAAGAAGTTAAATCCTATAATTATCAAACTACAACATTCAATCTTTACCAAAATGATCTATCTAGTAGCTACTGTAACTCTACCATTATCTGTCTTATCTATGAATGTAATTGAAGATACAACAACAACCAGAATTAAAACACAAGCTTGAACTCTAATTGATAATTAATGGAAATCCTAGAAAGCATAAACAACTAGAAGATAATTGGAATTGAGCTTGGCTGTCACAGCTGATTAAAACACACATGCAAATTAAGTAAATTATCCTACACAATTGACTGTCACACCACTCTGTTATAGCTATTCAATATGCAATTACAACTACCAGAAAGGAAAGCTAAACTCTGTTACAGCTACCAATAATTTTTGCAATCATTCCACACCACACAACAGAAGTAAAACTAAACTACTCTACCTACTTAAACCGGCTATCTCTGTGAGAAGGCGGGCCCTGGCCTTCTAACAGAGACGCCGAGAGTCACAGCAAATTAAGACACAGAAATGAAGAACTCTGCTCTCATATTATTGATGGAAGATCGTGCGTCTCAATGCATTTGTTACAGCTTACACAAGTAATGATTGTCCAACCCCCATGTTACGAGAGCCTTCTGGAATTTATACAAAGGAAATATAGTTTCAGATCCACTAAAATCGTGCAGCAATGAAGATCTATGATCTTCATGCTACGGAGTTACAACTAACTGATACAACGTATTAAACAGGGCCATTAATTGTGAAGGAGGCTGTTGCTTTGATCATTAATGGGTCAATAGACTCAGCAGCTGGAATGCCACCTGTCTATCGCAGCTAGGACCTGCTTCAATGGAATCTATTACAGTGGGGATCTGATACAACTTGCATGGAGGATGTGTTGTCCCTTGGATTTATGACGAGCTGGTGCCTTGAAGAGTCACAGCTGGCACTACTAAGATGATACACCTGCGCTTTAGATTTTGGCTAAATGAAATCACACAGGTCAGTATAAACCAAGGACTAAAATCCATAATCTTTAACAATCTTAGGCATAAAAACAAATAAGGAAATAACAAATTATACCTGTCAATATCATTGATTGATATGGAAAAGACATGGATATAGCTCATGAAAGTAGGATGGAATCAGGGCAAACTGATGAAATAAAGGTGGAAAAAAAGGGGCATTTCCTGAACCCAACACTTAGGTTAGCTCACAGAGCTTAGGATATCTCATAGAGGTTTGAGGATAGCTCAAAGAAGCTTTGATTAGCTCATAGAGTTTGAGAGGGAGAGAAATTCCACATATCATGAATGGAGGAATGAGAGGTGTGTGCACAGAAGAGTGAGCGAGAAGTGAACAAGTAGAATTCTCTATGTGTATTTGAATTTCCGGTGAATTAAATTAAGAACAGAGGATTAGACTCTGCGTGTGGTTTTGATGGATTAGAAGTATGAATTCATCTCGCTTTCACTCCATATAACCCTGTGGCTTTGGATTACCATAGTTTTCGAATTGCAGAGAAGAATTGATCATGTCAGTGATCAATTAAGTGAAGCTTTGTAGAGGGTTAAACCTTAACTAGTTGCTCAAATAAAACAAGATCGTAGAGTGGGGATCGATCATGGGGAAAAGATCGACGGTTTATAGTGATATCGCCGGGAGAAGCTGCATGCTTTGAAATTTTTTTCATGTGCACGATATTCTATGGAATGCTCTTAATAAATTTTGGAATCCACCATTGATTTGGTGGGGACACTAATCGAACGATTAGAAATCCATTTCGCCACGAAATTGATAGATCAACGATCAAGATCGAGATCAACGACGGGGAAGAATCGTTGTGCGAAAACTCTATTCCCGCCTTCCGGAAAGAATTTCATTGCGGAAGAAAGTTAGACAGTGCGGAAAGAGTTTATTTCAGATATCGAGGGTTTTAGATCTTGATTTTTGTAGCGCTAATAGTGAACAGTAAATACAATAGAGATTGCTTTGCATAAATAACAAGAAAAATAAACCCTAAATATCATATTCATATAACTTTGAGTTTACAATGACTGTAACAGAAGTTCTAAGGTGGACAAACAAATCTGAAATTACTTTAACTCTAACCTGTATCCTTCTTTGGTGTCTCGATTTTTCTTTGGTGTTTGTAGCCAGCTCCTCAAAACAACCCAAATCGTCTTCTTCTAAGACTCCCTTATTATGCTTCGGCTCCCTCCTTCACTACCTAGAAACGTAACAAGAAGGAAGACTACAATGAGAGTAACCAACAATGCTGTAGGTGTCAATATGGATTGCAGCTCCCTTTTTGGCTGTAACAACCCTTGATATCATCCCAAATGAAGCGTGGGGATCACTGTAGATGTGGAACTGTAAGGATATGCACCCAACAGAAAGTAAATCGTCCTCACAAACAAGACCGTGTCCTCTCCAGACGATGTCACGACCCACGCAGTCCAAACTCAACCAACAAATCAAGAATATGGCCTCCACAAGATGAAATCGACCCCTTTGTTACTCCTTTTTTTTCAAAAACATAAAAACAAAAAAAGACAAAAAAAAGAATATGCATGAATCTATAGCATCTTATATCTAGATGGGCCTGAAAATTTGTTGTATGTATAACCACTGCATGAGCCTATAATCCTAGGTATAATATAATATTGTTACTTGTTAGACTAATAGGAAGAGCCCCTTGGGCTAAACCTTATTATAGGATATGCTATGGGGATGGAGCTAGGGAGTGCTAGTTTCTTATAATATTCTTATTTTACTTATTGCATAATCGTTTCTAGCTTTTATTCTATTGCTTGTCAAGGATATTTATAACTTACATTGTAGGGAGGTTCTATGGGTGAAATATAAATATGTTTCTAATGTGGAGATATCCCAACCTTTAGAGTATGTTGTTAGTATGAGAGGAGATAAAGATGTTAAAATTGTCACCACCATTTTAACATATCAATGTATTTTTAGGAGTTAGAACTGGCTTCGATCACCTCGTTTAATGGCTTGCAAGGTATGGGAAACTTCATTTCCTTTAGAGCTCAAGAAATCTCACTTGGGAGTGAACAAATTAATCAAAGGTGCAGTGCAATGGCCATAACATTATTAGATATCACTTGGTTCAATAATTTCATATGCCACCTGCCGTTGACTCTCCAATGACCTAAATAGAAATTCCCATGCAGGCATTTGTAAAAACTACTACACTTCCACCACTAAAATGGTTCATTGAACAATGCAAATACATAAATGAGGTGGAGGCTATAGATTGGCATTGCATGATATGTGGTAGATGTAAGGTAGGCATCATTGAAAATAGACTGGAGGGATATCTTAGCAAATAATCATATTTTCATTAGGAGAATAGTTTCAATGGTATAATACTAGTCTAAAAAATCTAGGTTAATGGTTCAAATTCCTTTTATCTTTATAAGAATTTATTATGGTTGGAAGAGGTAATGATAAAAATTCTTAATATTTAAAACAATTGTATAGGTTCTTGTAGGTTTTCTCCAAGTAGGACCTTAACCAATGTATTGAATTGTCAAACTTATGGAGAGCATATAGAGAAAATGTAGCACCGTATATCTCTTCTCATTATTCTAATATCCCTAGTTACCTAATTGATATGTCAATTAAGAAAGTAGATTTGTAAGGCATACCACCTTAGAAATTTTAGCTCATATTATTTCCATAAGAAGAGAGATCATAATGAGTCATAATTGTTTGAATGCATATGATAGATCTCTTTGTAAGGCTACAAGAAACAATAATGAGTCATATCATGCCATTAGTTAGAATTAATAACATAAAGAGGAAATATCTTGTGTAGAATCATAAGAGAGTCTATGGAAATAGACTAATTGAGTACAATTATTTTGTCCTTATGGTATCCTTACTTATTGGCATGGGACCTTGAATGATATATAAGTAATTTGATCAAGTAACCGGTAAATCCACCTAGGTATAAATGCAGTAGATATCGACTAGAAATAATACTATGTTTGGATGTAACCTCAACATCTAACCTTAGATGAAAATGACATGATACCTTATGTGGTAGGCTAAAATTGATTACTAGTCATGCACTTGAATGCATTCAAATTAACAAACTCACTGTCCCCATCCTTCTAGTACAAATAAACCTCACAATCAATGCCTTAGAAGCCATGCTTATTACATTATTTAACTTCATGTAATCCACCACAATAGGCTAATATACATGGTCGATTTCATGGTATACCCTCTCAACCTCCTTTTTTGTATCAAGTCATTTTCCTTGTGAAATCCATTCATAAAAGGATTGTAAGTATGAATGCTTGTTGGTCACAACCATTTTCCTTCATATGGCGCTCCACTAGTGCAAGAATATAAATTTTAGGCCTAAAGGTCTAACAATGACGTCTCCAACCACCAAAGCTAACCTCTTGAGGGGATATTTGTCCTTATAGTCAGAATATGGGAATTGTTAAGAAGTTTGTGAGCATTAGGTATGGGTCTTGGGGTTCTATACATGGTTAAGGAATGGAAACTGGGCCTTAGGACCTAAAGAAAGCTTCTAGGTATCTATAGCCAAGAATTATATGTTGAAATACCGCAATAGACCTTTCCACGGTATCTTTGGCCTATGAGTGGGTTTTTTGTGGAATAGTGAGAATTTTAAGACTAATTATAGGTTCGAACACCTTGGATATGGTTGGGGAGAAAAGAGTGGGACTTAGGTCCTAAAGGAATTTCCAGGCATCTTTGGCTAAGAAAAATTCCTACAATCGCCAAACATGACCTCCCAATAGAATATTATTCATATAAGTGGGGATATTAGTGCCATTAGAATTTTTTGAGAACCTGGTATAGATATTGGGTTCCCTAGACATGCTTGAGGGAGAAAAATTGGGCCTTAATCCCTAAAAAACCTTTTGAGAATCCATGGCCAAGAAGAACAACGTACTTGAACAAACACACATGGATTCTTGAGAGTATCTTTAGTGTTTGAGTAGGGATGTCTATGTCATTAGATGGTTTTGAATAGTAGTTAGGGGTCTTGAGGCTCTATACATAATCAAGGAAGGAAGTCGGAACTCCAAAGGTCTCAGCTTCGTAGAATCGCGCGGCCTACAACTTTCGCGATCTGCAATCCATGATGCGGGAGTCGGAAGTCGGAACTTCAATGCACCACGCTGAGAAATCACGCCTCCGACTTCCGAAATCCGCAATCTGCACTGCGGGTTTGGAAAGTCGGAAGTCGGCCATATACCACTGTTACTGCCAAATTCTTAGGCTAATAACTTTCGCATCTTAAGTCCATTTTTGGAAAACTTTGTATCATATATTGGAAAGCTCTTGGAGATCCCCATGCAAGTGTATATCGATCTTCTTCCAAACCTGAGAACTCTGAATTTTCCTTCTTCCAACCAAGGTGTTTCCCTAATCCTCATCCATGACTTGTTACCAGTCTGTAAAGAGCTCTGATTCACTCTTCCATGTCTCCTCCCTTCATCTAACCCACAGAGGGAACATGAACACATAAATGGTTTCTATTTCTCCCCCAAAGTCATGACCGAACATTCTGAACCTCCTGGGACTCAACAAGACTTGGCCCTATTCATCAATGAACAAATTCATAAAAACACATGATATAAACTACAGAGAACAATTACCCTTTTATTGAAATATCCAAGAAAATAGCTATGGAATACAACGTTCCAACCCAACCATAGGTATCTGCCCAACCTGTATTGTTTCAACGTCACTAAGAGACTACCCTCGAGATGGGGCTATGTATCCACTAAGGGTGAACTACTCAAGTCCACTCATAGCCTTAGGCACAGTCAATCAGGGTCATACAGCACACAACTGGATCTAAAAATTAGCAAGTGGGGAGACAGGGTAGGAGGTTTCTAAGTTAATGAGCTCAACACAAAGATCTATAGGCATATCCAATTGACTTCAGATCATGGTCCAGGAACCCCTATCCTTCATATTTTACCGTAGCTGCAACACCGCCAAGTTGCCCATATTTACTATTTTGAGCAGCTGTGACACCTCCAAAAGTGCCTGTTTTTCCTATTTCAAGCAGCTGCGACACCTCCAAAAGTGCCTATTTTTCCTATTTCAAGCAGCTGCAACACCTAAATTTTTCAATTTTTCCTATTTCAAGTAGCTGCAACACCTCCAAAAGTGCCTATTTTTTGTATTTCGAGCCGCTGCAACACTGCTAAAATTACCCATTATTCCTATCTTTAGTAGCTGCGACTTCGCTAAAGTTGCCAATCCTTCCTATTTTACCGCAGCTGCAACAAGGCAGTTGCCTATTTTTCCTATTTTGAGCAGCTCCGACACCTCCAAAAGTGCCTATTTTTCCTATTTCAAGCAGCGGCAACACCTCAATTTGTTTATTTTTCCTATTTCGAGCAGCTGCGACACCTCCAAAAGTACATATTTTTCCTATTTCAAGCAGCTGCAACACCGAAATTTGTCCATTTTTCCTATTTCAACCAGCTACGACACCTCCAAAAGTGCCTATTTTTCCTATTTCGAGCCGTTGCAACACTGCTAAAATTGCCCATTATTCCTATCTTTAGCAGCTGCAACTCCGCTAAAGTTTCCTATCCTTCTTATTTTACTGCAGCTGCAACACTGCCAACTTGCCTATTTTTCCTATTTCGAGCAGCTGTGACACCTCCAAAAGTGCCTATTTTTCCTATTTCAAGCAGCTGCAACACCTAAAGTTGTCCATTTTTCCTATTTCGAGCAGCTGTGACATCTCCAAAAGTGCCTATTTTTCCTATTTCAAGCAGCTACAACACCTAAATTTGTCCATTTTTCCTACTTTTGGAAACTGCAACTCCACTAATTCCTCATTGAATACTGATTATTTATTTGCTCATCGATATTAGCGCTCTCCATCAACGATGTGACCGTGGAAAGGTGCCACCTTACAACATGACGGTTTGGAATTACATTTAAAGGTACGACATCTTAATCATAAACATCATCAGGCATGACTAAATGCAATAATCAATAATGAATATATTTTGTCTCAGTAGTCAATCCACTGAGACGGAAACTACGTTTGATTCGTCCTTCACTTTTGGTTTTTTACCACCATTCGACAACCTGTCACCACTTTTAACCAAAAATACCCAAACCAACCTTTGGCTATCCATTGCTCGTTCTGCATGCAGTAGCTCGACGTCTGAGACTGTAACTCATCCCGTCGGTAGCAGAATTTACAGATAGCTTCGCAATATGGGTATCCTGGTACCACACGAGCATGTTAGCATAGTGCCTCTGCGTGCAAACATAGAGGTTTTTACTACCTTCCAGGAAGCTGGCTGGTTTGACTATTTCCAACGTTTGAATGATTTTCATGTAGAAACCGCACTTGAGTTTTCTCAAAATCTAACTAGAACTCATTCAAAGGTCCGAGGTATCCAAATAGATGTTTCAGAAGCAATCATGGTGGAGGTAAAAGGATTGCCCAGAACTGGGATGCAATGGTTTGGTCGGAAGTGCCATAATCCAACTGCAGTAGAAGAATTTTTGGCAGCTAGAGAAGTTGTTCGGCTCCATGGCTGAGGAATAGCATTGGAATACTTGCCAAATCCTTGGAACTAGGTGGCCACCTTCATAAAGAAATAAATTTCCTGTGAAGGTAGGTACAAAGTAGTTTACATATATGAATTCTTCCTCCTTTCACATTTATGCCACCATAGATTGTGAAATATGCCATTTTATCTTTTACAATCTCTGCAAACTATGGTTGGGTATGTCAAGGGTGCTCGACACCCCTTATATTCCCTCTCAAACCATGGGTTGATTAAACTCTTAATATTAAGGGCCCTTGTGCACCAGAATTTAACATGGGAAGATTTTGTTGCTCGGCCAAAGGTGCCCCGAGCACCTGCCGTGGAAATAGGAGGTGTTGAAATGGTAAATGAGGACTGGAGTTCCTCCAATTCAGTTGGGGGGAGGGATGGAGCATTGGCAGACCAGGTGGAAGAGGTAAATATGGGGGAAGTTGTGACAGCAGCGAACCCTGTTATAGAAGGGGATATGATGGAGCCAGTGATGTTGGAAGCTACAACAACAACAAATCCTATATAGGAAGAAGCAGACCCAATAGAAATTGCAGTTAGGGTGGCAACTGAAGCAGTAGGGATGGTGTCATTAGCAGCTGCAATAGAGGAAGTTGAAACTAGAGCAGTTGTTAAAGTTGCGACAGTGGAAGCTGTAGCTACAGGAGTTACAATGCAAGGGGAAGAGCATCAAGCAGAGGTGGTAGAAGGAGGAAATATGGAGGTTTTGGATGTCAAATCCTCCGCTGAAAGAAGGAGAACCATTATTGAAGAAGAGGAAATGACCCCTCTTTCTGAAAATTTAGAAACCCCTGTGTCACAGAAAAGAAGAAAAAGATCAGGGAGTAAGGGTCAGACATCTAGCTCATCAAAGAAGAGAAGACCCAGAGTTGTTACAGTAGCAGCAGTAGGATGCAGTGAAGGCCAGCCATCGGGAGTTGTGAATAAAAGAAGGACTTGGTCTGTTGCAGCAGCCGAAACAACATGTGCAACTGGGGCAAATAGTGAAATTCCCACAGCAGAAGCAACATGTGCAACTGGGGTAGGAATAGAAATTCCTATTTTAAACCCCAAATCACCGGCTGTTACACAAGAACCTGCTATGGAAAAATCCCAAATTGAAAACCTCCTTTTTGAAAATGAGTTGCTAAAGGAGGAGGTGCAAATGCTTCAGAATGAATTGGAGAAATGGAAGGAAGTGACTGGAAAACAAGCAGAGAAGAATTTGAATATATAAGTGGAGACTGCAGATATGTTAAAAAATTCATCTCCTGTTTTGGAAAATGAAGAACAAGGAGACATGGTATGCCCAGAATGTGGTGACATATTTAATTCGGTAGGGTACAGAGTCATAGTGCTGAGTTTGGTAGCACAAAATCCTGCACAGGCAGAGCAAGAAGGAGAAAAAGCACCGGCAGTGGAGTTGATGGAGGTGAATGAGCCAGAGATAGACATAATTCCTGATTTGGAATTAGGAGAAGATGAGGAGATGCAATCCTAGCCAACGGGAAATACTGAACTATTCCGGGACCAGTCTCATAACCCAAAAGATATCGAGATAATTCAAGAACAACCTCAGCAATCTAAAGAAATTGGAAAACAGGATGTTGTTACACAAGAACCAACATCCTTGACAATATTTAGTGAAGTTGCAACCCAGACAACAATTGCTGATATTGAGGTACAAGAGGAAGACGCTGTTACAAAAGAACCAGTGTATTTAAAAATGTTTGTTGAAATTGCATCTCAAACTGAGGTTGCTGAGATTGAATTAAAGAGAAAGGATGCTGCCACACAAGAACCATCATTCCTAAAAGTAGTTGTTGAGACTACAACTAAGACTGAAGTTGCTGAGATTGAAATGGAAAGGAAGGATGCTTCCACACAAGAAACAACATTCCTAAAAGTATTTGTTGAGACTACAACTCAGGTAGAAGCTGTTGAGTTTGGTATTCAGGAAGAGAATGCTGTCACACAAGGACCAGTGTTCTAGAAATTAATGATTGATTCAGCAATAGAAACTGAGGCTGTTGAGGTACGGGAAGAGGATGTTGTTACACAAGAACCAACATCCTCAAAATTAACTGCTCATATTGCAACACAAGTAGAGGCCATTGCAACACCGATGGAAGAGGAAGCTGCTACACCGCCACCCAAAAATGAGGAAGCTTCTACACTGCCACCCGAAAATGAGGAAGCTACTACACTGCCACCCGAAAATGAGGAAGCTGGAACATCTGGTGGCAGGGTAGGAATGCAATTTTCTCAAGAATTTGTTGCTTTAGACTCTGATGATGACAAAGATGTGGAGGATAGAAGTATTCAACGATTGGAGAAACAACTTACTTTGTTACAGGTGGAGTTAGCTAAATGGGCAAAGTACATTGATCAGTGTCGAGCAGGGATGGTTCCTCTCTCTAAACATAGGAAGACTATCAAAGAATTAAGGGAGAAGTGGGCAGAGGAATCAACTCTTCAGAAATATCAATTGGAAGAGGTGCAAAAATAATTGCAGGAGTTGAAGCAATTCAAATCCATGCAAAAGGAAAAAGACCAAATGTATTCCCTCTCTCGGGAGATGTTGAGTTCAAGAGCCCCATCTCCTTCCTACCCGGTATTCCTGTATGAGCAAATGACCCTGTTCAAATTGAAAGCTTTACAAGAGGGTAGATCTTATTAGTTGTTGATCCCTTCCCAGTTTCTAGAGACCTTTTTGTCAAGCAGTTTTCTTGAGCAACACCTATTGTGTGAATTGTATTTGCACAATATGGCATGTTTTGGTGATTCTTACTCTAATCCTATTCCCTATGTAGGGGATGTTTAGTTGAGAGCCTTTGCCTCTTTTGTTAATAATAATGTGCAGTGGAAAGATGCCTTTTAGACAATATCTAGGAATGAGGCCAAGGCCAATTTATGGATTAGGAGTGAACCCCAATCTCCTCGTGCTCTCATCATAAACCATGGAAGATGTTTCTTATCTCCTCCAAAGACTCAGCATCTGAAGAAGATGCAAGAGAAATTTATCTCTACCTGTGTTGACCTAATTTCTGAAAAACAACATCTTGCCTTAGAGGGTAGCAAGCACAGGTGGTAGTCTTCTTCTCCAGCTTTGAAGAAAAGGGAACCTTACTATCTTAAGAATTTAAAACAAGCTCTTCTCAGGGTAGCAGGGTATGTCAATTGCATGAGAACGTGTGGGTTACACTGGCTAGGACTCAAGTTCAATTTTCCACTGATATGGTGGCTAGGAGGGTAGTACAGGGACAATTATACACTGACCAAGGCAGAAGAGAAGCAGTGCTGGGAATATTGGGTTGCTTGCAATGGGTTTTTGGAAGAAGGTAAGGAACCTGACATTTCCTTCAACTTTTACTTTCAACATGAACGGGGACCAAATTCAGACTCAGATTAGTTGGTTGTTGCATGATGACATGCAATTGGATAGATAGGGGGAGATGTTGGGCCCCATAATAGCCCCTTTTTGCTACACCTATCTACACATTTTCCCCTGTTTTGCCTCACTATTCCCTGATTTGGAATTAGGAGAAGATAATCATTCAAGACTACTTATGGTTGTAACAGTTCCATTGTAAATTGACATCATGAAGATCGTATATCTTCATGGCTGCCCGATATTTTGTGAAACGAATTCATGTCATTAGGGTATAAATGTAAAGATGCATTTTGAGCCTGGGGTTGGAGAATTTATAATTGTATAAGCTGAAACAGAGAGTTGTGACTGTGATTCATTATTTCTAACACAAGGAGCAGAGTTTCTTATATCTTGGTGTTTTAATTTGTGTTAGGACACGACATCTCTATTAGAAGGCCAGGGGTCGCCTTCTCACAGAGATCGCCGAGTTAAGTAGGTAGTTTAATTTCTTTCATGTTGTGTGGTGTGGAATTGCATTAGATGTGTTATTGCGAGCTGCAACAGTGAAATGATAATTGCATTCTTCTTTGGTAGTTTATGATTGCATCTTGAATGATTCATATCAATATCATGGACATACATCATGCTATTATGCTAATGATTCATATCAATATCAATATCATATATGTAATTTGAATTAATGTGCAAGCAGTGATACCAATGTCAAATGTGTGTTACTTATGTGTGTTACTTGTTGAAAAATGATTAACTTAATAATAAATATATTAATATAATTATTAATTATAATTTAAACTTGAAAATTATATATATCTTCCGAATGGAAAATATCCATCACCCTAAATAAATAATGCAGACTTGTCAACCAACAAAATGGGTATAACTAAACAGTAATAGCAAGTAATATCAAACTGAGTAAGAACGATAATCCTCTACTTATGAACTCAAGCTAATTCATCAGCTGCAAGGGAATGTGTCCTAATTTCATGCATTCGTTCAGTTATAATCCTTGCTTTTCATTCCATAAAGTGCATCACTTGTATTGTTGAAACTCTAGTGGAAAATTATAGGTTGATTATAGTCACATTCAGAATTCATCCAATAAGAGTTCAATACTGGTTTTTTGGTTTGCTGATCCTTATTATGCACTCAATCGGTTTGCTTAAACTGTCATATGGTTTGTTTGGACTGTTAATGGGGTGTATTCAAATGTGATTAGAATCTTTAACCAACTTCATATGTTCTTCATTAATTAATCCTAATGACCAAACTTGACATCCCGTATATGAAATATGGAATGGCATAATTACACATTTCTGAGCCTACTCATCCATGAATCAGCTCTTTCAAATTGGTGAAGAAAAGTGCATTAGACAAATTAATAACATCAAGAAGAAACCCCGAAGAAGAAAAAAAATACCTAAAACAAAAATCAACTTTTTAAAAGTAGAGACGGTACTTACAGTTACTTAAAACAAAAAAATACACTTATGACTATGATATGGAAGAATAATCCTTTGGGGATACTAAACACCATTCCAAGGAGATTCTGGAAGTAAGGAGATTTTGCATTATATTAAAAGGAGGAATTACAAAAGGAGCAATCTGGCCGAAGCTCAGAATTATTCATCAAAACAGACCAACTTGGCACATCTGTCTGAACAAAACAGAACAAAACTACTACACGAACAGACAAAAACCACAAAACCAAATACTTTCTTCCCATAGGCTTGCAGGCCAAAGAGCATAATGCTTCATAACCAGCTAGCCCTAGAACCCCCAAATAAACACCCACCCAGACATCAACGAACTATATAAGGAGCTTCTGGAGAACTCCCAGGATGGCGAAAGCTGGAAGAAGAAGTAGCGCACGGAGGAGGTTGAAGCGCCATGGCAGACAGAAGGAAATCCAGCTTCCGATGAATCGTGCGAGACTCTTCAAAGAGAAGCTGCGCATTGTCATCTTTGAGAGGATGCCTATTGCGAATGGCATAGCCAACCAAGTTTTTCATCATCCAAAACAATGCAACAGTGCGCTTGTAAAGACTAACGCGCCCAGCCGTGTTGCCGGGATCCAGGATCCAATTCTCCAACTTCTTACGCTTCCCCACCAGGGTTTCCCTACTCAAACGAGCCCACCATTGTTTTTCATAGTCATTGATGTCCCTCAGGATTTCCAAGGGGATGTTAAGAGCAAAGGAAGTTGCCTCCCTACCCGCCCACTGAGAGGCACGAGACAGACCACCACCCGACTCCCCCGGAGAATCCCCACGCCCTCTCTTCCTATTCCGACTGGAATTATCTCCAACCTTAGGACGACAGTTAGTATCTTGCGGTTCTTTCATCCTCTCACCAACCTTAGGACGACAGTTAGTATCTTGCGGTTCTTTCATCCTCTCACCAGAGGCTTGCTCCATAATCAACCAGATTACCAAAACTTGCATGCATGCAGAAAATCAACAATGACGATCATGGTTGCCACCTTGAGCCTCCATATATTCTCACCTGCCATCAACTGTTATGATGAATCAGGTACATCTTAATAACTCTTAATAACTGAAGGAGGTACAACGAGTGACACTTCCCCCATCGAAGAACTGCGAAGGAGGATGAAAAGACAAGATTTAAAGGTTGAAAGGAAAAAGGGAGTTACGTGTCCCGATTATCGTCAGCATGATGTCTTCTCGCACAAAAAACCATCATGTCTTGGTCCTGGATAACTCTGTAGCTATCCCGAAAAACTGCTTCTGTCAAAACCTCCCACGTATAAGCATAGGTGGCCATGTGAACAGATCAACTTGACTTGGGAGAAGGAAAATGCTACACCTAACAAGGAAGATAGAGCCTTCCAACCGCCACGACGATGCCACTTTGGAGCTTGATTTACGACGGTGCATCTCAGCATCCATGTGGAGAATGATCTTTCCAAACCCCCCCCAAAATTCCTATTGGACTTTTGGACTTTTGGGGGGGTTTTTTAAAAATTGCCCCCAACAGTCAAATTCTAAGGATTTTTGAGGGGGTTTCTTAAGGACCCGCCCCTAAACGTCAAATTCTAAGGACTTTTGAGGGGGGTTCTTAAGGACCGCCCCCAAACGTCAAATTCTAAGGACTTTTGAGGGGGGTTCTTAAGGACCGCCACCAAATACCTTCAAAAAACGTTTTGGGGGGGGTTTTAGCAAGACCGCCGCAAGCCACTTTTAGGGGGTCAAGACTTTTTGGGGTGGTTTTTCCACAACCGCCCCCAAAAGTATTGAAAATTGGACTTTCGAGGGGGTTTTTAACCAATCGCCCCCAAAAGTATTAAGAATTGGACTTTGGGGGGGGGGGGTTTACGAAACCGTCCCCAAAAATCCTGACAATTGGACTTTTTAGGGTTTTTTTTTAAAACTGCCCCAAAAGTCCAATTTTCGGGACTTTTGAGGGGGGTTTTGAAGAACCGCCCCCAAATACCTAAAATTTTTTTTGGGGGGTCTTTAGCAAAACCGCCACCAAAAGGGTATTTTGTTGTAGTGTGTACATAATGAAAGTCATCGTATCATCATTTTTTTGACTTATGACGTTCCCTCATGAAGGGAAGATCAACAAGTTGGACTAGTTGGCTTATTATGACCCCAGAGGGTCAGTTTGTATGGAAAACAAATTACCTACAATTGCTAGCAGTATCAGTAGTGCGTCCATCCCAACCTTTACATCCATTGGGACCAACATCTTTCAACATGCTCCCATTATTGGAACCTTTTAGGTTCTACCTCCTCCACCCCCGAAAGTGGAAATATCATAGCTCTGTATTGTCTCCTTGAGTAAAGATGCAGCCCAGGATCAACCTTAACCTCATCCCCAACCTCAACCTACCCCCTCTCTTATCCATCTACCCAGGAATCGATGGGGGACTACACCTATACAACAAATATCCTTTTTGTTTCCACCTTCTATAATCATGAGCACGCTAGTAATGGAAACTCTTAATCTCTTGGGTTTGATGTTAGGCCTCCCCATTTGGTATCCCACCCCATTGAAAACACCTCCCACTCCACAGGTTATTTTGACACATGTGCATCCCATTGGTATTGCCAATCATCCTCCTCTCGCAGCCCTAAAGGAAGCAACCAACACCCCACCCCCTCCCCCAAAGAAGAAATCTGGGGGAAAAGTGACGAATGTGAAACTGTTGACAAATTCAAACATAGTCGTGAACCCTCCCCCTACTACCTCAAGTTGATCACCCTCACCTTGTGCTTTGTACGATTCTTTGGGACACACTACCCAAAACTGTCCATATTTTCCTATTTTGCATACTCATGTATAGACACTGGATGATGAAACTGATAAAAACATTCCATTCGTTCATTTTCCAAGTACCAAGACATGCAACAAGTCATTGCACACCAACCATCCTTGTGCAGTATGTGGTCTCCACAACCATTACTCTCACCATTTCCCTAATTTTCCTAAGTATCGATCTATACTCGCTGACTTGCGCCAACTCTCTACAAAGTCTCGAGTCACAGTCATCAAAGAGGTTCACCCTTCAGCTACTTCTTCAATCAGGATGAACACCATTTCTTTTATCTCGTTATCCAATGAAATTTTTGAAGTATCCCACGATACTGTTATCCCTTCGATAGATTCAAGTCCCAAGACCTGACAAGTCAAACCTTTCAAAATGACAACAAAATTGTAGAAGTGCTTACAGAACTAGACTTTCCTTGGGATGACATGCACCCTCATGCATATTTTATTCCTTATGAACCAGCACGCCCGTTCACATCTTCAAACCTATTCTCCATCAATTCGAAATATTTTATACCTCATAGGAATGTTGATTGGTTCAAGAACCCAATCCCAGCTCCTGACACCTTCAAAGAAGGGGAATATGGAAAAATTCTCTCCCATCATCCAAGTGGATATATCAATTAAACCTAGTGTCATAGAAAATATCACATTAAGTTTCGATTTCACCCTTGAAGAGATTTTTGCATACAAATCACTCTTCTAGGAATTTTTGGATGTATTTTCTTGGTCATACACCAAAATTCATGGCCTGTATCCTGCCATTGTCAAACATCACATCGATACATGTTTTTATATGATGCTAATGTGTAAAAAATAGAGGCCTATCCACCCTCGAAAGCGCCAACCTTTAAGGATGAGATTGAAAATTTGAGCAAAGTCAGGTTCATCTATCCAATTACTTACACTACCTGGGTGTCTAACCTAGTCCCCGTAAACAAAAAACAAGACACCATTTGAATCTGGCCCATCGAAAAGACAACTTTCCTAGCCCTTTTATCGATCGGATCATCGATGCTTATGCTAGCCATGAATTTTTATGATCCTTTATGGACTTTTTTTCAGGATATAATGAGATTCAAATCTGTAGAGAGGATCAATACAAGGCCACCTTTAAAACATGCAGGGGCATGTTCTCCTACCAAGTCATGAAGTTCGGGATTAAGAATATTGGCGCTACCTTTCAACACTCTATGTCATATTTTTTTCATGTCTTGGTCCATATCATTCTCGTTTATTTGGATGAACTTACTGCATGATCTAGGAAGCGCTCACAACATGTAGAGGACCTCCATCAAATGTTCCTTTGATGCCAAATGTACAACATTCGCTTGAACCCTCTCAAGTGTACATTCTATGTACCTGCGAGCTGACTACTGGGATTCATTGTTTCCTAGAAAGGGATTACTATTGATCCCTGAAGGTGCAATTCATAATCAACCTTCCCCCTCCATGAACTCTCCGCCAACTACAGAGTCTCCAGGGCAAGGCCAACTTCCTACGCTGCTTTATTTCAGACTCTGTTATGGTTGTACATGGATTTTTGTGTATGCTACAAACCAAAATTCCTTTTAATTGGGATGAATATGTGTAAGTAGTCTTTGATGTGTTAAAGTAGGCTTTGACTTCTACTTGTTTGGTCTCTCCTCCAAATTTCACGAAGGATTTTATCCTTTACATTTTGACATTTGAATATGTCGTTGCTGGAGTACTAGTCCAATAAGACATTGCTTGTCAAGAGCACGTCATCTACTATGTTAGTATGAACCTATTTGGTCCCCTGCTCCATTATCCTCATGAGTAAAATTTGGTCCTTGCCATTTTTTTTTGGTTCAGAAGCTACGCCATTACATTCTTATGCGCCAAACCAAAGTAGTTGTTGACTCGAACCCAATGTTGTATCTCCTAAATCGGTGCCTTATTCAAAGTCACATCACAAAAATGGATCGTTATATTGGAAGAGTATGACCTAGATTTTATGACCCCCAAGAGAACCAAGGCCTTATATTTGGCATATCTCATCACAAAATTTCCATCTAAGTCTACTCTATCCCCTTTCATTAACCACATGTCATATGAACATTTGTTCTCAATCTCGTATAATGAGCCTTGGTACGGAGACATCCTATTTTAATTGCAAAACCATAAGTTTGTCCCACACTTTAACTGCAATGATCGTCATCGCATCTGTCACCAAGAATCTCTCTACTTACTCATTGGAAATGTCCTATATCATCGAGGGATTGACACCATGTTGTGACGATGTCTCACTCATGAGGAGGCTGAGCAAGTACTAAACGGTTTTCACAGCAGAGCATGCAGTGGTCATCTCTCAGGGATCATGATTTCCGGACCCATGAATTCATTCGCGTAGGATAATTCTGGCCCACCCTTTTTTAGGATCGCATTGAGGCACTCAAACACTATTGCAATTTCCATCTCTTTTCCCCCAAGGGAAGAACCACCCCCCGCACCACTACACCCGGTGGTCACCATTGACCCCTTCTGCAAGTGGGCCATTGACTATATGGAATCTAATCCTCCATCGAATTTTGGTTGTAAGTACATCATTGTGGTTGTTTACTACTTCACTAAGTGGGCCGAGGTCATGCAAACCTTTAATTTTACCAGTGAAACAAGGGCGTGTTTCTTTTTTAACCATGACATCGCTCGGTTTGGTGCCCCACACCAACTAGTGTCTGACCATGGTTCTCATTTTGAGGATGTTGTATGGAAAGAGTTGTCTCACTTGTTAAAGTTTGAGAACCAATTCTCCTCCTCCTATTACCCTCAGGGGAATGGATAGGTGGAGGCCATCAAGAAAATCTTAAAAACCATGCTCCAAATGATGGTGGATAAACACAAATCTAATTGGAACATATGCTATTTACATCCCTTTGGTCCTATCGTACATCAATGGAAAATACGATGGGATTCACCCATTTACAACTTGTGCACGAAGTGGAATCAATCCTACCAATCAAGTGTCAAATCCCATCCTTACACCTCGTCATTGAACTTCTGCTAGAGACCACTTCTCTTAATCAATGCTTGATCACCCTTGAACAAGTTGATGAGGATTGTTGCGTGGCACTCCAGATGATCGAAGCTACCAAGCATCGATCAAAATCCCACTAAGAATATCATGTCCACCATTGCAACTTTAAGTAGGGAGACCTTGTCCTCATCTATGACACAATCGGATTTGAACCCAAAATCCGATGATGGCCTCTGACGAAACCCAAAAAATTGTCTGTGTCGTTAGATATTACCTCTATAATTTGGAATTTTCTTCATTTTTTTTAATTTGATCCCGAATGTCATCGGATATTCAACGGTATTCATATATTTGATGACAAGTGTAGAATTTCCAACAATATCATGTGATATTTTCCTAACGGTCAATAGTCAAAGGTCATCAGATTTCCGAAGAAAATTTATTTATAGAAACTTTAAATTCTAGAAATGTTTTGACATATTTGCTATATCAGTGACGGTTTGTGGAGGTTATAACCTTTGCACAGACTGTTTTTCATTAAAAAATACATAATTATTTCAGTTGTTACTATCATTACAAATAGTGAAGTGTGGAGCTTGATTTTTTCAGATCAATAATCATCAGTCAAGCTTGGTAAAATAAAATGTGACATAACAATATTCCTGATCCAAAAGAACAAAATTGAGAATTACTTGCTAGATTGTGGGCTAAAGTGAAAAGAAAGGGTGATGGAAAATGTTATTGTCCTTGTAGTCAATGCAAGGTATTTAAAGGGAGAAGAATAAATATCACAACAACTAAAATTCCTTGTAGGGAACATGGACACATTGAGGGGGGACATGATGTAATATCCTAGCCCATATCCGACCAAGATATTGTCTTCCACTTCAGATTTTAATAAAATTTTACTTACAATTTGTGTAGGTAAACTCTCAGACTGTGCAGGGTGTAAGTGACGGGGATGGAAACTCTGAATGGGGATGGTAGGAAAGAGATTAGGTTCTGTAAATTATAGGTGAGAGTGTGCAGAATCAAGGATACTACAACAATGTACCAACTTATACAAGTGATACTAAAACTCAAGACTTCTCCAAATTGACTGAAATAGTGATTGTGGAAGCTAGAATTGATGGATATGGGCAAGGTCAAAGGCTAAGGGTGGATGAGAGTTTCTGATATGATTTTATACCTCTGTACAATGTACTGAGACTATTGATGTTTCAATAGCATCAAGCTGCAATCTACTCCAATGCTCTTGGGCTACTCAGCATATACAGACTAGTATGGGTGAGGTATTTAACTGGAGGCTGGAGATGGATGTTTCTGAGATTAAATACGTTAAATAAAATTTAATAATAGTCATTCAATAGTAACATAACATTCCATAAAGTTACAAATAGTTCTGAGCAAGTATTATAGCATAACTAGTAAAATGACAATTCAGGACTGCTCAACTAGCTCGACTTTTGGACTCCCAAACAATACCCAAATGCAATTGAAATTATGAAAAAGAGGTTTTATCATGTCATGTGATATATTATCTAACTCTAAGAACTAGAATGACTTAATTTGGAATTTTACACATTGACTTATGAATCATTCATTGAAATCTAGTCAAATTCTAGCTAAATCTAGAAGGGGTGCATAAATTGGAGAATAAATCAGAGTTCTATAATTTGTATTGAAATGAATGATATCAGAACATTACATAATATTTTATTACATTAGAAATAGGCCATGGTTCCTCTCAAAAGATGATAGAAGAGTCTCTCCTCTTGCACATAAGAAACTAGTTGTAGAATAGAAGAAAGAAGAGGGATTCGATCTCTGAACTTGGTGAATATGATTCTGAAATTTGAATTTGACCTGATAAGCTTCAATAATATTTTATTACATCAGGAATGGGTTGAAATACCTCTCAAAACATCATGGAAAAATCTCTCTTCTTATACACCAGAAACTAGCTCTAGAAATCCATAGGAAACTTGGAGATTTGAACTCTGGAATGGATGATGCTTTTTTTTATCTTAAAATTCAACTTTATCATCTACGGAACATGCAAATAAAATAAATGACAATGAATGAATTCCATCATCCTATCACAAAAAGCTGGGGCACATCTCCCATGCTTGATTAGGAGCACATCTCCCAAGTCTCAGATGCACAAATGCATTCATAAAATTTCTCAAACTAACAAAAGTCTTGAAATGGAGTTGGAATCCTTATTTTATAGAATTCATGTTGATCTATTGAGCAGGTTACTTGGCTTGGTGACCTGTGACAATAGGTCACCCATGAGTGGACATACTTTCCTTTCTTTCCTTGCTTGATTTGCTTTGACTTTCCTTTCTTTCCTTGCTTGATTTGCTTTGACTTTCCTTCTTTTTTCCTCTTTTTCCGACTTTCCTTCTTTTCTGAACTTTCCTGCTTTTCATACTTTCTTGCTTTTTGGATTTATGCTGCTTTTCTTGAAATATTCCTCTTTTCTCATTTTTGGCAACATTTTTGGACTCTAGTGCTTACTTGACTTCTACTCCAAGTAATTCCTCCAACCTTATCCACTAATTCGAATTAGTGGGCCAATTTATCCATTTATTCAACATAACAAATAAAATATTAATAAAAATATTACAACTCAGAATTAGTCCAAACTTTAGCATTTAATCAATTAATTAATAATTAATTAATTCCTGTGGTATAATTGCCTCCAAAAATACCCCCTACTCCATTTTTGGAAACATTTTCCACCTGGATGCCCTCTTGGCCCACTTTCTCATTATCCATTAGTTTTATTAATCAAAATTACCTTTAATAAATAAATTTGCCAATTTGTGAGACTTAGGATAAATTAATTCTAAGCAAATAGAATTAATACAATTTAATTCCCTTAGGGGTTGATCTTGTCCCCTTTCACCTATGGTACTGGATGAGCCAAAATTGGGGACATGACACATGAATATCATCCATTGGTAAGTTGTTCATTATATATGTATTTATATTGATCGTTTTTGTAAATCTATGTATCATTTTAATATTTGTTATATTTACACTAATATCTCTTGATGGTTTATAATTATAAAGGAAAGGCCTCCTAGGGAATATTTTCCGGAAATGTGCTTGCAGAACAAGCACCGGAGGAACATGGAGATACAAATATTGAAGATAAAGTTAATGATCATATTTAATAAGTTGATCATACTGATAACATAGTTGAAGATGATGGTACAAATACATTGATCCATGATACATTTAATATTATAATGGATGATGATGATCATGAAAATGACAACTTTGATGATCATGATTTACCTCTACTTGAGAAGGCATATGAACCCCTTTATGAAGTCTCCAACACAATATTTGTCTATGTTATATTGTTGATACTGAACTTGAAGGTTATGAGTGGTCTTTCAAAAACATCGGTCACACATATGTTAAAGTATGTAATATATTCCATCACATATATATGATCATGATAAAGGTTATCTTTGTTCCTTTAATAATTTTCTTGTTAGTTCATAAGTAAAATTAATAGGGATGAAGTATGTTTCATTAATATTCTTTATATATTACATCAACTAGTTTTTTTTTTTTAATTTGTTGTAACTTGATAGCTGAATTTTTGTTACCACTGTCAAATATTTTACCTCACACATACCGAGATTTATCTACCATCATGAAATATATTGAAATGCAGTATCAAGCCACTGATGCACGCCCCAATGATCATATTATATATTATAAACAACATGAATTTGAAATAGAATGCTCGAAATGTAATAGCAGTAGATATCTAAAAGATCAAGTAACAAAAAAGGTGACTCGCAAGGTTCTTCGTTATATTCCCATTATTCCACGTTTGCAATGATTGTTCAGGTGAAAAAACATAGCACAATTTATGAATTACCATGCACGAAATAGAAGTGAAGATGACATTCTTCGAATTCCTACAGATGGTTCTTCATTTAGATACATGGAGGAAAAATGGCCACACTTTAAAGAAGAACCTTGTATTGTTAGTCTTTTTTTGGCAGCAGATGGTGTCAATCCATTTGTAGAGATGAGATCTATTTACTCAGTGTGGACTATTTTTGTCATCAACAATAACATTCCTCCATGGATGTCAATAAATAGGGAGCACATAATGTTGGCAATGATTGTTCAAGGTATTCATT
Source organism: Larix kaempferi (assembly GCA_027924585.1). Classification (NCBI taxonomy): domain Eukaryota; kingdom Viridiplantae; phylum Streptophyta; class Pinopsida; order Pinales; family Pinaceae; genus Larix; species Larix kaempferi. The sequence continues at coordinate 13,534,350 of BSBM01001530.1, forward strand.
TACAACATTTTTTGTTAATGCGGTAGCATCTCATTTGTCGTATTTGTTGCATAATAATGTCATATATATTTTTTCATTTACTCATATATATTATTTATATATCTAAAATGGTTGTAATAATTATGTAGTGTATATGTTCAAATCAATTAGGTAGGTACCAAGTTAAATATATGAATGTATATATCGAGCCTCTTATTGACGAGCTACTAAAGCTATGGAATGGAATCACTATGTATGATGTCTCTAGACCAATATGACAAAGGAAATTTCATTTCCATGCGATGCTTGTATGGACAATTCATGATGCCCCAGGGATAACACATTTTTGTGGTATGTAATTATAATGTCCACTTTAATAGTATTTAATTTTATGAAGTTGATATATTAATCATGCATGTTTTTAAAATAATCCATTCATTATCTATAATTATAATTGACATAGTTAATCCATCTCTTATAGGTCTTCAAAAAAAGGAAAAATTTGCATGTCCAGTTTGTGGTCCTAAGATGAAATCTCATTGTTCAAAATTTTTAGGAAAGGAGGTGTTTGATGAGTATAGGCACTTTCTCTCTAAGAATCATAGGAAAGAAGAGACTGCATTAAAACCACAGAGAATGACACCTCACCTATCAAAGTTGAAATATAATAGAAATCATCAAGGTATGGATCAAATTGTCTATCTATCATCATATATGAAATCTTTTGATTTTTTTTAATATTGTGTGTTGTTTACTGCAATTGACATTGATTTTTGTAATTCCTTTATAAACTATGATTCATGATAGCCTTCGTTATCATGAAGGAATTAATGGGCTTCCGAGGGGAATGAAAAATTATCCCAAACAATTCAGTAGGTTTCCCTACTATGAGCACCTACAAATTGTTCATTTGTTTGATATAATGCATATCGGAAATAATGTAGCTAAAACATTATGGCGAATATTGGATGGAAGGAGTGACAAAGAAAAAATTGTTAAAATTTGAAATGACATTTAGGAAGCCAATCATGCAATGAAATTTGTCATTCAATTAAATATCAATGGAGACCAAATTAATATAATCTCACTTCCATGGTTGTTAATGGAGCAGTAAAGAAATGTTGTAAAAAAAGTCATGCGAAAAATTAAATTTCCCACTGGATTTTGTTTGAAAATGAAGAATATATTAACAAAGACATGTGAATTTGCGGGGGTAAAAACACATGATTGGCATATCTTCATTAAGGTAATTATTCTGGTATATATATTGCTATATTTTTTATACTAGTGCATGTTGTTGGTTTTTTTTGTCTACTTTTGGAAAAAATAATGAAACGATTTTATTGTTACAGTATGTTCTACCTCTATTCCTCCCAAACAACTTCAACAACAATATGAAACAATTTATATATGATCTTGGAAAATACACGAGGTAAATAGCAATATTTTGCATGCATAAATTATTTGTTTAATTCATTGTAGAACTTATATTTGACATTTCTTTTACTAATTCTTATGTACTATAATGTTTATTTTTGTTAAATCTCGCTATTTGCTTGCATCACTTGTAGATGGTTGTCATCTAAAGAAACCCATAAAGAAGATATAAAGTATTAGAGGAGAGAAATTCCTTGTATAATCTGTGAAATGAAAAATTATCTACCTTCAACATTTTTCAATGCACAAGAACACTACCTCATACACCAAGTTGAGGAGATTGAATTGTGTGGACCTGTACACTCAAGGTCAATGTGGATGGTCGAGAGGCACTTGAAATTTTTGAAGGATTTGGTTAGATAAAGAGCACATCCTGAGGGTTCTATTGTGGAGGGATATATGGTATACTAGAGCATGGTGTATATTAGTGAATATCTTCCTAAATTAGCATCAAAGATCGATTTAGGTTGCATATGTGATCCGAACTCCATTAAAAAATCGAAGGGGAGTACATGATGGGGAAAGGTAAATTGAGGAAGGTGAATGGTAATTATTAGATGGTAGAGATTAATTATAATACATTTGACTGTTGCTTTTTATGTATATATCATAGTTATTTAATTTTTAATCTTCAATATTCATCAATTATAAATGTATACTGTGTTAAGTAATTATACATTTGTGAATTGTAATTTTATTTTCATCATGCAGTTGATCGAGAGTGGGATGCACTACATTTATACATCGCAAACATTCTTGATTGGATGGAGGTATGGATTGAATGATGTAAACAATTTGGTCATGGAATATCATGGGAAGTTGTGGCTTCATTGGTTAAAGCATCTCATAGAAATGGATATACCAATATTACACAAAGGAAAATCGATTTAGCATATGGTTTAAAAGATAAACACGCAAGCATATTAATCAACCATACTATTTAATTATTTTCAATTATATTGATGTACAAGTTGATTTTTTTTCTTTGAATACTTTACAGGCATAAGTATGTACGTAATTATCAATTGACGATGTAATTTTTATGTCTTTGGCATATTGTAGGTAAAACACCATAAGGCTATGTGGTGCAACGGTTGTAAATTTCGCATCAAAAAGTTGTATGAAACGAAGAAAACATGTGATTCTGGATAAATGCAATCTTCAAGGTGACCAATGTTTCCTGTAGAAGTGAAAGAAATCCATGAATCTCATAAAATCGATACTATGGGTATTTGGAAGATATTATTCAATGTGAATTTAAATCCTTCAAATTAGTTATGTTCGTTGTCAAATGGTACAGGTTATGATTGAATCAACAAGACCATGATAGAACTATTATTGAACATGCTAATGGATTTACCATGGTCAATACAAGGTTGTTTGAGCCAAAAACAGAGCCCTATGTTATTCCAATCCAATGTGAATAAGTATTTTACTCAGAGGTTCCAGGTAGAGGGGGTTGGTATTTGTTCCGAGACATGATCCAAGGGGAAGGCCGATAAGGTATAATGTAGAGGAATATTAAGAGGGTATGTTACTTTTTCAGAAATTTCAATCTGATGTAGGATCTTAACTGAGAGAATAACATGTACAACATATCTACAGCATATCAATCATGGACACAATAATACAAGCACACAAGAGACACAGAGTTTCACCGGGGAAAACCAAGAAGGTGAAAAACCCTGCAACTTCCTCAAAGATAGATAGAGCAATGATACAACCCAAGTACAAGAGATAGTCCTCCTAGCAGCAGCTTCTCCTCCTCCATTATTGCGCCACTCTCTAATGAGTGTGTGAGTGAGAAAGTGAATGATCAAATAGAGTGCCTCCCACACTCTATTTATACATGACTTGAATTGCCTAATAACCTTTACTAGGTCGGCCTTAACTTAACCACATAACATAATGCTGACAGGGCCGACCCCCAATAGGGTGGTCTAATAACCCTTTGACCCACATGACTTAAATAAGGCCGACCCCATCAAGGTGGTCTAATAACCCATCAAGTATAAGTTACAACACTTACAATATAAATGACGACACTTCCGTATAGAGGAATAATAACATCTCTATAGGAATACAATATACATATGTGAAATACATTCTGAAGTTACATATACATCAACACTCCCTCTTAACTAGGAAGGTATTTCTCGGCACAGATCTGCTAGCACAAATCTTCTTCTTTGGATCATCGCCACTAGATCATCGTCATCGTCACTACTACTGCTATCTCAATCAATCTCCAATCTACTCGTCACAGGAAATTCTACAGAGCCAGTCCTTTTTCATACTGGATGTAGGCCTACCACCTGCAGGTCTTCATCATCTACAGAGCCAGCCCTTTTTCATGTTGGATGTATTCACAGAGCCAACCCTTTTTCATGCTGAATGTGACCTAGAACAAATCTAGGATTTCCACCACAGAGCCACTCCTTTTTCATACTGGATGGGACCTAGAACAAATCTAGGATTTCTGCCACAGAGCCAGTCCTTTTTCATACTGGTTGGGACCTAGAACAAATCTAGGATTTTCGCCACAGAGCCAGTCCTTTTTCATACTGGATGGGACCTAGAACAAATCTAGGATTTTTTCCATAGAGCCAGTCCTTTTTTATACTGGATGGGACCTAGAACAAATCTAGGATTTTCACCATAGAGCCAGTCCTTTTTCATACTGGATGGGACCTAGAACAAATCTAGGATTTATCACCACAGAGCCAGTCCTTTTTCATACTGGATGTGACCTAGAACAAATCTAGGATTTCTTCCACACAACCTCGAAAGAGCATCCCAGAACTTATTACGGGCACACATCCCAACCTATCGGATCTCCCAGGGATACATTACATGTGGTCATGGAAAAACCTCGAAAGAGCATCCCAGGACTTATTACGGGCACACAGCCCAACCTATCGGATCTCCCAGGACTACATTACATGCTATAGGACAAAACCTCGAAAGAGCATCCCAGAAATTATTACGGGCACACAGCCCAACTTATCGGATCTCCCAGGGAAATATTACATGTCCTCCCAGAGCAATGCGTCGAAAGAGAATCCCAGGATTGATTATGAGCACACAGCCCAACCTATCGGATCTCCCAGGTCTACTTACATGCTCATCTGCACAACCTGTCCACGACCACAGAGTATCAACCTGATACTCACCATACATTGTCCTGATGTACATGATCATCCTGATCATCATCATAGCATCATCCTGATGCATGTCATCTAGAGCATTGTCCTGATACTCATCACATATGATCATCCTGATCATCGTCACTGCATCGTCTTGATGCATGTCATCCAGAGCATCGTCCTGATACTCATCACATATGATCATCCTGATCATCATCATAGAATCATCCTGATGTATATCATCTGGAGCAACATCCTGAAGCTCATCATCCATGATCATCCTGATCATACAATGTATCCACTTGATACATATACAAATACATGATCCAACTGATCATACAATGCATCCAACTAATACATATACAAATACATGATCCAACTGATCATACCAAGCATCCAACTGATGCATATACAAGCAGTAACTGGAGCATCGTCCTGATGCTCATCACATAATGCTTACATCCATAGCCATGGGAAGGATCCTCCTCTCACCATGCTTGGAATGGCTTCTGCAAATGTGTCCCATCACTTCTTCCTTGAAATGTCATCAATCTGAAGAAAACCAAGCCTCTCTCTGAAGTACTCAAACTTCACTCTGGCTAGTGGTTTCGTCAACACATCTGCAACTTGCTCATACCGTCACAACATACAGGAGCTTCACTGCTCCTGTCTGTACTATATCCCTGATATAGTGATATTTGATCTCAATGTGCTTTAACCTGTTGTGAAACATCGGGTTCTCAGACAGCTTCACACAACTCTGGTTGTCACAAAATATACCAGTAGCATCCAACGGGAGATCAAATAACTTAGACAGTAGCTTTCGAAGCCATATTGCCTCACAACTAGCCGAACAAGCTGCAACATACTCTACTTCAGCTGTACTCAGTGCTACACAGGACTACTTCCTGCTAAACCAAGAGATCACGCCTGATCCCATACTGAAGCAACACCCAAAAGTGCTCTTCCTATCTGCAGCACTGCCTGCCCAATGTGAATCAACATAACCCTGCAGGTTAAACTTTTGATTCATATCGTACTTGAGCCCATAGTCAACTGTACCCTTCAGGTACCTCAAAATATGCTTTACAACAACCATGTGAACACCTCTGGGATCCGTTAGGAACTAGATCAATGTGTTCACCGCAAAGAAAATATCTGGTCTAGTGTTCGTCAGGTACATCAAGGACCCAATCATATGACGATACACCGTGACATCAACTGGATCGGATGAAGCATCACACAGAAGCTTCAGGTTCGATGCTATAGGTGTGGCCATGGCCTTGCAGTCCATCATCCCGAACCTCTTCAGGATCTCTATTGCATACTTCCCTTGTCCAAGGAATATCCCATCTGCACTCTGCTACACCTCCATGCCTATAAAGTAGTGCATCATCCCCAAGTCCTTCATCTCGAACTCGGAAGCAAGCTTCCTCTTCGTGTCGGCAATCAATCTATCCTCACCTGTAACAAGCAGGTCATCCACATAAAAGTAGTATCACTGGATTTCCTTCCTCAACCTTGTAGTAAAGGTTGGAATCCGCTTTACTCTTGGTAAAGCCCAAACTGGATAGAAAGCTGTCTAGCCTACCATACCAAGTCCTAAGAGCTTGCTTCAAGTCATACAATGCTTTCTTCAACCTGCACACATATGACTCCCTGTCATGTGTCTCAAAACCAAGTGGCTGCTCCACATACACTTCCTCCTCGACTACACCATTCAAGAAAGTTGTCTTGACATCCATCTGGTGTATCTTCCATTTCATCACTGCAGCCAGGGCAAGTACTGATCTGATGGAACTATACCTGGCTATAGGAGAAAAAGTTTCCTCATAGTCTATTCCCTCTTTTTGGGAGAAGCCACGAGCTACAAATCTCGCTTTGTACTTTTCTATGCTACCATCTGCAGCATGCTTGATCTTGTAGATCCACTTGGAAGTCACAATAGACTTCCCTTCAGGTCTTGGGACCACATGCCAAACATGATCGATTGGTACTTCTCAACCATGGCATCCTTTTACTGTATCTCGTATCATGGGAACTTCAGATTCTTCAATATCTTCAATAGATAGTTTGAACTTCGTTGTTGGAACAAATGTTGTAGTCCTTCTCTTGTAGGTGATGGTATACGATCTTTCCTACAAAGCAAGTTAAATTGCATGATTAGAAACATCTCATATTTTTCAGAACAAATTCTTACACATAAAGAAATATGTCAACCAGTCATGCAATTATTTTAGCCAATGCTTCAATACAACATTTATCCATATCCCATAACTTTCTAGATGCCTTCCAATCTCTACCAGAACATTGTTAAGAGTGTGCACAACTCCCAACATGTCAGCAAAGAGGTTTCATTCTAGATAAGTAGCAATGGAATGTTGTACGGTGCCATATGCCACTTACCCATCACATGCATATTAGTAGTATACTGTTCATTAATGCAATTATTCTAATATGCATAATACACACCCTAAGTCTAGGAACATAAGCATATACATCATTGAACAATATTATTTAAACAAACAAATATGCAAGAAATGACAATTCAAATACTTATCTTTGTTTGGTTTGTAGGGTGGACTCCCTATCAATATTTTCTTCCTTGCAGGAACTACTGGAGTGTGCTCCCTCTTGATCTTTGCTTCCTGGATTACCTGTCCTTGAACTTATATCCATCCTCGATCACTTATGCATACTCACTAGTATCATCATTGTGTTATCCTCGAGGTCTCATACATACATTCATTAGCATAATCTCAATACTATCAAAACACAATAATCTTAAACATGTATAGTCATGATCATTTCAAACACAGATAATAAACATTAGTATTCAAGGTTTCAGGGAATACTTCTTTTACTCATGCATATTCTTTATTTGACCAAAAGACTTTTCTGGTTAGTCATATCATCAATCAAGGTAAGAGACATAATATGCATAAACCCTTGATTACTTACATTTCTAACTTCATTAATAATCATTATCAACCATACAACAGTATAAGATCCTAACACAAGGTAGGATTCTAACTTGATATAGGAAAAACATACCTGGTTATCATATTTGCTAGTTATGTCTAGCAATGTCTTCTTGTTCTCTTCAATGACTTGTGCTAGTAACCTGCATATCTCATAGGTTTAGCATTGTAGAGCCAAATTATACATACCTCGTAAGTAGAGCTTCTATGTGATCCATGACAATGGATGAATCTTTGTCTTCATGTCACCATGGCCATATGTTCTTGAACTAGAACATGATTTGTCTTTCTTGATGTACCTTTCATGTTAGCGGACAACATCGACCTCATACAACACCACAAAGCATTAGTACAATCATAAGTGTCAAAACCCTAATCAATGAATATCTTCTATCATGCATTCATATTTTTATTAAGGTGATATGAAAAGTCTAAAATTAATCGAGATTGTACTAATCTTGATGAAGACAAACATACCATAAACTTAATCATGAACAGATCTTGAAACATACCTAGATAAGTCATTCCTGTCGAGATTGTTGTAATCTTCTTATGTAAGGCCTTAGCCTCATCTCCCTCTGAAACAGGAACTTCTTCACTTATGCAGGTGACCAATCCATTCTCTTCTAGGATTAACCCAATCCACTTGATTTGCATAAACTAGATCTGGAGATGGAGCTGGATTAGGGTTTGTCAGGGAAACCCTAAAATTCAAACTTTGAATTTCAAACTTCTGAAATGATAGAAAGATGTGCCTTGATGAGTTGATCAACCTAGTATACTCGAAATTTGAAAACTGCAAAGTTTCACCCCTCAAATTTGCTTTTCAATCTTCCGGATTCACTAGGGAGGACCCTGAATTAGGGTTTGAGTTTCTCGAAGCTTCACCCAACCAAATAGTTTTATCCAAAGCTCTAAACTTTGATTTTTCCAAGTAGCTTCCAGCTATGTTCATAGATTTCAAAAATTCCCATTTTTGCAGAAGCCCTAATTTTTCACCTTTTCGATCAAAGTCCCGAACTAGGGTTTGATCAAGCCCGACCTTCTGCCCAAACCAAAACATTCGATATTGGTCTCTAAATTTCTATTTTGATGAGAAGCATCCAGCCATGGTCTTTGATTACAAAAATTCCAACTTTCTCCGAAACCCTAAATTCTCGTAGCCATGAATGAAGGTGCTCAAAATCCAATTCTGTTTTGACAGAAATATGCACCTGATTGTTTCTGGTGTAACTTAGACATTTCGGATCTATAGGGTCTAAAAATTCTGCCTGTGGTAGCCTGACCTATTAAATTTCCAACCCCATAGGTCTGACCTCAAATGGATTCTCTGAGAGATATTTATGCCAAGTGTCGCAATGTGACCTGTTTATGGGATAAAACAAGAGTGCGAACTTGTACGGAGTGTCACATGTCACTGGTTCAATTTCGGCCTTTGAAAATCATACCTGTGAAAGTACAGTCCATAACCCTACCTGTCACATTTTATGAAATTTCATTTGGAGCTTCCTATCCCAATTTGTGTCCTTGTTCCCTAGGTCACTTGTTTATGACTCAGATCTGGAAGAGGCAGAAACCCTATATTGTATAGAACATAAATATGAAAGTACAATGAATTAGAGGCTCTCCTTCGGACACAAGGTACATGGGGATATTATACTTGACCTGTAAGATTTTCATATCCTGAAACGTTTCCAAAATGAATTTATAGCGAAAGTGCTACGATGACGGGTTTTTGCTATATCAAGCCCTAGCTTCGCAAGTGCAACAAGTGCCATAAATTCCATACCATGCCTTCTTTCAAGCTAGTTCTGATACCATGTTAGTTTTTATAAATTTCAATCTGATCTAGGATCTTAACTGAGAGAATAACATGTACAACATATCAATCATGGACAAAATAATACAAGCACACAAGAGTTTCACCGGGGAAAACCAAGAAGGTGAAAAACCCCACAACTTCCTCAGAGATAGATCAAGCAATGATACAACCCAAGTACAAGAGATAGTCCTCCTAGTAGCAACTTCTCCTCCTCCACTAGTGTGCCACTCTCCAATGAGTGTGTGAGTGAGAAAGTGAATGATCAAATAGAGTGCCTCCCGCACTCTATTTATACATGACTTGGCTTGCCTAATAACCTTTACTAGGTCGGCCTTAACTTAACCACATAACATAATACTGACAGGGCCGACCCCCAATAGGGTGGTCTAATAACGCTTTGACCCACATGAATTATACAGGGCCGACCCCATCAAGGTGGTCTAATAACCCATCAAGTATAAGTTACAACACTTACAATATAAATGACAACACTTCCGTATAGAGGAATAATAACATCTCTATAGGTATACAATATACATATGTGAAATACATTCCGAAGTTACATATACATCAACAGGGTCTTGAAGAAGAAGATGATGTAGAGGATCAACATGAGTTAGATGATCATGTTCTAGAGGAAGATGTTGAAGAATTAGTTGAAGAAGATGATGTAGGAGAAAATGTTCATGAAGATGATATCGACGATGACATGATTATCGAAATTGACATCGATGACCATGATGATATGGCCAATCCTTAAAATGTTGAAACTAGATTGGATGATACAGATGTGGACTTGGATGAATAAGATGATCAATTGCATTGAATTTTGTGAGGTATGCCTTAATATATCTATTCTATATATATTGAATTAATATTGATAGAATTATTGACTTGTATTGGTACGTATAAATTAATTGTTTTTAACTTTTTTCCCATTTTCTAGTATGTTGGCATATGTTGTAAGAGACATTGTTTCTTAATTATGATAAATAAAACAATCATTTATTTTCTATTACATAGATTTTGTTGGGTTATGGGGAATTGAGAGTGACGTGGGGGGGGGGGGCAGATGAGCTTCCACCTTCGCGTAGTTGGTCCTGTTTAGTAGAGAATATTAAATTATTCTCAAAACAAAGAAAATATTGGTAAGGTAATGCAAAATTATGCTTATTTCACCTTCATTATTATATGATATTTCATAACCCAAAAATAAGGTGTTCCTTCTCATGTACTTGACCATGCATATTATAATTGTCATGTGAATGGGGCCAACATTGAATTTTTTTCAATTTGTGCTTGTATGGAATGAAATTTGGCATGGTTAGAATAGACACATGCATTGCTGGTATGGGAGGGTTTCTAGACTCAAACATGGCTCACACAAACAATTCGACAATCAAACAACAAACCTATAAAATAATTAATGTACTGAATGGGGCCGACATTGAATTGTTTTCAATTTGTGCTTGTATGGACTGAAATTTGGCATGGTTAGACTAAACACATGCATTGAAGGTATGGGAGGGTTTCTGGACACAAACATGACTCACTAAAACAATTTGGAAATTAAACAACAAACCTATAGAATAATTAGTGTACTGAATGGGGCCAATGTTGAAATGTTTTCAATTTGTGCTTGTATGGACTGAAATTTGACATGGTTAGACTAGACGCGTGCATTGATGGTATGGGATGGTTTCCAGACACAAACATGACTCACTTAAACAATTTGAAAATCAAACAACAAACCTATAGAATAATTAATGTATTGAATGGGACCAACATTGAATATTTTTCAATTTGTGCTTGTATGGGTTGAAATTTGACATGGTTAGACTAGGCGAATGAATTGATGGTATGGGAGCGTTTCCAGACACAAACATGACTCACTTAAACAATTCATAAATAAAAAAACAAACCTATGGAATATTAATGTACTGAATGGGGCCAATGTTGAATGTTTTTCAATTTTTGCTTGCATGGACTAAAATTTGACATGGTTAGACTAGACACATGCATTGATGGTATGTGAGGGTTTCTAGACACAAACATGACTCACTCAAACAATTCGAAAATAAAACAACAAAACCTATATAATAATTAATGTATTGAATGGGGCCAATGTTGAAATTTTTTCAATTTGTACTTGTATGGAATGAAATTTGACATGGTTAGACTAGACACATGCATTGATGGTATGGATGGTTTCCAAACTCAAACATGACTCACTCAAACAATTCATAAATCAAACAACAAATCTATAGAATAATTAATGTAATGAATGGGGCTAATGTTGAAATTTTTCAATTTGTGCTTGTATAGACTGAAATTTGACATGGTTAGACTAGACGCGTGCATTGATGGTATGGGAGGGTTTCCAGACTCAAACATTTCGGCAATCAAACAGCAAACCTATAGAATAATTAATGTACTGAATGGGGACAACGTGAAATTTTTTCAATTTGTGCTTGGATGGAATTAAATTTGACATGGTTAGACTAGACGCATGCATTAACGTTATGGGAGGCATCATCAGGATATTCAAGAAAATTTCCAATTCATATTTAAATGGTACATAATACTTAGTTTAATTCTAGAATATAATGAATTTATAGAATACTTAATCTACTTCTAGAGTATAATGAAGAGTATTTTAGTTATTGGCTTGAATCAATCAACAATTAATGCATGAGTAGTACCAAGTGAATTTGTTGTAGAAATTCATGGCTTCCAAGCAACTCTTAAGATTCTTGGCAATGGAAGGAGTAGGACAATCCTTAAAAACCTCGATTTTTCTTCATTTTGGCTTACAACTTGTGGCAGTGGAGGAGGACCAAAATTGTTTAAACATGCTAGAAATGATGTATCAATGTTCCATTCAAAACCAAAATGTATTTATCGATATGTGGGTTAAATTTCTTAGGAAAACAAATTATACCTATATCACATATCCGCATAGGAGAATTTTATGTAGGATCCCATTGGATGATAATTTTTTTTATAATGCTTTCTAAAGTCACTTCTTCCCCATATTTCCAAGGATGTTTCCTTGCAATTACCTTGAAGCAAGGAAGATGTGATCCTTGGGGCCTAGAGTTAGATTTGTATACTCATAATCATGTTGTTTCTATATTTTTATACTACATATTCCCAATATTTATCATGTTGGTACACCTATAACACCAAGGGAATACCATATGGAAACTATATTTATAGGATCAACCCAATTGGTAGCTTATGCTTCAAACAAAACCGACCAAGTCTCGTTTTATGGAGTGCCTAATCCAAATGAAGAGTTAATTGATTCCTATGGAATTATCACCCTTTGTCTCCAAATGCACAATATTCTATAATTTTTCCATAGGAATCCACATATTATCAAGGGGAAACTTGCAACTCTAGTCCATTTCCTTCATCCAATGTTAACTTGGTTCAACTTCCTCCTCAAGTTAGTTAGAATTTGGCTCAACAAACCCAAAAAAGTAACCAGCAGTCTAAGGGAAGAATAATAAGAATATGAACTAAAGGTCAGAGGGTAATGAAACTAATGTTGGGGTTTAATTATAGTTCCATTTGGGTCAAAGGAACCCTAAATAGGGATGCAAGTTTCTATTCCAATCAAAGTGGTGTTTTATTGCACAAAATAGGGCATTTAAATGTGCACATGTTTCCTCTATGAAACATATAAAATCACATTAAACTAAAATATATTTAAGCATAAAACTTAAAATAATTCTAAGTATAAAAAAAAATATTATTTAATTAAGTGTATATATATATATATATATATATATATATATATATTAGAAATTTATGTAAAAAATGGTAGTTAAAAAAAATCCTAGAAAAAAAGTTTCAAACAATTTACTAAAACAAGCATTATTTCCTTTGCCAATCCAACCAAGTAGAAACAAAGAGATGAAAGGTATTTCGGTTGTGTAGAGGTGCTGTTTATAATCGAATATTTTAAAGAAAATTAAAATTGTAGTTTGTTTTTTCCAATGTAAGTTAAATGATTGACAATTTGCATCCATTTTTCAGAGATTTTTCTAGTCAAAATTTAGTTGAAATTGTTGAAATTGCAGTTTCAAGTTGTTGGAGTTACATAATTGTGATTCCCCATGAGTAATCGAGAACATTGAATCCATTTTTTCAATCAATTTTATAATTTGAAAAATAAAAATTGCAATTTAAACAAAAATTGCACCCAAATTTCGACAAAAACCACAAAAAAAATACAAATCGTCTACCCTTTAGCTTACTCCGTTTTTCCCTTAAAATAATACCATGCACAATGGAATATTTTACTAGTAATCATGCTTGCCTAATAAGTTTGTTGGAAGAATAACACTTTCTAAATGTTTATATTATGTCTTCCTAATACTTTTTTGGGGATTGTCTTGGATAACGCTTTTTATAAGCATAATAATTATGATAGGTGTTGAAATTCGAATGATTATTCATTATACATAAATTTATATTTTTAAATTTTGTTGTTAGTTTATGCATTAGGCTAAACTAGTAAATTTTTTATGGTTTTTTTATTATTAAGCATATAGAATCTTTTGGGTTTGAAGTTTTCCTGAAGTATTTTTAATAAACATAATTTTCACTTTGGAGAATTTAATGTCTTAACATGGATAAGTATAGGGTTAAAGTGGATTTAAATCAATATGAAATAGAGATATTTGGTAAGAATAAACTTTATGTTTGTCAAGTATTATGAATATATTTGGTAGGGATAAACTTTATATTTGTCAAGTATCATGTATATAGTAGTTTTTAAGTTACTTAAATATTTATTGTTATTAATATTTTATTGTTTTTTCATACATGTTCCAAGTTCTATATACATGTTCCAAGTTCTATGTATTGAATTTGGACTATTTAAGTTTATATTTGTTAAGCACCATATGTATTGTGGGATTAACTTGTAAAATAGTTTTAAACTTAGTTATTTATTTAGTCTTATTACTAATTTATTATTTTGTATTCATATTTTCCATATTAAACATGGAGTTTAACCATTACCACCATCACTATGATTATTGTGATTTAGGATTTGATAGAATAACAATGCTTATATGGTGCAATTGTAGTTTCAAGTATTATGTTGTTGTTTCTTCAATTACTCCTTGAGTTACTTTGGCATTTTATATTTATGTCTAGAGCTGGTGTTCTTATTTTTTATTTTCAATAAGACAATTCCTAAAATAAGTGGGATATCAATTCCTAAAATAAGTGGGATATGGTATAGGACACAAAGAACATATCTTTTCTTATGAATTATTGTAGGATGAATCATGTGGTATTATGTAGTAAGAAGGATTATATGGCTTATGTACCATGCATCAAGCCTCAATCCATGTTATTCCATTTGGTCTATGATACCATAGACACACTTGGTTTATAATACCATAGACAGGTCTCCTAGTTTACCACCCATAAACATTTTTTCCTTGACCAATTTAATCAAAAAAACATGCTAAAATATCCTTGTGTGCTAACATTGACTACAAAGTTAGTCCAAGGTTCCACATAAGATAAAGGAGATTATTAATAAAAAATGAGTAAATCAAGAAAACAAATTATATACTATTATGATAGTTATTTTCAAAATTTTTATGTTGAGTTAGTGAATATCAAAGCTCAAACATAACTTAGGCATTCATATTCTTTTTTGAAAAGTTTTACACTATATTAAGGTGTTAGGTGTTTTTGACATCCAATTTCTTGTAATTTCCTTTAATTCATGTAATTTACATATAAGCGTTTAGACCATAGTCAATTGTGTTTTATTTTTGTAAAATAATTTTAAACTATATGTTATTTTACTTTTATAATTTCTTCTAAAGAAATATTATCAACCTTTCTTTGTGTTTTAAAAGATAAACGTTGTAAGAAATATGCATTAATTGGTCTAGGAGACCCTTTCTTATTATGTTCAATCCTTAAAATCATTCCCATATTCCTTTCATAAGGAAAATGTTCCTTTTATAGGGCCTATATCATTATCTAGGGCCATTTGCATAGCTTATGAGCCTAAAAATATTTCTTATGGGTTAAGTCCTCAAACTATGACCTAGGATAAGAGATCTAAACTTATTATGATCTATCTTTCAAATTAAGATCAAATTTACTCATAGGGAAAATATTTTGTTTATAGGATTTATATTGTGGGCTAGGGGCCTATGCATAGTTGGTAAGACTAAAAAATATTGCTTACAACTTAGTCCATATATGTTGGCTTTGAACAATGGATTGGAACAAGAGACCCACCAAATATCCTCACATGCTTCATGGTAAGGATTATTATACACCAATTCCCGCTCCCACACAAACATATTTGGCTAAGCTCCGTCCCGCCCGTGAACATTTTCACCTTCCTTCCCTTCCTCCAGAGCTCACAGAGGTCACAAAGTTCACAGAGGAGGTCACATAGGTCACCAAGGAGGTTGCAAAGGAAGTTGAGGAGGTCAAATGAGGTCAAGGAGGTCATAGAGGAAATCAAATAGGTCATCAAGGAGGTCGAAAATCCACAAAGGACGTAATGCCTCCCAAATCAATCAGTACCCTGCCATTTAACCTTATTTTTATCTTCCTCTTCATGTCCCAGAAAGTGTAATGTAAGGCTATGATGAATGCATTAGTATTGAAGGCCATGCATTTGTATGTGAATCCCTTCCCCTCTTCCATCTGTCCAATGTAGTAAGTTTGAGTAAGGCTTATGATAATTAAAGAGCTGGTTTTCTTTGACTAATTACTGCATGAAAATTGAAATTTAGACTTCCTCCTTACCAAACCAATAAATTAGAATTGCAGCTAGTAGAAGAATCCAAGTCTCAATCATGCCATGTTCAAACCTATGTTATATACATTGCACACCTAGGATGAATGGGACTAGTTCCTTTACCTAAAGGCCTCCCATATTTCATAATGGAAACTCAGATAACTAGTCTTCATTTCTATACATCAACCTATGAAACACGAAACGATACTTTCCTGAACTTGGTCAATTTCTTAACAAAACCATTTTTCCCAAAAATACCAATACTTCATACACTTTAACTACTACAAGATATAATCACAAGATTTCAAATCAACAATAGTGTGTTTCTCATGGATTCCCATATGAGAACATGTGAGTGATTGCTACTATGGACACTACAATCCATGAGCACTTTCACATCCACATAATCTTAAATAGGAAATTATTGTATGCGCCAACCAATACTTGGGATTCCTTCTACAAACAAAACCACCTACATTCATAGGAGAACAAATTTTCAATCTTTGTAAAGGAATCCAGCAGAAATATGAACACCTTCTAGACAATAATTTATTTCATTATTATTTTTTTGGGAGAACACCAAGAATATAATCTAGAATAAATAATTGATACGAGTAGCTTGTGAAATATGAACTATGATTGGATCATGTTACACCTTTTTTAATGATTGATTTGATGTGTGTGTGGGTGTAAGTGTGTAAACACGCGTGTTTCATGTATGTGTTGGGATAGGGATCAAAATAATTTCCAACTTGCTAACATATGAAGGAATGCATGACTAGGAGGATTTAGTTTTGGATATATTGAAATGAGTTGAGGTACATCGATGTACCAACTCTATCCCAAGGGAAAGTCACATTTCTTCTTCCATCCACTTAGTTTCAAGGATAAGTTATGGTGCTTTGATTTTCCTACTCCATCCCAAGAGAGTAGTACATAATATCTTTGAATAATGTGTAGGGACAAGGAAGTCAACTATGCCAATAATCCCACCACTATCAACTAGTGGCATAACCACTATCTAGGATTATGGGTAACATACCCACTTTAAGTACTTACAAAGTGGGGATAAGGGAGGGGATTCCTTATTTCATGGTTTATTATTGAGAAGCATGTAGTTAGATGGGAAAAATATATTCCACAATAGCTAATTATTCCTTATTTAGATATTAGCTAAGCTGAACAAGATTATTCCATTCCTCAGTTAATTAATTATTCAAATTATCCACTTTTGGAAAGAAAATTGAAATAATAATATAACCATAAGGGAATAGGAATGCATGAATATAAGAAAATCAAGATTGGAGAATTATCTCCAAGTGACACTTAAGGGGGATCAATAATGGGGAATTATTTATATAATAATATCAAAATTTATGTGGTGGGTAAGGTGGCTATATTCACAAAGCCTAAAATTAAATGAGGCCTCCATAGGATTTTGGTGTGAGATAACGAGTAAATAAATGATATTAAAATTACACCAAAATTAAGATAAACTTAAATATAATGGGATGATGGACATAGAAGGAAAGCATGAATATTAATCCCCTTTGTTAGGAGTTTGTATAGCTTAGATAATAATGTTCAATCACTAGAAAACCCTACTATCTCTATTGGAGGCATGCCCACTATTCGTGTATATATATATATTTTTAACACGAACTGAAAACATTGATTGTATTAAAAAGGTTGTGCAGAGCCAGCCATATACATAAGAAACCACAGTTTGAAAGCTATTACTGCCTGTTTCAGGATAACTTAAGCATGGACATCCTTAAAATTACATAATTTCCATACATGATTTCTTGACTTATCCATATTGTGGGAGGGATAGACCCTTACAAACTGTTTACACAAAAAACACAAAAAAAACATTTAAACATTCTGCAGTAAGGAAACATTTTGTTATTTTTTCTTTCTTGAGAAGCCATAGACTAGTTGCAAGACCGAAGCTTCTTCAATTGGGTGAACCCATTTATTTGGAGACTCCTTGCAATGACTACACTGGTTCATATTGGACATATTTAAGATTTCCTGCTTGATTATGTCCACAGTACCATAAGTTTTCTCATTTTCCCTTCCAAGTCTTCAATTCATGAATCCAAACAGGTAAGTTGGATCGATATATATTTGGTGTCCTCAAAAACTATTGTGGTTTCCTGTATTCCTCTACAAATGGCATAATATACCCTTTAGAGGTTCTTTTTAAATTACTCCATGCTTCCTTCATGA
Organism: Larix kaempferi; assembly: GCA_027924585.1. NCBI lineage: Eukaryota > Viridiplantae > Streptophyta > Pinopsida > Pinales > Pinaceae > Larix > Larix kaempferi. Next base: position 13,552,740 of record BSBM01001530.1, read on the forward strand.
ATATGTAAACCTCAGACCAACTTGCCATGTCCTTTACTAAATATTTCAATGCTATCAGCTGGTCACTGTGCTTATGGGAGAGACAATGGGATGCAACAACCAAATTCTAGAAAGGGAGAGACTGAAACAACTCACAAATTTCCCACTACTCATATCTATCCTCCAAATGTGCTGACATTCCTGAGACCTCTCCAGGCCAAATAAGAAGTTGTATGCAATCATTCTCCTTTAAATTCCTTGAAGCTTCCATCATAGAACCATAAATGTTGCTTGTGCGAGCCATACCAGTTAATGCATAAGAGACTTCCGGCACATTTATTTTATTAATACCACAAGGATCCGAACTTTCGAGAAGGAAGGACACAAAATCTCCATGCATTAAGCCATGCATCCCCCATGATGAAGAAAAGGGGAGTAGCCCCAAGCTCCTAACAACAAACTTATATTCCAAGTTTCTTTTTCCTAGGTTTGTCTTACATAGGAGGTTTAAGGAACACATTTACACACCTCTTCCATGTTGGCATAAACTATTGTTCCTTTTTTTTCCTAGTTCCTTGATTGGCTAATTTTTCATAAGATACATTTTTCTCCCTCATGATGTGATAATAATATATAGAGGGAAACTTACTGATATGCGTTATGCGCTCATTAATCCTCTTGCATATTCAGGATCTAGATACATATCCTTGCCTCATCTTTTAAATTACCTGCCTGGAATCTCCAAAGACCATCAACCTTGGAGTTTCCAATGTTGAGATGAGTTCTAGTCCAAGAAAGAGAGCCAACCATTCCGATTCATTATTTATTTTAGTTCCTATCCCCCATGCAAAAGAGTTGACTATTTTTCCTCCTGGATAAAAGATGATCCCTCTCGCACCCTCCACCCCTAGGTTTCCTTTAGAAGCCCCATTGAAAAACAAAGAGAAGCAATGTTGACTGGTCCACCAAAGTTTGAAATCCTGCTTGATTTTCCTGACTTCCCATTCTGAAGACACCCCTACACTTGATTTGGACTAAAGAGAGCTCACATGAAGAAAACAGTTTTCCCAATTTGCCTCACTAAGCGAAATAGGTTCTAAATCAGGGAGAGAGAGACCAAACGAATCCAAAATTTCAACTAATAAGTTTACAAACCTATAAGTTTCCCTACTACAGTCCACTTTCTTGTCTTCAAAAATCATTTTATTCCTTGCTATCCAAATTTTCCAGCATATATTCTTTGGGATAGAATTCCAGATTCTCTATAGAGTTGGTTTCTTTTGCATTGTGCCCGTATAAGATTTTTTCCGGTTCCCAATTAACTCCTAAACTTTTCTACGAATTAAGAAGTTCACACATAAGTTTCCCAACACTTCTTCCCATACCTTTTGGAAAATACACAATCAAGAAAGAGATGACGGGAGTACTCTTTATATTCCTTACAGAGGACACACCACGTAGGACCCTCGATACCTCTTTTTTGGATATTATCAGTTGTAAGGAGTTTGTTGTGCATTAACAATCAAACAAAGGAGTTGATTTTTGGAAGGCAATCATGATTCCATACCTTAGACCACAAGTTGGATGAGGGGGTCTGATTTGGACTATCCTTTATTTTTCTGTATCCTTCTTTTATCGAATAAGCTCCACTTATCCCCCAGCCTCTACGATCCTTTTCCCATATATGAATTGGATCCTTCCTGTGCAAAAAGGAAAGGAAGGAAATAAATTATTGCTGAAGGTGTGCCAGAGGGGTTATGGATTTCCCATTTTTCCAAGCTCCATTGCTTTCCCAAGTAGATATAGCATAGAGTATGATGTATCCATTTTCATGAATACAAGTGAGAATACCTGCAAGTTCTAGAATTGTTCCCAAGGGAGGCTGCCCAAGAATGCTATTGGTCCATAATTTTATTCTTTTCCCATTTCCTGAGATCCAATGAAGGGAATATCTTATTATACCTGTAGAGGATTTACAAAGATACCATATGGGTGACCTTGTACCTTCCTAGCCATGACCCAAACATCTCAAGCAAGGTTTTCTTATATATATTTTCCTTATGACCTCCTTCTGCCATTCTTTTTTACCTGAGATCGACCTCCAAAGAAATTTTTCTCCCATTGCTATGTTCATTTTCCTTGGTTCTTTGAATACAAGTCCTCCTTTTTCTTTGGTTCCTTAATAATATTCCACTTCATAAGATAGAATTTGTTTTTGGAAGACTTCCCCCCTTTCCAGAGGAAATTCCTCATCTCAAGGCTCCTATTATTCATAACACCATTAGGGGAAAAAATTAGAGTGTTGGTGTATAAGGGATATGATGATAAGAGATACTTGATGAGATTTATTTTCCCTACTATATTCAACCACCTCATGCCCCAATACTGCATCTTATCTTTCATCTTTTGTACAATAGGATGTCAAATATTAGAGTTGATTTTTTTTTAAAGATATAGGCATGCCTAAGTATTTGAAATATTTCCAATCCATATGTACTTTGAATCCCAGGACTTGAGAGATATCATTTAATATTCTAGGGCTACATTTCCATACATAAAGACAACTTTTGGATGAGTTAGCTAATCCTCTAGAGGCCTTCAAAAAAAGATCCAACGATTTCTTAAATATTTTGGCTATTTGAACCGAAGCATTCCCTAGAAGGATTGTATCATCTGTGAGCTACACATGGTTCAGAGGCTAAACTCCCCTCGCTATAATGACACTAGGAATATTTCCTTCCAGCAAAATCTTGTTTAGCCTTCTACTCAATGTATTTGCAATCATGATATAGAGAAAGGGAGACATGGGACAACCCTGTCGAATTCCACGAGTTATACTGAAAAATATGTAGGGAGACCATTCACTAGAGGAGCTATCCAAGGCTTACTGATACATGCTTTAACCCATCTGATGAAGGATCTAGAGAAACCAAACTGACCTAGGACCATATATATGAAATCGTGATGAACTATGTTATAGGTCAAATATGCACTTCTCCATCTGTGATCACATTGCTCTGTTGATCACACAAAAGGACAATATGGATGGAAGAGCTAGGTTGACCTTGGATGAGTTATTGATGATACTACACTCTTCAACTGAAAATATTACTTTTTCTATAGTTCTCATGACATGTGCGCTACTATTGCCACAGTAATCTAGCGTTCTGAATGCTAGTCTGCTTGAAGACAACCTGCGCACATCCTTCAAATGTTGCAAACGCTGGTTGTTAAGTGCAAAATTTGCATACTGTGCGCTAGTATGGTTGTATGAAACCTGCGCACATCTTAAGATGAAATGAAAAAATATTTTAAGACTACGAATTGGGATTAGTTGAGGTTGGTTCTGCAACTTCCCCAACCTCCCAATTCAACCACCTCTCGAATTCAACTGCCTACCTTGTCCCATAAATACAAGGGGAAGCCATGAGAGAGGGACCCAGAAGGAATGCTTTAACTGATGTTACGCTGGAGGAATTCCCAAGTCATTGTGAAGAGAAAGAGCCCAGGACTTGGTTGCAGAAGTGTTTGGACAGATCAGGTATATCTGTACTTATCTACATTTCTTTGACAGTAAAAGGTGGAAATACCCTTCCCGTCCCAAATGAATGTCTATTTGATTGAATGTTTGTTGGATTGTATGTTTGATTTTAGTTGATGTCAATTTATTTCGAATTTCATCATTTTTTTTACAGTAAAGATACGCTGAGGAAGGTTAACTTTGTTTTGCAGGTTCATCATAGCGGAAGATTAAGCGAAAGCTAGGATCAACCATCGTTAAAAAGGTACAACTTTCGATATCTTAATCTCTTTCCATCTGTAATAACTAATGCAAGACAGTGAATGTATTTACCTGTCACCCCACCCAAGTTGGTAGTGTCATCTCCCCACTATAAGTTATTTTCCTACACAACAGACTGACGACTCCGCTGGGGAGTAACTGGTTTTTTTTTTTCTCTAGGGAAACTTGCTAGGTTTTCTTCCAGTTTATTCATTCTTTTGTTCTCTGAGAGGTTTTATAGGTCATTGTTTCCTGTTCATTCTATATTGATTCATATTAGTCTGCTTCAGCAAAATCTTTTTGTTTGCTTTAAGTTCCTGTGTGCTGGTCTGTTGTACTTACAGTAGCACATTTTCTGTCATGTACGCTGGTTTCCCTGAAACACAGTAGCGCACTTTTTGTGACAAGCGCTGGTTTCTATACCACACAGTAGTGCACCTTTCCTGTAGGTTCAAACCTTCTACTAGGGTTTGCTTCCAAGTCGGGGGATCTACTTCTATCCTTTTGCTTTGCTTCTTTGACTTACTACTGAGACTTGTCTGTCCTTTTTGAGTCTTGTTTTCCTCTCTGAAGACCTGTAGATTGATTTTGCTTACTTTAGCAATTGTTTAAGGTGTCTTTTTTGCTTGTTTAGAAATTTTGAGGCTGTGCGCTACTCTCTGCTAGACATAACTGCGCATATTTTTCCCTAGATGCGTGTTGCAGTTATACAGACCTGCGCACTCTACGCTTGTTGTCTGTTGCAATGCCTGTGCACTTTTACTGATTTTGGCTTTTCATTTTAGGGTTTGATCTCAGTTATAAGTCTTTTGGGTGGTTTTGAAAGTTTTGATATTCCAGGTACCTTCTGAACTTCTGTTCAGGTCAGTTTGAGTTAGTTGAAGCCTTCTTGATAGCTTTTCCTTTGAGTTTGTGTGGCGGTAGAGTTACCTTTGGTTTGCTTGCCTACCCTATTTGTTTGGCAGGTGTTTTCTTGGTTTTTGGTGCTTAGGAGCAACCTCTTGGTCTGTTTTTCCGTTGCATGCATCTGGTTTCCTTTCTTCTTTTACACCCTGTTCTAAACCCATATTTTTTTCCATCGAAACAACTTTGTAGGTCAAGTCTTTTTTGGTCTTTTGATTCGATTGGTGTAAGCCATTAGGTATTTTATATTTACCCACACCTTTGTTAGATCTTGCTTGTTTCAAATAAAAGAAAAGTTAAAAATTGAATTTGGTAGCTTAGTAGTAAGATTTATCATCATTTTTCGAAGTAGCATAGATTGTCTTGCTTTGAAAATTTAAAAGAAAAATTAATTTTTTTTAGGATTTGCCTATTTCTTGTTTTGAAAAACATAAAAAAATAAGAGTCTTTGTGAAGTTTTAAGGCATCATTTGTACACACTTTGCTTTCTGTCATAAACCATACCACATACTTCACTACCCTTTTTGAGTAAAAAGTAGCCTCTAAAAAGAAAATCTTAATAAAATCAATTAGCAACTTTTTCTTTTTAGGTTTGTCACTACATCAACTAGCTTAGGATAGGGTTTCGGGGTAAATCGCCTTAAACTACCCGAAATCGGTTTCATTGCTCAAAAATCGTAGTAAGTCAATCTCTTAGGTAAATCCACTTATATCAAAGTATCCTGGGAATGCTCTACTTAAACCAAAGTTAAGTACGAGGCCGTGTGAGACTGGAACTACTGAGGATACCCCCTCACTTTCCTTTGGAGCATAAACCAGAGCTAATTCACATACAGGGGTCCACTACTAATTTTAAGTGCCTTTGGATTTCAGGCTTTGCTACCCTGCCCATGCGTCTTGGCTAGGCTAACGACTATCCCCCCAGGTATTTTCATATTTGTGGTATCATTAGTTTATTTACCCTGGGGCTCTTCACAGGTATAGTGGAAGGATATTTCCACTGCACCTTGGACAAACACGGAAGGTAACCCTTTATAGTAATCCCGGGAGGGCGGTTTGGTGATTCAAACGGGTGCACCGAGAGGACCTCCATTGGACGCCGTGTAACTGACCATCGATACTCTATTGGTTTGTTCTAGGCCCTCATCATCCCAGACTTGCCTCTGAGATTATTAGCTTTGTTTGCCTGGTTTTGATCACTGTAGGACATTTTTAGTGGTGTGCTCTTTATGCTGCTTGTTTTTAGTTGGACTTAGAGATTTCTGGCCCATTGAGTCGGAAACTATGGATATCATCCTAGTGGGCACCAATCAAGGGACCCCTAGTCAAGGGGCGCCTTGTGCTTTTCCATTCATTGGGAACATTGGTACTCCCTTAATGGATACCTTGAATCTTCCGGGATTCACTTTAGGGCTACTGGTTTGGTTGTTTTCCACTCCGAATGCCTTGTATGCTCCTGATGCTTCTCAAGTAAGCACCTCATATCGAGAGCATCAGAACCCTATGCCTGCTTCGCTAGTAACATCTTCTCCTCCTCTTTCTACCTCATGTGGTGAAAGTAGTAATACTAGTAACCAATAGTCTAAAAGGAATAGACATAAGAAGAATAGGAAGAAGATGCCAAAGCAAGGGGACAGCCACCCAACCTCTGGAAGTCATGCTAGGGGCACCTACCCAACCTCTATTGGTCATGTTGGGAGAACTCACTCAGCCACTGTAAATCCCATTGAACCCACACACCCAGCCTTTGGAAGTCATGCTGGGGGCACCTACCCAGCCTCTGGAGGTCATGCTAGGAGAAAAATTCCAGTCATTGCAAATCATACTGAAACCATGTCTTCAACCACTATTGCTCATGTTGAGGAAACATCATTGATCACTCTTGGTCATATTAATGAGAAGTCACCAGTTACTGTGAGTCATAATGGAGACACTGAATCAACCACTGCATGTCATGTTGAGAAAGTTGACATTGTTAACAAACCTAATAAACAGAAGCTTAAGTTTCCTTGTAATTTTTGCGAGGGAGACCACCTGACCTATTTGTGCTCTGTACTTCCAGAAGTGAAAAGAGTGTGGTCCATAGTTCAAACGTCTTCTGCTTCTAAGAAACCAGCCACTGCAAGTCATATTGGGGGCAAGATGCCAACCAATGCTAGTCATGCTGAGAGTACTGTTGTTGTAAAGGAGTCTCGGTTTATAGGATGCAAGCCAAAGTTCCCTTGTAAACTTTGTAAGCTGGGAGATCACTTTACTCACCTATGCCCTGCTATTCCAGAGGTGCGGAGAGTGTGGTCCATGTTTGAAGGATCCTCTGCTCCTGAATTGTCTATAGATTCCCAACAACCTGATCAACCTTTGGTTGATGAAGTGGTTGAATCAATGAAATATTTGGTAAACCCCACTCTTCCTTTGGAGAGTGAAGTGATCAAATCGATGCAATCTTTGGCTGATCCCATCAGTCCTTCAGAGACTGATGCACCTGTCCCTTAAGTCTTTTGCATTACCAATTTGGATGTTTCTAAAATGGGGGGCACTTCATATGTGCCGAGTGAACCCATACCAAGCTCTGGGATCATTTCCTTTGATTGGAATAGTCTAATTGGGCCTCTCCTTCCTTCTGCTACACCTTTTCAGATAAAGGTTGATATCGACAACCATGCGGTTCATCGATGTATTGTAGATGAAGGAGCCTCTGTTAGTATCTTATCCTCTTATGCTTGAAGAGATTTAGGTTTTCCTAACCTTGTTCCAGCTATTAATTGGCCGTTTACTTTCGATAAAAGACCTAGTGAACCGTTGGGATTCCTCCCTCAAATACCCATTACTTTGGGTGGAAAAATAGTCTTAGTTGATTTTATGGTTTTAAAGGACCCTATGGAATTTGATATGATCCTAGGGTGTGATTACATATATGCTATGCAGGAGGTGGTGTCTACGCTCTTTTGTGTGATGCATTTTCCTCACAACGAAAGCATTGTCACTATCTATCAGCTTACATTTGTTGATCCCTCTTATTACCCAACTATAGACCAAGTATATCCCTCGCCAGTAGGCACTACTATGTCACAATCAAATTATGTGGCATATTGTTCCTTGAGTCCAATTTCTATTGAGAAGAAGCCTCTCAATTCATGCTTATCTTCTAGAGACTGGGTCCCAGCAATTGACCAGGTGATGACTCCATCTGAATGTTTAGATATGTGTTCCATATGGGACAATATAATTTCCTCTAATGAAGTTTTCCTAGAGTCTATAATGCATTTTTCCGTTCATTTGGACATTGATCCACCGACGAGCATCCTTCCACCTTCACTTTGAGCTCGTTAAAAACAGTAAGGAGGTCACAAGTTTACTTTTTCAAGCTCGTTAAAACTTTACGAAAAAGATATTTATAGAGTTATTTCATGCTCTTGTTAGACTCTTTAAATATGACAAGATTGCTGAGTATATTTGTCATTTCAGACTCATTAAAGGATTTGAAGCAACATCCACTTAGGTATAAGTTTACCCCTTTTCTGGACCTCTGTGGATCATTTATGAAAAAGGAATACTCTAGTCATCTGTGGCTAGAAGAGTTCTTCTCTCATTGTTTTACACTTTTTTGGGGGAGGAGACTAACTGTACGAAAAAGGACTTTTGGAGCCTTCTTTAGGGTTTTCAGGCTCTCAAAACATGAAAACACCAAGCGAGCATTCACCTACTCGGGCTCGATGTGAAATCCATGAGAGGGTATATAGAGGATTGTTTAAGTTTTTCAAACTCTATAAACAAGAAAATGTCGGCGAGCATATACTAACCCGGGATCGATACTAAAATCCACGGGTAGGTGTATGGAGTTATTGTTTAAGTTTTTCAGACTCCTTAAAATTGAAAACACTAGCGAGCAAGAACAGATCTCGACTCGATATTAAAATGCAGAGATTAGTGTTATAGATTATTCGTCTATCTCTTCTTCGAACTCTGTAAACAATGAAGAAGGTCCTGAGTCTTCCTCCCATGGGCTCGTTAAAATTTTTACATGGTTGGGATTATTGAGTTTGCTTTCTTGGACTCATTAAAACAACAAGAAGTACGTTCTTTTGAAAAAAATAATAAGGGAACATAAGGGTATCATACATCTTTTCAGTTTCAAAGGCAGCTAAGTCAGTCATGTCCTTGAAAACATCACCTATTTGAGTCCATCATTCAGTTGGGTTTCAGTTTTTGACCTTTAGGTGAGCCTGATCTCAGATTTTTCACTCCTCCGATTGGTTATTCTTCCAATCATATGGAGAATCTGAAAATGTCTCCTACATTGCAGGTTTATATCATATCCTCCTCATGTTAAAAGCTTCCTAAGTCACTTTGTGTCATGCTCACTGTTCAAGGATACAGCCTGTGTCATCCATTCTGTAGTTACCTTGACTTCATGTGTTGGCCATCCTGGTGTTAGTCTGTTTCATCTTGTATCAAGTCCTACTCCAAATCAGCTCAAACTAGTGAGTGTTCCTCGTGTTGGATGATGGAGGATGCATTAAGGCCTCCCTTCCAATGGACTTCTTCCCATCGAATTCAACTCATTATGCTCTGGGAGTGAAGTTTAGAGTTTCAGTTAGTACCTTGGGATTGCAGTCATCAGTGGCAGTTTCCCTCGATGTTGAATAATGGGAATACATCAATGTCTATTATCCGACAGGTTCCTTAGGTGTTCTACTTCAAGTCAACTTATTCACACTTATTGGAACATACTAGGTAGCTTGGGCCCCATTATCATTATCGATGTAAGCCCTCGCGTTTGTTAACGGTATACATCAATGACTGGTAATCAAATGGTACCCCCCATGTTCAACTTCAACTCATTTATTCACATGGATAGGGTTCGTACCTTGGGATTTTTTGGATGAAGACCTTGGGACTCTGATAGCATCATCATGTTCATGTTATCACCCAAGCTACACAAGACTGAGCCACACTCATTTTTGGCTCTTCATGAGACATAGATCCAACTTGTTGTTATGCCTATGATCTCTTATCTTTGTCATGGATCCACGCTTGTATTTCAGTGGCCATGCTATATATACATCTCCCATTTATGTATTGGAGATCATGTTGTATCACATTGAACATCTATATGATGTCAAGTTTGTAATTTCTCGCTGACCTTGATCGTTGTTTCAGGTACTTTTGTGACTTCGTCCTATGGTTTCTTGCTCCTCCTCTGACTTGGAATTATAATGTATTTCGGCCATCGTTTCCCTCTGACCTCACACATTAGGGGGCATCTATTATAGGTCAAATATGCACTTCTCTGTCCTTGATCACATTGCTCTGTTGATCACACAAAAGGACAATATGGATGGAAGATCTAGGTTGACCTTGGATGAGTTATTGCTGATACTACACTCTTCAGTTGAAAATCTTATTTTTTCTACAGTTCTCATGACATGTGCACTACTATTGCCACAGTGATCTAGCGTTCTGAATGCTAGTCTGCTTGAAGACAACCTGCGAACATCCTTCAAATGTTGCAAACGTTGGTTATCAAGTGCAAAAGTTGCATACTGTGCGCTAGTCTGGTTGTATGAAACCTACGCACATCTTAAGATGAAATGAAAAATATATTAAGACTACGAATTGGGATTACTTGAAGTTGGTTATGCAACTTCCCCAACCTCCCAATTCAATCACCTCTCGAATTCAACTGCCTACCTTGTCCCATAAATACAAGGGGAAGCCATGAGAGAGGGACCCAGAAGGAATGCTTTAACTGCTGTTACGCTGGAGGAATTCCCCAATCATTGTCAAGAGTAGGAGCCCAGGACTCGGTTGCAGAAGTGTTTGGACAGATCAGGTATATCTATACTTATCTACATTTCTTTGACAATAAAAGGTGGAAATACCCTTCCCATCCCAAATGAATGTCGATTTGATTGAATGTTTGTTGGATTGTATGTTTGATTGTAGTTGATGTCAAGTTATTTCTAATTTCATCATATTTATTACAGTCAAGATACACTGAGGAAGGTTAACTTTGTTTTGTAGGTTCATCATAGCAGAAGATTAAGCGAAAGCTAGGATCAACCATCGTTAAAAAAGTACAACTTTCGATATCTTAATCTCTTTCCATTTTTAATAACTAATGCAAGACAATGAATGTATTTAACTATCACCCCACCCAAGTTGGTAGTGTTGTCTCCCCACTATAATGTATTTCCTTGCACAACAAACTATGCTGAAGGAAATGGCTATATCTAGCTTGATGGCCATTCTAGGTTCTTTCCTTTTTATGCTTGAGTAAATTGCCTCTTGAACTAGCAATATATTATCAAAGACCTATCTCCCAACAATGAAACCTCCCTGATTGGAATATATGAGGTTTGGAATAACCTTTTTTATCCTATTTTACATTATTTTCGTTATAATTTTGTAGGACAAATTACATAGGGATATAGGCATGAATCTTTTAATGGAGGAGAGATTCCTTTCTTTGGGAACCAGAGCAAAAAATGAAGTATTGGTAGAACCTCCAATATTTTTTGAATTCCTTGTCCAGTTGAGCATTTTGATAAGATATTTTTTAATGACACTCCAACACCTTCTATAGAAACTAATAGAAAATGCTTCTGGTCCAGGAGCTTTGTCATGATGAAGAGACCACACAACCTTATAGGCTTCTCCCTTAGAAATTGGGAGGAACAAGAGAGTATTTTCTTATTCTATAATTACAAAATGAATATCCTCGCAAATATGCTCCATTTATATAAATTCATCCCCTTTCTCTTCGATGTAGAGACTGTCAAAGAAGGATTTAATTTCCTCCTTTATTTTGTGTTGATCTGATGTTTTTTCACCATTGTCTTTACGAAATTCCAGGATGGTATTTTTACTTTGCCTCTCTTTGCATTGGTTATGAAAGAATTTTTTTTTATATACCCCCCTTTTAACCATATGCTTCTTGATATTAGAAGCCACTCCTCTTCCTCCTTTCTCGCCAAAACTTGAATTTTCCTATCCAGTTCTTTTTCCTTAAGCAAAATTCCTGATCACTTGGATTGCTTCATTTTTTTCTTGCAGCTATTCTAATTCCACTTCGAATTCTTTCTTTCTAGCGCTTGGGTCCTTGTAGTTATATGAGACCCATTTTTTAAGGGACAAATTGACATTTTTTAATTTGGTTTCCCATATATAGCTCGTCGATCCCACTACATAAGAGTTTCAAGCCTCTTGAATGATGTCCAAAATTCCCTATGATTTAATCCATACTGGATTAAATATAAAGGGAATTGGACCAAGATTACCAATCGTTGTGAAATAGATAGCTATGGGTTTATGGCCTAAGACCGCAGAAGCCAAAATTTTTGAGTCAGGAAGAGAAGGATTTTTGAGAGAGGGAAAACTTACCAGAAATCTATCCAGTCTTGCAACTATGTGCCATGGTCCTGCATGCTTTTTGTTCCACGTGAATTTCCCCTTTTTTGGCTTGATATTGATCACGTTCCAAGTGAGTACAAAATCCTCCAGGTGCTCACAAAAGGGATCTCTAACCTTTGCCTCGCCTCTTCTCTCCTCAGTCGATGTTGTAACATTGAAATCTCCTGCGATTATATAGGGACTTTGCATCCTTCCTTCACGCAATTGATCTAAAATATTCTAAAACCCTTCCTTAAACCCATATTGGGTAGTTCCATAAACATTTCCAACCCAAAACATTTCCTTTTTTTTTATATCTTCTATCTCTACAAAGATCCAATTTTTATTTTCTGAGAATGACATTAACCTATATTGATTTTTATCCCACCAAGTTAAGATTCCACCTAAAGATCCTATTGCACTAACTACTTTACCTTCACCATTTTCCCAGATATTGCTCATTACCCTTTTTCTATCTTCTTCTTGCATTTTTGTCTCTTGGATCAGGAAGATTGTAGTGGATTCCAGTTTCTTAATTCTCTTCAGTGCTTCTATTTTTCGACTTCCACCTAACCCTTTGCAATTCCAGGAGACAATTTCATTATTTCTTCTGCATTTGAAGGGTTTCCTTATCCTTCTTCTCCTCCATTGTCCCTTGAATTTGATTTCTTGATGAAATTACCTTGATATGTTGATCTAGGCTTGTTTTCTTACCCGCCTCCTTTTCCTGAGCTGCTTCCAAATCTCTTAAAGTTCTATTAGGTTTTCTTCCTTTGTTTGCTTACTGTTCTACTTCTTCTTCCTTGATATTTGAATTTTACTCTAGATGGTCCTTGGATCTAGACCGTGTTATAGAGCCTCCTAATTTGAGCGAAGCCTAAGATTTGACCTCTATGTAAGCTTGCATGGGGAGGGTTGGAACATAATTTTCCTCTTGTCCCACTTCGACCAAGATTGTTGCTACTTTTGGCTCCTTAATTCCTTCCTTTTTTTTTTCTTTTGGGTCTTCCTTCTCTTCCTCATCTTCCTCATTGGTGAGAACTTGGACGCTATTCGAGGGAGACCTATTCTTTAAGGGATACTACGGCAAGTTGGGATTAGCCTTATTCTCCCTTTTCCTTAAAAATTCATTCCATTCTTCTCTCTAGACTTCTCCTATGTCTTGTTACTTCCTTTTTGGGAATTACCTAGAAAAGTCCCCATACTCTTGACATACCTTACATTTGAAGGGTATTTTATCATAGTCCACTATTTGAAGGTAATTACAACCATCCATCGTCAATTTTATTGCTTTAGGAAGACCCTTTTCCATGTCCACCTCCACGTATATTCTTTCATAGGAAAACATAGGGGGATTTGGCTCCAATTTGTCTATGTATTTCCCTAAAGAATTTCCAATAGCTCTAAGATCCTCGTCGTTCTGACAATGCAACGGAAGGTGAGGAATCTTTACCCACACAGGGATAGCAGAAGGAATGTCTTTTTTTGGGTCAAAGGAGAGGTCCCATTTGTTGAGGTAGATGCCTCTCGGGCCCATGAAATATGGCCCAATCCTAAATATTAAATCACGATCCTCCTTATTTTCAAATAAAAAGACGAAGAACCCTCTTCCAAAAAAGTTTAGCTAGAATTCACCCTATATCAATGGACGCCAATTCTTACCAAGCCATGTTTCAATGGCTCGCAGAGAAGGCCATAACATAGTAAAATGGCCAACTAACCCTTTTTCGCTCGGAGAGATGGCTTTGTGTTACATCGAGTAGTCTAGTTTTTGTGCTTAGTTCTTCTCCTCATCAACCTTTGATTTTGGTTTTCCTTCCAAACTCCCTCAGCACTGTATCTTCCAGTTAGATACCTTTTTGATGTTGTTGTTGGGTGTGTTAACTATCTCGAAGAAAACACCTAATATTTAATTATCGACCGGGGTTGGTAATCTTAGAGTTGAGGCAAAGTATATGCTAAGATAGAATGGAACCTAAAATTTTCAGCTTGTCAAACCTTAAAAATATTTAATAAAGAAAAGATCGAAAGATCTTTCAAAATGAAAAACTGAGTCAAACTTCAAAAAAACAATAAAATGAACTAAATCAAATTTAGGTAAACAGATGAACTGGAATAGTATCAATTCATACTACTACTCTATCTTATAATTAAATAATAGAAAATGATTGAAAAGCAAACTACTGACTATGAAAATGGAAACTATACAATTTTAGATTCTAGTTAAGAATTAGGAAACAACTGTAAACAGATTAAAGACCTATCTATGAAATGGATTAATTTGATAATAAGCTACATAAGTAGAAATCTATGTTGATCAAAGCAAATTAAAAACTATAAAATAACTTGAACAACTAATTCAAGAAAAACATCTATTCCCAAGTAATAGGAACTGGAGTGAGTGTATCATAATGGCTTTCAAATGAAATAGCAAAACAAAACGGAAGTAAATCTAATCTAACTTCAACAAAAAGATGTAAACTACAAAGAGACAAATTACAGTTAACTTTAAACATTATGATCTATCTACTATCCATGAGGAGAAAAATAATATAAAACTAATGAAAACTAGAAGCAAGTAGAAAACTTGATAAAGATATTTACTTCTGAACTTGATTTGGAAGCAAGTAGAAAACTTGATAAATATATTAATTTAGAAACAAGTAGAAAACTTGATAAAGATCTTAATTTCTGAATCCAAATTGTATTCCATTAACATCTTCATTATTTATCAAGATAAGAAGTTGATCCTAATATAAATGAAGGAAACTATCGAAACTAGAATGCTTGAAGAATGAAATTATTGACTTTATTCTAATTACGTCTTAAGAGCATGTAAGAAAGTAGACTAGGATAAAGACTGATAAATACTGAAAACAACACATGTTAACAAGATAAATATGAAAGACATAATTGAAAAGACGGTTAAAGCAAACTAAGAATAACAAAAAGACTTGAATTTAAACTTTATGGAATGTAAAACAAGGACCTAATTATGGTTGAGAAGACTAATTAAGAGCAAGAAATATTACAGTAAAGAAAACTAAGAAACTGAATTCAAAATAGCATAAAACAATGCAGAAAGAGTAAAAATCCGAATGACGATCTGAATGCCAGTCTGAATGGAGGAAAAATGAATTAAACTAAGGAAAAGGAGAGTTTTGATGATCTTGACGTCAACTGGCGAATGCAAATGAACCTACAATGCAAAGAAATCAGTGAGAAGACTTGTTGAGAAGCTAAGATAATAGAAAGCAACCTATTCTAATCATGATTGGAGAGATAAACTATTCATATTCTATGCTAAAGCAAGAGTGAGATGAGAGAAGAGAATTAACCTACAACTACGAAGAAGAAGCTAACTAAACTAATTCTATATATTAACAGACTGAAAACAACAATTAACTAAGTTCTATCTAATTGCAGAAGGTTAGAAAAACAAACTAGTTAATTAGAAAAGATTGAAATGAAACTATCAAACTATACTGTTGGTCGACCATTTGCTAATTCTGTAAACACAACTTATGTTAGTAGCACAATATAAATTATAGAGGAAGAAATATCATATACAGAAAAAAGAATTAATTACATATAAAGGAAAGTGAACTAACTAATTGCAGAAAAAAAATACAGAAAACAAAGACAAAACCTCCAGTTGATGAGGGGCCCTTCCCAACAATCAGAGATGGAAAATGAAACTGGTTTAGCTACTCAGAATATCAACAAACTGGAACTTCCATTAACTTGAGAAAATTACACAATGTTTTCTATCTGCCTGCAAATTCTATGAACTATCTGCTAATCTAATGATCTTCTTCAACTACAACTAACTCTGTTTCTGTCTACATGCATCTATTTATACATTTTACAATGGATGAGAGGGTTGACAGAGTTGACCTCTCTAATAATAGAGGCGTTTATGAGTAACCAGCTACTTTGAATGGTGCGTGACAGCGTAGGGAGCATCCTCCAGTGCTTCACGGGGTTGATTCCTTCACGAGGCAGCTACAGTGTCAATTTCCTTTGACGTGGACAGGGAGGTAGCACGCTGGCGAGATTGGCGAGTATAGGAGAGGGCTGCTGGAGCATTGTCATGGCAAGGCGTTGTGCTGGCAGGATGAACGTGTGCGACCTGGACTTCTTCCAGAACACCGGCGTGAACATGCAGCGTGATTCTAGGCTGAATGCGCAGGAGAATCAGCATGTTGGAGTGTTGACGTGGATGTGGGATGCGTTGTCAAGATTGGAGAGCATAGGGATGAATCTTACAGAACAACAACTCATTAACCATCACCACTGTGTGACTAACAGAACCCACGTTCCCATTTTTAACTTTAATGACTCGAAGCATACCAACCATGGATTTCGCGAGCTGAATGCAAGGCTGAATGACAAGCTGAATGCGGCTGAGCTTAAGCAATATAAACACGCAGTTTGAATGAAGGGTTGTTTGAGAAATCGCAACCTATAAATCAAAAATAGATGCCATGCATGACTAGAATTGTTAATTTAATCATTAATAAGTCGTAATATAACGAGATTTGACCAAAATTCATATGATAAATGAATACATGCATACATGGTCTGGTTGGTGGGCTGAATGGCTAAAAGAATAACTTAATATATCAAAAATAGTGAAATTAACGCCATTCAAAATAGATTTGATGATAAAAAATAATGACAAAATGGACACCAACACTCCAACAAACCGGAGATATGCCAGGTCCCACTGAGCAAGACAGAGAGAAATTAGGAAGAAGGATGAGCTGCAATAACAGCTGCCTTCAACTTGGATGATGAAGATATAGATTCGGCCTCGAGATTCCTGAATTGGTACTTTAAGTAATTATATCTCATCTTCAGGGTAGTATGGGATGCTGCTTTGGCGTTCACCAAGCATTCAATGTCTTTTACTTGTGCACGCAGTGCCTTGTTCTCTTCAAGAAGTTCATAAATTGTCTCCACATAGCTTTGATTTTGGTCTGTCAACCGTGCTATTACTTGGATCAACTTATCCATCTCCTGTTGAGCCAAAATGAGCTATTCTTTATAATGCTCAGGGATCTTTGGGGGACTCGACTCTTTTGAAAATGTTTCACACTCAACAGTATGATCTTCAAGAATTGTGTCTTTGTTGTGTGCAGGAGGACTTTCAATAGTAGAGGCTTCACTCATTCGAGCAGATGCATTGGCCAATGTGAGGAGAGGTGATTCAAGGGTATGATCGTCCAACTGGATATTTGAACATGATGGTTGAACGATAGTCTGAATGATAGACTGTTTGACATACTAGTCACAATTTGATCTCATGGATTTAGTAGGCTCTGAAAAGAGTGGAGGTTCCGAAGTAGGGTCACCAAGAGTAAGTTCAGGAGAAGGTGATGACTGGGCAAGGTGCTCATCACCTGAGGGATCCTCATCAAGCTGTACACGTTTAGCGTTTGGTTCTGCTTAGGTATGATGATGTTCGTGAGAAGAGGAAGGTTTGACAGTAGATAAATAAGGGTTCAGTATCTCAAAAACAAAATGATCCCAGGTTTGTCCCCTCGTTTCTAACTGGTGAATGATCAGAAGCTTAATAAGACAATGGTGATACAAATTGCCATGAGGGTTAACTATATTCTTTCTGACTTGGCTAGAAATCTTCTCCAAACTTTTCAAAAAATAAAATGGGAAGTTGAGGGTCTGGTTGTTGACAAAATGAGCTAACAACCTGAAATGGCAAGCTTTAAAGATAGTGAACTTACCCTCGCAAGTGATTAAGTGGATGATAACGGTCAGAAGATCTAAATACTCCGGCTTGACCCATTCTCTGTGAAAACCTTTGGTACCAGAAACGTGTTGAAAATCAGACTTTAGGGCAAATTCATGATCCTTCTATGGAAGTAAAAGATGCTTATGCCGTTGGGCACCTTCCCTCAGGAACTTGGTAGCTAATGCTATTGACTCTTCTGTCACGGAGAAAACAAGATGGCCAACCTTGGCCGTCTTTCCATCAAAACCTTTGGCGAACAGTAATGAAATCTTGTGGTTGTGGCCTTGGATAAGGCAGAGAAATGGTTCCCAACTTGCTCGCAAAAACACTTCACGGCAGGATTTAAACTGATAAATGCGAAGGAGATCCTGGTAGCTACCAGGATCATAACGCATTGGCATTGTTGACAGAGGACGGGGGAATGCGAATGGATACAAGAGGTGCAAGGATTTGCAAAGGAAGTGGCTCAGATGGAGAGTGAACAGACTGAGGTGAAATTCACGCGATCACCAATTTAAACTAAGGTCCGTTTGATTGTTTGAATGACAGTGGATGAGGGATTGGCATGCTTGAAAAGATCACATTTGTCATTCGAATATATTAAGTTAAGTGCCAGCATAGAGGTGCGTGAATCCAGTGAATACGTGTGGTTTAGAGAATATTCAACCATGTCCAAAGCTGAGCCTTGGACAAGTTGAATGTAATTCACGTAATGAAAATAGATTACACGTGAGAGATCGTGATTCGATTGATATGGTGGAAGATCATGCAACAGGATAAGTAAGACCGAATGGTGGTCATGTAATGATTCAAAATGATGCATAATCCATTCGTTAATGGAGGCGAGATGGATAAGAGAACGAAGCCATGTGTGAAATCGACATTTTATTAATCCCTGTCATAATTAGCCAATAAAACTTATCAATAATTTTCAAATTTGGCATACTCAATAAAGTTGTTATAGGCTATGGTTTCATTCAACACTCCATTCAGAACGTTATTTATTTGCCTCATTCAGATCGGCATTCAACCCATCATTCAGTCCTTCATACAAACTTTTGTTTATACAAGATCTTATTGTTGACGCTGACCAAATCTGATTTTGCTGAGAATTTCTGAAGTTGTTAATGCACAAAAGATGTTGTAAACTTTGCTTTTCTGTATCTTTTAGTTGCATTCCTCTTTTTGTCTTTGATTAGATCAATTTTCTTCTGCTTTTGCATTAACCTAAAAACAATTGTCATTGTATCAGAGATAAATAAGATTTTCATAAATATTCAGAGAGTAAGAACAGTTCTACTATTCCCCCCAAACCAAAAATATGGCGTGTCCTCAAGCCATAAAAGAGAAAATGATTAAAATTAAAAATTTCAATTAAAAGTCTTACATATAGTTTTTTATTTTTTTTAAATATTGTGATAATTTCCCTAAGGAAATGAAATATTAACTAACAAACATAGATGATTCAGATATGTACATTCATCAAAAGAATACAACAGTGCTTAAAAGACCATATGAAGAATAATACTGTAAGAGATGCGAAAAATGCCATAGGAAAACTAGTCGTCCATGACTCATTGTAAAGATCTCTTGTCATCCAAAGAATATAGATAAGGTTCACCATAAAAATTTGTGAGATCTACTATAATTATGGGTCCCATTTCTAGGATAGTCATATCCTAGGTATTGTTTGAATTAGATGACAGGGTCCAAGTCCAACTTACAGCCATTATCTAATGACAGTATACATAATCGGCTTAAAAATGTGTTTGTATACTCAGGTTTTTATGAGTTATGTGAATAGCAATGCATTAACCAAACCTATTTTACCTGATATTGACCCGCTGCCAGCAGGCCTGTTCAGTACCCCTGCAGGTTTATCTTGGTACCATGAAGCATAGCCTCGCTGCCAACGAGCCTATTCAGTACCCCGACGGGTTTACTTGCATTTACCGAGCTTCCTTGTTTAAGATTTTACTTAGCATAGACCCGTTGCCAGCGAGCCTATTCAGTACCTCGACGGGTTTACTTGCATTTACCGAGATTCCTTGTTTAAGATTTTACTTAGCATGGACCTGCTGCCAGCGAGCTTGTTTAGTACCTCGGTGGGTTTGTTTCGTATAATGATATTGTTAGGAACCTATGTCAACCCTTCTCTTTACTATGTTAGTATATTGTTGTTGGACGCATATGCTTTGTAAGTCGTCCCGTAGTATTTGTTGATCTGTAGTTTATATTAGCCCATAGTATTGACCCATAGTATTGGACGCATATGCTTTGTAAGTCGTCCCGTAGTATTATATGTCCCATGGTTTTGACTCATAGTATTGGGCATAGACTTAGTATATAAGTGTGTGTTGAGGTCATTGAAGGCACCGTGAAGTTAATTGTATTGAGCTTGCTCAAAGGAGGTTGCCCCCTCGAAGTGGCCTGTGATCAATATAAAAGCGATTCTGTTCTATTATTTTGATATCTTGTGTATTTGCATTAATTAATTATTGCAGGTACATCACATCTGGTATCAGAGCACTTTCCTTGGCACAAGTGGGAATTTTTTTTTCTTTTTTGGGCGGTGACTTTCAGATCAATTTCTGAAACTTTCTGCACAAAATCAGAAGAAACCGATTGCATATCTGAATTCCTCTTTCAAAAATACGCAGTTTCAAAAAAACAATCATCTCATTTGGAGTTCTAAAAGTGGAGATATCGCGGATTTAAAATCAGCAATCTTTTAGAATTTCGGTGACGGCCGTGAAAATTGCGGCGACAAATTCTTTTGACCGAGTGCCCAGATTTCTATTCCGCTTTCATGGGTAGAAGCGGAGTGGTTGTTCCAGTTCCGGAAACATGCTATAATAGCGATTCTGAGCAATATCGATCCAGTTTTTGAACATTGGGTGGAATTTCTGCCCAAATTTTTTCTGTTGCAGGTTCGGATCTAGGAATAATCCCTATCCGCTTAACTGTGGGAAGTACTTGGGCATAAGCCCTAAAACTCATTGTGAGGAGTACCACAGGAACCCCGAAGTAGCTGGCCATTGAGAGGACCTGCCAAGCGAAAAGGGCAACGACCCCTACCTGATTGACTAGTTCCCACCCCTGAGGTAAACCAAGAGCTGTCGTTTGTGGCAAAGCGGTTATCAGTTTTACCTGAGCCGTGGAGTGAGGGGTACTGCCCCAATACGCAAGTCGTCAGACAGCATTGGTGGCCGAGTGAAAACCCTGAACTGTTAGGAAGCCGCACATACCTGGGGTCCATATCTACTTTCAGCTGAACTATTGTCGATCACTGCTGCACCGTTTCAGATCCATTTTGCAAGCCGTTCCAGATCCAGTCGTTCGGCGTTGTTCCAGATTCCTTCAAAAAAAAAAAAAAAAAAAAAACCGAGCCGTAGCCGCTCCAGTCTGGAACCAAAAAATAAAAAAATCTGAGCCGCAGCCGCTCCAGTCTGAAAAAAAGAAGAAGAAGCACCTGGTTATGGTTGTCACCCGTGCAGGAGCAAACACCATGGAGGAAGCACTTGCAGCCATCCAAACCAAACTCCAAGATCTGGATGAAAAATTTCTCAGCCTCCATCTTCAGCATTCAGCCATGAACAATAACCGACAGCCAGAATCTTTTGCAGCCACTGGGTTCTCTTCCAACAATTTTCGTGGGCCGAAGCTTGATTTTCCTCGCTTCAATGGTACTGATCCGACTGGATGGATATACCGAGCAGAACAATATTTCAATCTGCATAATACTTTTGATGTTCAGAAAGTTCCACTTGCATCCTTTCATTTGGAACAGGAAGCCCTTCAATGGTACCGTTGGTACATTAAAGCTCATCCTGAGCCAAATTGGACAGATTTTTGCCAACTCATTTTGCCACGATTTGGTCCTAGTGCTTTTGACGACTTCACAGGAGCACTCACTAAACTTCACCAAACTGGCACAGTGAGAGAGTATCAGACAGAATTTGAGAAACTAGCCAATCACACAGAAGGATTGTCTGATGAATTCTACAGGAGTTGTTTTATCAGTGGTCTCAAGGATGAAATCCGCTCAGAGGTCAAACTGTTTTGTCCCAACACCATGATGGAAGTCCTAGGGTTGGCTAAGCTGGCCGAGGACAAGATCGCCGCTCAACAACGCTCCAAACCCACCTTTGTTCCCTTCAGAAATATGGATTCCCAACGACCTCCCATTACGCCTGCTCCTCAACCAACTCCTATCAAGCATTTGTCTGAAATAGAAATGCAGGCACGCCGAGCAAAAGGGCTTTGCTATAATTGTGATGAGAAATTCACTCGGGGACATAGATGTGTTCAACAAAAGCTCTATCTCTTGGATGTGGATTCTCTGCCTGCCTTAGAACTTGGTGAAGAAGCTACAGATACAGTAGATGATCAGGTCGACATTCAACACCCGCCTGTTGACACCCCATCTCAGGACGACCCACCCGAGATCTCTCTCCATGCTGTAACCGGCGTCACCACCCCACAAACAATGCGAGTCAGGGGATACTTCAAGAAGCTCCCTCTTACCATACTCATTGATTCTGGTAGCACTCATAACTTCATTGACCCTCGGATTGCCAAACAGGCTGATTGTTTTGTCCATCCTTGCTCCAACTTTGAAGTCATGGTTGCCAATGGGGGCACCTTACCTTGCAAGGGGAAGTGTCACAATGTGCGTATCTCTATGGAAGATTATAACCTACGCTCTGACATGTTTGCCTTGTCCTTAGGTGGATGTGATGTGGTTTTCGACGTTCAATGGTTATGCACACTTGGCCCCATCTTATGGGATTTTGATGAACTTTGGATGCAGTTTAAAGTCAATGGGGCACAACACAAATTTATGGGCTTACAACCAGGGTCTCTCTGCATCATCAGTTCACATCGCCTGGAAAAAATCCTTAAGAAGAATTCACATGGTGTCATCGCTCAGCTCAATTCCATTCAGATGCAACCATCAACAATCTCCACTACTTCCTTGGATAGATATGCAAGTATCTTTGTTGAACCAATGCGCTTGCTTCCTTCAAGAGACCTTTCCGGTAAGAATGTAGCCCCATCTACCTCTCAGCAGGCAATGATGGCTATTTTGCACGCAGTACAGAAGTGGTAGCCATCCCTATTAGGGAATTATTTCTGCATCAAGACGGATCTCCCGAGTCTAGCAAATTTTCTGGAACAATGGGTCTCCTCCCCAACACACCTGCAATGGGTTATCCAACTCATGGGTTATCCCTATGTGATCACTTACAAGAAGGGTAAGGACAATATGGTGGAAGATGCTCCTTCTCGCACAATTGATGACCCAGTTTCTCTTACAGCTCTTTCTCTTCTTGTTCCAAATTGGTTGCAATATGTTCAACAGGGCTATCTCTTCTATGAACTCCATGCTTCTCCATCAACAGGGCACTCTGGGTTCTGCAAAATGTATGACCGGGAACAATGTAACTTCTTTTGGCCGGGACTAAAAATGACAATTCAACAGATGTTGGCTGACGATGATACTTTCCAAGTCAACGAGGGGGAAACGACACTCCTTCCGGGATTGCTCAAACCCTTTCCCATCCCTACACAGCTTTGGCAAACTATTTCTATGGATTTCCTAACAGCGCTCTGGTGGTACAATACCACATCTCAAAGGACACCATATGAAGCAGTCTATGGAAAAACACCGCCAGTTCTTCTTCCATACACCCTTAGCAGCTCCCCAGTTCAGGAAATTGACTCGGTTCTTCGAAACCGCGATCAGATTCTTCTCATTTTGCAGGACAATCTTCACATGGCCAGAATTCGCCTGAAACAACAATCCGATCAACACCGTTCTGAGCGCATCTTCCATGCAGCTGACAGGGTTCTTCTTCATCTACAGCCTTCCAAGCAATCCTCCTTGACACTCCAAAGGCGTCAGTGGCCCGAAATGCAAACCGAGGATGCTACCGGGGAACCACTCCTTCAGATTCTGCAGCAATTTCTCCAACCAAAGCTTTGAGGACAAAGCTTTTTCTAAGGGAGAGGGGATGTTAGGAACCTATGTCAACCCTTCTCTTTACTATGTTAGTATATTGTTGTTGGACGCATATGCTTTGTAAGTCGTCCCGTAGTATTTGTTGATCCGTAGTTTATATTAGCCCATAGTATTGACCCATAGTATTGGACGCATATGCTTTGTAAGTCGTCCCGTAGTATTATATGTCCCATGGTTTTGACTCATAGTATTGGGCATAGACTTAGTATATAAGTGTGTGTTGAGGTCATTGAAGGCACCGTGAAGTTAATTGTATTGAGCTTGCTCAAAGGAGGTTGCCCCCTCGAAGTGGCCTGTGATCAATATAAAAGCGATTCTGTTCTATTATTTTTGATATCTTGTGTATTTGCATTAATTAATTATTGCAGGTACATCACAGATATATATATATTTTTTGTAAGGAAGCCAGTTGGCACTAGAGTGTGCTAAGCCTGTTAAACACATAATTCAAAATTTAGCACAAACCTTATGCGTAACTTTATTTATAATGGCCTAAATTACAGATCATGTCAAAATATAATAACCTAAAGCTGTTCGTTGACTTCACAATCTATCTTCTTCATAAAAAAGTTAGTAATGTTCCCCACAAAATAGAAAATATCACCCATTTTTAGGCTACCTTTTAAAGGTGCTTTTAGAGACAAGTTTTGATAATGAGTCAAGGATGAACTAGCAGTCCATAGGTGTAAGATAGAGTTTTGTGGAGATCATAATAATTGAAGTAGGTCTTTTAAAAAATTGTTCTAATGATAAATCATAAGTGTGCATGTCTGAATCAAATACAATAAACAAAATCATAAAAGAAAGTGGTTATAAATGATATAAAAAATGCTTTATCCTTTCCCTAAAAATTTTCAATTTTAGCAGTAACCGAAAGAGAGGGAGAACTATAAGTGTTTCTTTTTAGAGCACTTCCCTTTTTGCATAATATCACATGAGCTGATTTAGATAGGGTTCTTGTGATTAAGCTGCAAAACCACTTGTTAGATGATTCAAAATTTTATTCAAAACAAAGCATATGTACAAAACAAGTCATGTAAAATTTTTGAAAGGAAAAAAAGTCTTCCTGTTTTATTGACAATACTTTACAAACTGATCATAATAGATTCCTGTAAAAAGAAGAATGTAATCAGTTGTTTTAGAGATGACTCATTATTATTGAAAATCAAAAACATATTTACATATATACAAAAGAAGATAACCCAAAATGATTCAAGGACTCGAAGGAGGAGGAATGACTTCCTCTTCTACCAGTTCCATTTCTTCCTATTGCAAGGCATTCTGCAAAAAATATTATTTAGATATTGGTTGATGATAAAGTCTAAGTCTGTGTCCATTTACAACAAAATAAATTTGTGAATCATCAATCGTCTTAATTTTAACGGATCCATTATCAAAGGCGGTGACGATTTCATAAGGACCCATCCAATGAGTAGTTAGTTTACCTTTAAAACTTTTATATCTTGAATAAAAAAGTAGTGCCCAGTCTCCAGTTTTGAATTGTTTTTGTTTAATGTATCTATCATGCCACGTTTTGCGTTGATTTTGTATTAAGATTGTACGTTGAATATCATCTTTCCTAATCTCGTCTAATTTATTTATTTGCAGGATTCATTGACTTTGTGCTTCTTCTAAGTTCATCCCTAACTATGCAGCCATACGAAAATTTTTGACTTGAAATTCGATGGGTAGAAGAACTTGTTTACCATAAACGAGTTCATAAGGTGTGTGACCAGTGGTGTTCCTCCAAGTTATTCTATAAACCCACAGAGCTTTTGGAAACCTGTCTTCCCAGTCTTTGTGGTGTAACTAGATAGTTTTAGTCAAGATGGCTTGTAATACCTTGTTGGTGGATTCCACCTGACCATTGGCATGCGGGTGATATGGTGAAGATTTAAAATGTCTAATACCATATTTGTCAGTAAGCTCTTTCATTAATTTGGAGGTAAAATGAGATCCTTGATCAGTTACAATTTCCCTAGGTACACCGAATCGGGTAAATATTTCCTCATAAATGAATTCCACCACATATTTCTTTGTGGCTCAGAATAAAGCTTTAGCTTCTACCCATTTGGTGACATAATCTGTATAGACAAGAATGTACTTCTTCTTGCGAGACATAGGGGAAATTGGCCCAACGAAATCTAGAGCCCATTTTTCAAATGTCTCAATCATAACTTGGGGTTGCAAGGGCATCTCATCAGATGGTGTAGGTATACCCATTCTTTGGCAACTGTCACATCCCTTGACATACTTGGCAGCATCTTTAAAGATGCTTGGCCAATAGTACCCAGAGTGCAATACTTTGTATGCTATCCTTTTATCAGAAAATGCCCACTGTAGGGTCCACCATGACATGCATGAAGGATCTCTGCCATCTCATCCTCTCATACGCATCGTCTAATAATAAGATCAGGACCAGTACGAAAGAGATCATTATCTACCCAAGAATAATTGGAACTTTGAACTATGATCCTACGTTTCTCAGGTGGGAAGAGATGGTTTGGTAGCTTTCTAGTTGCTAAATAATTGGCTATATCTGCAAACCAACGGGTTTGAACAGATACAACGAACAAATTTTCATCTAGGAAGCTATCATTGACAGGGCTGGCATTATCGTCAACTTGCATTCGAGAGAGTAAATCAGCTACTACATTCTCTCTACCAAGACGATCAACAATGGTGATGTAGAAATCTTGTAACAAACGAAGCCACCGAGTCACTCTGCCATTGGTGATAGGTTTATTCATAAAAAACCTAATGGCAGAGTGGTTAGTGTGTATAAAAATTTCATATCTTGTGATATAATGACAAAACTTGTTGATGGAGTAGACTACTGCTAGAAACTCTTTTTCAGTAACAGTGTACTTCGATTCTACATGAGTCAAATTTTTACTAGCAAAGCAGATGGCATGTGATGTCTGTCCCTCTTTTTGACCTAAAACTGCCCCTATGGCTATGTCGGAAGCATTAGTGGATATATGGAAAGGAAGGGACCAATTTGGGCCCCTAAGAAATGGTGCCATTGATAGCTTGGCCTTCAAAGTTTCGAAGGCTTGTTGACACTATTCAATCCATTGAAATTCTGTGTCTTGCATGAGTAGTTTGAACATAGGTGCGACTATCTTAGTGAAATTTTCAATGGAACGTCTATAATAGTCGGCATGGCCAAGAAAAATTCTTACTTCCTTCAGAGTTTTTGGAGGAGTAAGATTAACAATTATTTCGATCTTGGCGGGATCCAGCTTGATACCTTGAAGAGAGACATGATGTCCTAGGACTATGCCCTTGGTCAGTAGCATTTTACATTTTTCATGACTAAGAGCTAAGTTCATTTCTTGGCACCGAATAAGAACTGTTTCGAGGTTATTAAGGGCTTCCTAGAAGGTGTTACCATAAACTGTAAAATCATCCATATAAACTTCTACACAGTCGTGTATGAGGTCAGCAAAGATTCCTATAACTGCACGTTGGAAAGTAGTAGGTGCATTACATAGGATAAATGGTAACACTCAGTAGGTATACGTCCCCCAAGAGAAAGTGAAGTTTTTCTTGTCTTGATCCTACGATGCTATCAATATTTGATTGTATCCACTATACCCATTAAGGAATGAGAAATATTGTTTCCCTGATAAGGTGTCTAACACCTAATCGATGAAAGGAAAAGGGAAGTAGTCCTTAAGAGTGGCCTTGTTCAGTTCTTGAAAGTCAACACAGATATGCCATTTCCCTGTGACTTTCTTTGGAACTACCACCAGAGGAGAAACCCATTTACTATTGGAAATTGGGTAAATGAGTCCAGCGTTAAGGAGTTTTTGTAATTCATCCTTTACTATATCCTTTAGTGTTGGGTTCATTCTTCTCTGGGGCTACCTAATAGGAGGTATGTTTGATTTTGTGTAAATGTGATGGATACTGGTGTCTGGGTGTATACCTTTTATATCAGTATACTCCCATGCAAATGCTCCAGTTTGACTCTTGAGAACTTTTAGTAATTGTTTTTGCTGACTCTCATCTAAACTTGCATTTATATGTAGAAATTTGTCAGTACTAACTTCACATGGAATGGTATAGGATCCTAAATGTTCTTCGATTGCAAAGACACAGGGTGTACTTGTAAATGTTGATAGGCTCATGTTTTCTTGGAATTCGTCTCCAAATATCTGGTCAAATTGGGAAAAAGATTGAGGAAAATCTACACATGTCGTGGAAGAGATAAATTGGTTCAACACATTCTCGGTATTTTGCTCTTGAAGTGCCCGAGAAAGATCACTGACAAGGGAAAGTTCTTCCAAGTTCTCATCTCCAAAAGGAAAATATAACCAAAATAGGTTTTCAGCTATTGGCTGAGCTGGTGGGTATAGAGCTAGTTTTCTTGTAGATAACCCATCAAAGATAATCATCTCTCCATCCCTACATCCTATAAATGCATTGGCAGTAGCCAACCAAGGTCTTCCCAAAATAATGGGGTGACCTTTGGAAGGGTCTTTTGATTCAATGACCATGAAGTCCACGGTATATTACCATGAGGCTACTGATACAGTGATGTCATCTAAGATCCCAGTAGGTTGAACCATAGTATGATCTGCTAATTCTAGCATTGTTGGGGTAGGGCGAAGGAATGGTCCTAAATTGAGAGTTTCTAAAACTATGGTAGTCATCAAATTGATAGCAGCTCCTAGATCAATAAGTGTGTTCCCTATGGTGGTGTTATTGATGATAACAGTCACCACAGGGTTTCCTAGGTTTGAATACTTTGGTATTCTAGGTTGGTTTGCTATGCAATCTAATATTTCTCCAATTACATGAATCGTCGGAGGGTCTTTTTGTTTCCTCCCTGGTCTCTTAATACAGAATTCCTTTATTACCTTACTATAGATTGGGATATCCTTAATAACTTGTAACAAAGGTATCTTAATGCAAATATTTTTCAATTCGTTAATGATATCTTACCCTAGATAAGTTACAGGTTTTTCTATTACTAGATGCTCTGGGTATGGAGGTGACTTTTCCCTTGGAATTACATCTTTGTGTGGATGGTTGTGTGTTGAAGATCTAGAAATAACCACGTCTTCAAGAATGGCATCATTCAAAAATTCACTAGGGATGTCTTCTTCATTCTCTTCTTGAATAACAATTGATGACTTGGGCTTATCTTGCAAAACTCTTCGAGACTGCAATTGTATCTCATGTATTGGCGCGGTCAAAATGACATATGATGGAAGAGGTAACAACCCAATGCTATTAATAGTTTGGGTTGGTTTTTTGTTAGGATTCGATATCAGTTGTGCAGGTAAGATTGTGGGTCTTGGAGGATTCATGTTCTAGAAATGGCAAGGTTGATTCGGGATAGGGGATAATGAAGGAGGTACAAATCCAGGTGGAAGTTGTTGAATATTAGGTGGGTAAGGGTAGTTAGGCATAGGAGGAGGTTTTTGAGCATAAGCTTTCTCTCTCCATCCATGTGGTCATTGCTGCTATTGAGCATTCTGAGGAGGGTACCGCGGTGACCAATTTTTCCAACCTGAAGTATTCCATTGTTGAGGAGGTTGATAAGGATAGTAATAAGGTGGAATTTGTGATGAATCTTGATATGATGGTTGATCTATAGGTTGCCAAGGCATCCTAGGTATTTCACCAAAATTTCCACTCTTGTACATTGCTTGTAATCCAGGCAACGATGGACAATCATTGGTTGGATGTTCTTTTGTACATAGGTGATAGACTGAAACATTATTTAATGGACATTCTCATTGAGGATGTTTAGTTCTACACCTAGGACAAAAAACACTCATTGTTGTACGCTCTTCATCTTGTCTCTTTTTAGCTTGTAGTGCATCTAATTGAGAACCCATGGCCCCTAAAATATCTGTTTTGAAATTTTCCAATAGGTTCCCCAATTCTACCCTTGTAACTCCACTAGGACCGGATGTGTTTCCTTTGGGACTCCTAGCATAAACTCTCGAAAGTGTCTTCCACCTTTCCCTCTGATCCTAGAGTAATTCCTACATAGTTCACAAATGTCTGCAAAAGATTTGTGAGAAATGTCTCCTGCTGCCATGAGATTAAGGTTATCTAAGAATTCTTCTGAGATTCCTTTGAGGAAGAGTGTTCTTACTGCATCTTCTCGAAGATCACTATACTTGGACTTGTGTAACACATAGTTAAATATCTCGAGATAGTATTCTAAGCTCTCGTCTTCAAGTTGTTGAATTTTAAAAATATCATTGCGAGAGTCCTTAGGTCTACAATAATCCTGATATTTTTGAAGAAATGCATTCTTCATGTCTTCCCAAGTTCTAATACTAGATTCTCCTAATCCCATGAACCATCGAAGAGAAGAATCTTTTAATGTGGCAGGAAAGAGTTTTAGCTTTTGGCCATCTTGTAGGTAATTATAACTCCTACACAAAATGTCAAACTCGAACAAGAATGTGTCTAGATCCTCACTACTCTTCCCATAAAAGGTTGGTAGTGAGGAGGGAGGGATGTTTTTCATAGTAACATCTTGTGCAGTGTCTAAGATAGGGAACCCAAAGGTACCTTCAGTTCTAACTTCTCCATCTTCTTCATCTTGTTGGACATGATCTTCATTTTCATCCCCCATGAAGATTCTATTGCCAAAGAGAGAAAATCTAGGCTGCTCCTTTCTTGGTGAATATGGGATGTCTCAATGTTATGTTTCAGGAAGGGTATTCTTCTTTTTAGGAGTAGAATTATCAGCTACATGGGAATCCATATTTGGAGGTCCTACTACTGTTGTATCAATCTGTGAGACAACTATGTTCACAAAACTCTCAAAAAGAGCGTCTACTTGTGCAAGATCGACAAACTATACCAAGTTTGGACAACCTATTATTGAAAAAATAGTGTCTTTGGGTTTTTGGACTAACAGAGAGTTGAGAGGTCCTGAAGTTTTATCCTTTTGAGTTTCCTCTTGTCTAAGTTCAGTCTCAATATGAGCTTGAGGTTCTTCTAGTGGAATTTCTTTATGAGCAGACTGTTCTAATGTCCCTATGTTTTCCCCTAATTGATTTCCAGAAAGGATTTCCTTTGCTTTCCAAGGAGGACTTTCCCCTTTAGGTGTCTTCCGATACCTTTCTGTTGAGTTAGTAGTTGGGGTGGCACGCCCCCCATATAGGTTAGTAGGAATTTTAGTGGGAATTTTAGTAAGGGAATTAGTTTTAATAAATCCACCTTGTGAATCTCTAGATCTATTCATGAAAACAAATTATAACTGAAATAAGTTCTAACTGCATAACTGCTATTGCTGGGTTTTGTGGATGCTTGTTATAACAGATGCGTAGGTTCTTACCTCTCGTCTTACCGCTCACCCGCCACCATCCTATTTTCAAAAGAATAAAATTAAAAAGGAATTTTACTTATCTATGATTAAATTCTACCTATCTTCTAAAACTCCCCGGCAACGGCGCCAAAATTTTGGGTGTGTGAACTATCTCGAAGAAGACACCTAATATTTAATTATCGGCCAAGGTTGGTAATCTTAGAGTTGAGGCAAAGTAAATGCTAAGGTAGAATGGAACCTAAAATTTTCGGCTTGTCAGACCTTAAAAATATTTAATAAAGAAAAGATCCGAAGATCTTTCAAAATGAAAAACCGAGTCAAACTTCAGAAAAAAACAATAAAAGGAACTAAATCAAATTTAGTTAAACAGATGAACTGGAATAGTATCAATTCATACTACTATGTCTTATAATTAAATAATAGAAACTGACTGAAAATCAAACTGCTGACTATGAAAATGGAAACTATACAATTTCAGAATCTAGTTAAGAATTAGGAAACAACTGTAAACGGATTAAAGACCTATCTATGAAATGGATTAATTTGATAATAAGCTACATAAGTAGAAAGCTATGTTGATCAAAGAAAATTAAAAACTATTAAATAACTTCAACAACTAATTTAAGAAAAACATCTATTCCCAACTAACAGGAACTGGAGTGAGTGTATCATAATGGCTTTCAAATGAAATAGCAAAACAAAACGGAAGTAAATCTGATCTAACTTCAACAAAAAGATGTAAACTACAAAGAGACAAATTATAGTTAATTTTAAACATTCTGATCTATCTACTATCCATGAGAAGAAAAATAATATAAAACTAATGAAAACTAGAAGCAAGTAGAAAACTTGATAAAGATATTTACTTCTGAACTTGATTTGGAAGCAAGTAGAAAACTTGATAAAGATATTAATTTAGAAACAAGTAGAAAACTTGATAAAGATCTTATTTTTTGAATCCAAATCATATTCCATGAACATCTTCATTATTTATCAAGAAAAGAAACTGATCCTAATCTAAATGAAGGAAACTATCGAAACTAGAATGTTTGAAGAATGAAATTATTGACTTTATTCTAATTACGTCTTAAGAGCATGTAAGAAACTATACTAGGAATAAGACTAATAAATACTGAAACAACACATGTTAACAAGATAAATATGAAAGACATAATTGAAAAGACGGTTAAAGCAAACTAAGAATAACAACAAGACTTGAATTAAAACTTTATGGAATGTAAAACAAGGACCTAATTATGGTTGAGAAGACTAATTAAGAGAAAGAAAGATTACAGTAAAGAAAAATAAGAAACTGAATTCAAACTAGCATAAAACAGTGCAGAAAGAGTAAAAATCCGAATGATGATCCGAATGCCAGTCCGAATGACAATCTGAATGGAGGAAAAACGAATTAAACTAAGGAAAAGGATAGTTTTGATGATCTTGACGTCAGCTGGAGAATGCAGATGAACCTACAATGCAAAGAAATCAATGATAATACTTGTTGACAAGCTAAGATAATAGAAAACAACCTATTCTAATCATGATTGGAGAGATAAACTATTCCTATTCTATGCTAAATCAAGAGTGAGATGAGAGAAGAGAATTAACCTACAACTGCAGAGAAGAAGCTAACTAAACTAATTCTATCTATTAATAGACTGAAAACAACAATTAACTAAGTTCTATCTAATTGCATAAGGTTAGAAAAACAAACTAGCTAATTAGAAAAGACTGAAATGAAACTATCAAACTATATTGTTGGTCGACCATTTGCTAATTTTGTAAACACAACTTATGTTAGCAGCACAATATAAATTACAAAGGAAGAAATATCATATACAGAAAAAAAAAAAAACGAATTAATTACATATACATGAAAGTGAACTAACTAATTGCAGAAAAGAAAATACAAAAAAAAGACAAAACCGCCGGTTGATGAGGCGCCCTTCCTAGCAATCAGAGATGGAAAACAAAATTGGTTTAGCTACTCAGAATATAAATAAATTGGAACTTCCATTATCTTGAGAAAATTGCACAATGTCTACTATCTGCTTGCAAATTCTACGAACTATTTGCTAATCTAATGATCTTCTTCAACTACAAGCTAACTCTGTTTCTGTCTACAGGCGTCTATTTACACAGTTTACAATGGATGAGAGGGTCGACAGAGTCGACCTCTCTAATAATAGAGGCGTTTATGAATAACTGACTGTTTTGAATGGTGCATGACAGCGTAGGGAGCATCCTCCAGTGCTTCACGAGGTTGATTCCTTCACGAGGCAGCTGCAGCGTCGATTTCCTTTGACATGGACAGGGAGGTAGCACACTGGCAAGCTTGGAGAGCATAGGAGAGGGCTGTTGGAGCACTGTCGTGGCAAGGCATTGTGTTGGTAGGCTGAACGTGTGCGACCTGGACTTCTTCCAGAACACCGACGTGAACAGGTAGTGTGATTCCAGGCTGAATGTGTAGGAGAATTAGCGTGTTGGAGTGTTGATGTGGACGTGGGTTACGCTGTCAAGCTTGGCGAGCATAGAGACGAATCTTCCAAAACAACAGCTCATTAACCATCACCATCGTGTGACTAATAGAACCCACGTGCCCATTTTTAACTTTAATGACTTGAAGCATAGCAACCATGGATTTCGCAAGCTGAATGTAAAGCTGAATTATGAGCTGAACGCGACTGAGCTTAAGCAATATAAACACGCGGTTTGAATGAAGGGTTGTTTGAGAAATCGCAGCCTGTAAATCAAAACTAGATGTCATGCATGTCTGAAATTGTTAATTTAATCATTAATAAATCGTAATATAACGAGATTTGACCAAAATTCATATGATAAACGAATACATGCATACCTGGTCTATTTGGTGGGATGAATGGCTAAAATAATAACTTAATATATCAAAAATAGTGAAATTAACGCCATTCAAAAAAGCTGTGATGATACAAAATAGTGACAAAATGGACACCAACAGTTGCATTGCTAGTGTTAGGTTTTGTTTGGTTTGATTCGGAGTGGTTTGGGTTCCATCTTGGACAAGTTTGAGTTCCGGTAGTGGTGGACACTTTGGTCTCCCCCACCTTCATCTACTTGACCTTGCATTCCCTCCTCTCCTCACTTGATCTGATCTTTACATTCGATCTGATCCCATACCTCTTTTTCACATATGATTTAACTTTGATTGTGTTCGGTTGCTTGTTGAGTGTGTTGAATGTTCTAGTTCATATAAGTTCTTGTCATTTTCTTGAGAATTTATGAGTGTTTAGAGTGCCGCAAATGATCTCTCTTTTCAATTATTCATGCTTAAAAAGCATTGTTGCTATCAAGTTGTAATCTTGGCATATCATTGAAAAATTCAAAGTGAATAATTTTTACTATTTTCAAGTGCATATGGAAATTGTTGTGGAAATTAGTTCATGCGTTGGAATTTATCATTCATTAGTCTTTTGGAAAAGTTTGAGAGAAAAGTTAGTCATTTGTGCTTTTCGGGAATTATGAATCATTCATTTTCTTGAAAAATTCGAGTGAGATCAAGCTTTTTACAAAAGTGATTCCATGCTTGAAAGAATTGTATGCATTTTTGGTTTTTTATGCTTTTAAGCCATGTCATAGTGAAATTTGAAAAGTTAGAGTGCTCTAGATAGGAAATTTCTCTCTTTTCATCACTTAGTTTCGATTTTTTTACTCGAAAAGACAAAAATGCATAGATTTGGTTGTGATGCTCATTGATTTTTGTGTTTTGATTGGAAAAACGGAAAAAAACAAAAAGAGTACTTTCATTATCAAATTTGGTAGATTTGGGATTGTGTTGCATTTTGTTGTTTTGGTAAAATCACTTGGGAAAAGATTTATTCCTCCCATACATAGATTTCATCAAAAGGAAAGTACATTTTTTGCATGTAGTTAGGGCTTGCATTATGTTTACATTTATGTACTCACCTCATGCATTCACCTAACCATCAAGATAAAATTAACAGTAGAACTAGGGTAAAATTTTTACTAACTTGTGTGTTAAGTTAGAGACGTGTTCCGACGTCGTAAAACGTGGAAGCTGTCATTACTTTCCAGCATTATATTCCGGGGATATTGTAGTCTTCCACGTACCAACCGGTATATCGAAGCTCTTTGACGTAACAACTAGGCATATCGAAGGATCTTTCACGTACCTTAGGGTATATCGAAAGTCACTTCACGTACTTGGCGTATATAAAAAGGTATTTCACGTACTCGGTAGTATATAGGAATGTCTCATGCCGTATGGTTGTGCATTAGACAACACCACTAAAGATTTGAGCTCCCACGTACCTTGCGTATATCGGGAGACACCTTAGGATTCCTGAGACCAACTGAGCTATCCATTTGGTCGTCTTGGCAGAGAAATACACCGAGAACAACACTCGGGGAGAGTACTACGCACGTGCCATCCAGTTAGTCATGTATTTAGGCAAGGGTACGGTCCTGTTGTTGCTGCAACATCCTTCCCAAAAATTTTGAAGATATTTGGGGCCCCTCCTTCTACACGTTTTGTAACAAGTGTTTTCCTTGTCTTTCAGGCCTATTTTTTCTCTTTAACTTGGCAAAATTTCAAACACTTGCTTTCCAAAAGTTTTCTAGATTATTTTCTCTAAGGCAAAGTCACCTTTTCTCTTCAGCGCATTTTTAGCCTTAAGTCGGCCTCCCTTTGGCGCAAGTTTTAACCATAGATCTCCCGCTTGGCACAAATGATAACTATAAGTCGGTCGCACCTTAGCGCAACTGCTAATGCTAAATCTCTCGCCTTGGCGCAGAAGTTAACTCTAAATCTACCAATGTGAAAGCTTTGTTTCTCTTTTGTTTGGTCCAAAACACTTGCTTCCCAAATATTTCTCAACCATTTTTCTAGGGCAAAGTCACCTTTTCTCTTCAGTGCATTTTTTATCCCTAATTCTTTCGCTTGGCGCAAATGATAACTATAAGTATCCCGCCCCTTGGTGCAATTTGTAACCATATCTCGACCGCCGTTGGCGCAAAACTAATCCTTAAATGAACGCCTACGCGAAAATCTCTTAATAGCTTCTTGGAGCGATTCTCGTTAGCACATGTTTTGTGACTAAACCTTGCGCCAAAGGCGCAAGGCTTATCCCTATAACTCCCATCATCATAGACACACGGCCCCGAGCTCATTTTTTGGCGCAGCGCTATCATTGAAAGATTTAACGTCATGATTTCCACTTTGGCGCCGGACTTAATGTTACGCTCACCGCCTTAGCGCGGACCTTAATCTCATGGTTGCCTCTTTGGGCGCGACGATTTATTTTTGTGCATGTGCAACGTCGGAGTCGATAGGGTCATGAATGCGGCCAGGTGTTGTTTTAAATTCATAAGTTCTCGAGCCCCATGCTCATTCAATTCGCCAACCCACCACCTTACGTGACATAAATTCAACCCCATTATAAACGCATGCAACGGGGTTTGAAAGTTATTCTGTCATTCGCCAAGTTGAACAGAGCTCACCATTCACTATCTGAGAACAAAGCTCACCATTTGCTGCCGGACGCCTATGGGAACTATCGCCTATCTTGGAACATCCTCCAGCTCTCCTGGGACCCCACAAGTCTGACAGGTAGGTGCTCTTCCCGTTCCTTTCTTATCTCCTGAGGCTTTGAGTCAAGTTTTACCCCGTAGGTAACTCGCTATCACTATAGATATACCTTTGAAGGCATGGAACAACCAACTTCTTCCTTATTCCAACAATGAGGATACGAAGTCGCCCTACACGAACCGGGGCCTGGAGAGCCCTATCCTCACCTGCTCGTCTCAGGTTTGTCCTGCTATCACTTGCGCGACACCCTAAGTAAGTCTTTCCCATGCAGCGTTCCATCTCTGAGTTTTCCCGGTTAGATCCTAGTGGCCTTAATTAGCCCACTTAGATGTCGTTCCAAGCCCAAATCTATAGCTAGTGCTTGTTTCGGTTCAAACACTGCGTGCATTTTCACCCCGCGGGAAGGAATGCTATGAGCCATGGAAGCTACGTTCCTACAGTGAAAAATTGACTTAAGTATGTAATGGGTGAATAGCTTTATTAGTATTGTGAATCGCTTAGATTCTATGACAGGCGTGTGCATAGGGAAGCATGGTGGTTATGTCGATGCCTTTGAGCTATGAAAGATTTACCAATGCTTGCTAGTTAGGTATGATTCACCCATCGAGAATTATACGTTTGCGCCTGGGTCATGAAGCTAAAAGAATGCTCCGCCAACCCCCCCCCCCCCCCTTTAGAACATGATAAGAGCAAAATGATGGTTCTGCTATAGGGAACATTATGAATGGCCCCACTTTCACTTATAAACCACTCATGTGTATTTACCCACATTACTGGCACAAACCCAATGGTCTCTCCAAAACATTTTAGATATTTGCGCATTTTTGTGAGTGTCATGATGCTGTTAGTCTATCTTGGCTGGGTATTTTGATTTAGAAAATGCCTACATGTTGAGAAAAAGTAAATAGCGCAAATGAGAATCTTTCTCGCTACCTTGCCACCATGTCGTCATCCTTGTTTGTAGACCTCCTAAACTCTTGGCTTTACTTTTGGTATTGCATTGACAACGAACTAGCCTTTTCCTGATAAGCTAATTAAACATGAAATCAAGACAGCCATGGTCCTAAGATGTCACATAGGTTCTGGAACTATCATTCAAAGAATAATGAAACCATAGCACTGTTTATGTTATATATAAGCTCAGGACTCTCAACTGTGAAATGGTAGCTGCATTTGTGAATTGGTTCATCTTTTGATAAAACAACTTCCATATTATGAAAGCTGGCATTTTTTGAATTTCTTTATAACTGTTTTGCTAATGTTTGAAGGTTACCTAGTTAAACCCAGCTCTGTCATATTTTCTTTTACATATCTATAAGAGGTTTTGCGTCTTTAACTGAATGTCTACATATGCCTTATTTGTACTGCCATGCTTACCGCCGGATTAACATGCATAGGAGGTCTGCAAGGAAGAAAGCCGCACAAAAGATCGACTCAGATTCAGACGTAGAAATCCTGTTGGATACTTCACTTGAGACAATGTTCACTGACACACAAGATACCACCAATGTGCCCCCTGGGAGCTCCGCCCCGGAATTCCAGTGGGATGAGCTATATAGGTTTATCATGAACCAAAAAAATCCTCAAGCCCCCATAGAAGATTCTCTGGTGTATGCAAACATCCGAAGGTCTTACCTCCATAAGGAAATGACTCATCCTGAATTGTTCCCATGTTCTTAAGTCATTGGTTGGTTGATCCCTCACCTCAAGACTGACACTAGGTTCATAAATGATAAAAATGGGATGAACCTAGCATCTTTTGCTCCTGAGCATATCACAGCCACCTATCGATTACCTCAACCTAGAGCTTGGTTAGATGATAAATGGATAGCGGAGCATCCTATGGATCCGCTGGATGCCGCCAGGAAAATGATGATAAATGACAGACAGATAAGATGGTGGAACAACAATGAATATGAAAGCAATCTCCTGAAGACTCCTTATAGACTCATCGTTCTGATGCTAAGTCGGCTCTTCGGCATGCCCAATGGCAATATTTTTAAGATCGGATGGGTGCCAGTAATATTTCATATAGCCATGAATGACACCATTTTTAATTAGGCCGACATAATTTAAGATAGTCTGGCCTCACAGTTAACTGCGACCCAGGGAGGAAAAACACAGAAGAAGGCAGATTTCTTCATGTCTTCGTATTTGATAGATTGCTTATTGAGCAAACATACCTTCCCAGACTTGGGCTACTTATGGAAGCCAAAGGAAACACCTCTATTCATGGCCTATCAACTCACATGGGCAAGTAAATATGCAAGCTATTACAAGCAGGTTTGCGAGAAATTCATCATGCCTCTATACCAGCTTCTTTTTGTAAAGGAACTAGATTGCATGTCAGAGAACGCCATGCCCATTATCGAATCATTTGGATATTATTATCATAGTATAGAAGGTACCTATATCCGAATGAATGGAGGATCCGTAGCTCCCTTTTTGCTTCCCAGATATACTATAGATTTTGTGATTCACAGGGAAGCCATAAGGAAACTCTTCAGCATTGGCAGAATAAGCAGAGTTCTCACTGAAAGGAAGAAAGGAATGTATCTGCCAATGCCTTTCACTATTGATGCATACAGCCTCCCGAAGGCCAGGGAAGGAGAAAATTATGTTCAAGATTTAGACATCTTCCATTTCAGCACAAAGTTTTTTAGAAGGCATGACCCTTGTGGTGAAGTTGCCAAACAAATTATTGAGGTCAAAACTAGCTTCGAGTACACCCACCTTAAAGATATGGAGGAAGAGTTTTTTCGTAGTGCTCGGAACTTAACGGAATTAGGCAAGCGCTACAAGAAGAAAGGTGCAAAGAGCCCTAACCCCAGGCCTGTCAGCCTAATTCAAAAGGAATAGGAAGCATCAGTGTCCCAATCAGGAGATCCGAGAGAAATAGAGCAGGAGGAAGATGACAGGATACTACATCAACAGGATCA
This sequence comes from Larix kaempferi, assembly GCA_027924585.1. Classification (NCBI taxonomy): domain Eukaryota; kingdom Viridiplantae; phylum Streptophyta; class Pinopsida; order Pinales; family Pinaceae; genus Larix; species Larix kaempferi. The sequence goes on from BSBM01001530.1 coordinate 13,592,407, forward strand.
AGAAGTAGCTAGGATCCAAAATGAACAAGCTGCCAAGCCCCAACAAGAAGAGGCTGCAAGAATCCAGAGAGAGCAGGCTATTCAGCTGTAGCAACAAAAGGAAGCTGCTAGAGTCCAGAGAGAGCAAGAGAAAAGGGATTTGGAAGATGAGGATGCTAGAATTCAGAAGGAAGAGGAAGTAAGGGCCCAAAGAGAAGAAGAAGAAAGAATCCTCCAGGAACAGGTTGCTAAACTGCAAGAGGAAAAGGAAGAAGAGAGGATTTTGTTAGAAGAGGCAGACATGTTACAAAAGGAGTTAGCAGAGCTAGCTGAAAGGCAGCAAAAGGAGCAGACTGAGAAAACTCCCGAGCCAGAACCGTCTACTCCAAAAAACATGGAGTTGGATCTGCCATTGATAGGCCAACCAGGGATAGCTCGAGAAGGGGTTCCTTCCACTGAAGGATTAGAATTAACCCCGTACAACCCCATAAAGCAGCGCCAGGTGGCCAACCTAGATTCTATATATTTTCACGAACGGAAAAGGGATATCATTGACACGAGACTTAGGAAAATGGAAAGTGCGTAAGACGTATATGAATTCATAGTATCAGAAACTACACTACTCTAAGGAACTGATATTGACCCTTCATTCCAAGCCCAATGCACTGTGGCATCAGCCGAGGCGAGTAAAGCCAATACTGATTGGTTAATAAATGAGGTAAAGCACTACAAAGATCAATGCTTCAAAATAAGAGATGAAAGGAAGAGGGAGGTTCTAGAAGCAAATGAATTGAAGAAGAAATACAGGGAAATGACAGAAGAGAAGTTGAGGATAACTTCGGGAGTGCTACAACTTGAAAATGAGAAGAATTCACTAGAGATGCAATTGGCCATCTCCGAAGACGAGCAAAAGAACTTAAAGGCTCGAATATCCAAATTGGAGGAGATTGAAGCCAGCAGGGCCCAACAAATTTATCTCCCCAAGGATCAATATGAGGGTTTAATCCAAGAAAAGGAGTAGTTGTTGAAACAACTCAAAGAAGCAGTGGAAAACAAGCAAGACCTGTTCACGTTTCACAAGAAAGCATGTGACATGCTAATAAAAGGCCATCGGCTGCTAGTGCTGATCTCAGGAGAAATTTGCAACGTGAAAGAAATGATCATGAAAATGACAGCCATCAAAGTTAGAGCCTTAAAGAACAGAGACAAATTTGCAAAGCATGTGGAAGAGTTAAAGCAACAGTTTGAGTGGAGAAGAGGAAAATCTAGATTCCCCTCAAATTTGCGCGCCACCACCGAAGAAGAATTTGACTTAGATGCAGGAGTCCTTGAATTCAGTAAAGATTGTGGCGCTAGGCTAAGCTTGGAGATCAAAAAGACCGTCCACAAATGCCACTCTTTCTACTCCAAAATCAGAGAATCCCTTGGCAGGTGCCACTTGGTTCTGCCTGAAACTATCAATGAATTCCCAGAACGAGAACATCGGTTGGCTGAGTTACAGGGCGAGTTGGATCAAGGATTGGAATATGTTAAAAATTTAGAGGTGATAACCCAAGATGAACTCCAATAGCTCATTGGCCAACCCGCTATGCATATCTACTTTCTGGAAGCAATTGCCTAAGAAGCAGCAGCAGGAGCAACACAAGTCAAATTAGATCTGCGCAAGCATGAGATTGCAACAAAGGCAACAGTATCTGTTCGAAGCAAAATTATCTTGAAAGAGCTCAGCCAATGGGCCACACATATCCAAAGTGCAGATGGTCAAGCATCCATAAGCGAGCCAGTTGATGGGAATGAGTCAGCGAGTCAACAAAAGCAAGCCAAATAGAATAAATAAACCATCAGAATTCTTATTTGTCTTAATGTGAGAAAAGGCTGAAATTCCTTGATTATATAATTGTTTTAAAAGGATAGCTGGCTCTGATTTTGTCTTATATGGAAGGCTCCCCACGAATCTGTGGATTTTGTAATTATTCACTAAAGGACAAATTAGAAGGTTCTAGAGTTTAAGGTACACTTGTTAGTTCAAGGAGTAATTTGTAAATTTATAAATATGAGAATAGAAGAAAGAGAAAGGACTTTTGGTAGGTAAAAGACATTTTCTGTCTTGTATGTGAATTACTTCTCTACATGTGTAAGGAACTCAATTTTTCCTAATGAAAGCCTGGAGAGGGTGTTTTTGTTTGGAATTGTGTGCTGAATACTTGCTGGACTACTCTTGTGTCATTCACATACTACAGTGATATCTTTCTTTGCTGCTATGAATTATTTCTGTGTAATGAATGATCTTTCTATTTTTCTGTACAATGATGTCTCTCTCAAATGAGTAATGGAATGTATTGCATTTGAAATAAAGCTATCTTTAATATCTTTTACCTCCTGCTGAGATTGCATCTTCAGATTTAATGGCTATCTGTATGATCTTTAGATGTTTCTTTCAGTGTATTGATCATATTTATAGTTTGCTCCTTGCAAGGATAGATTAGATTTGCTTTATCTCAGTTTCAGATTAAGATTTGTTGCAGCTCTTCATTTAAATTAGATTAGCTTAGGGCACTTGCATATCATCTTTAAAAAAATAAAAAAATCACGAATCGATGGATCGGGCCGCAATTGGTGCAGAAGAATACAAATCTTTAAATCTTACGGTAGTCGGAACCGTTAACCGGATGGATTCCCCACACCAAACGGTGAACAATCTAATTGGGACTGTTCATCGGGGAGAATCCCTTACTGCTTGATGCTGTGATTTTGGGGCATCAATAGATTTTTGGCACTAGAAATAGGGCCTACAGTGCGTGGATGACAAAGGAGACTCTTCCTGTCAAGCAAATCCTACTGAAAACCCCCTTGAAACAGCAATCCTAGGAAATCAAGAAAATCTCAATTCTGATTCTGAGCAACAAGAAACGTTGTATGCTGTACCTTTTGCTGAAGTCGCTGATTTACAGAGACATACACGAGCTTAAGTTAAACAGCTCAGTGGTTTGAATGCAATAAATTTTCTCCCTAGAAGAAGAACCACTAGAAGAGAAAGACAGTACACTCGTGATTCGATTCTTGTGCAGAACTTTGAAGAGCTGGTAGATTTATCTTTGGAAGAGATCACAGAACCTCTGAAAGAATTCGATCTTGAAAATCCAGAAAATTTTGAAGATCCAAAAAATCTTGGAGAACTTTTTACTCCAAAGAACACTCCACTTAATTCACCACAGGATTCTCCACCTAATTCTCCACATAGAGCCATGGTTGTACCTGCTTGGAGAGCAAGGGGAGCATTAAATCTAGCTGGGCCATTCCATAATCTTCCTAAAAATCCAGAGAAAGTTTTGCCAAAATACAACCTAGGTAAAGGCATATCTGCTGAAGATCATCTTAAGAGTTTTTATTTAGCTTTGAATCTTTTAAATGTACATCATGAAGATGTAGTCTGTAGGCTTTTCCCATACACATTTGAACCGAAAGTTTCTTCCTGGTGTTTTAGCCTTCAAGCTAGCTCAAATTCCAATTGGGAAGAGTTTGAAAAATGTTTTTTAAAGAAGTATGGAAATCAAAAAACTGCAGATACACTCATGAAAGAATTATTATCCATGAGAACGGAAAAGAAAGAAAAGGTTCAAGACTTTAACCAAAGGTTCACTATGCTCTTGAATAATTTCAGCGAAGCAACTAAACCTGTAGAAGAATCTTTTGTTGAATATTATACAACAGCACTTGAAGGCCCCATAGCAATGTTCGTCAAAAGAACTAAGAAGACTACCCTCATAGAAAATTTTGAAAAAGCTAGGAAGGTGGAAGAAAAAGCAGACAACATTACTAAACATGCCTAAGATGCATAAACAAAGCCAACAACTAATAAAAAACCCCTGTTGCTTGCTAGGAATAAAGAAGAGTCATCGGCGGACATGGAAAACGTAGTTAAAATGATGCAGAAATTGTCCAATAAAATTGTATATCTTGAGAAAGATAAGGCCACTAGTACATCTAGGAAGCCTTTCAAACCATTCTACAAGAAGAGAGAAGACAATGACCAACCTCACCCACCTTTGAACAACTCCCCTGTTTTAAATCTAAATTATTTAGGAATGGAACACTTCTGTACCTTTCATCAAGAGCCGCACTCTGAAAAGAGCTACCCACAATGGATTAATTCTATGAGTTTAGTAATGAACCAAATGCTGGATTCACAGATTCCATATCAAGATGATCCTACAGATGAACAAACTCTTGAAGTAAAGGAGCCCTCCCCAGATACCACTATGGTATTATGGGACTGGGTACCGTTAACTGAATTAATAGAAGACGATCCCATAGAGAGCCCAGTCTCCACTGTAAACATTAACACTCGTAGTAAAGGTCCCATCACAGATCCAGTTCCAAGCTCAACTACGCCCAAACGTAAAGTTTCCAAAGAGATACCTAAAAGACACATTACAGTCATTCCTCCTTAACCTAAAGCTAACCCAACAGCTACCAAACAGCCAAACATTGAAACAACAGTCCAGCAACCAAAGGTCACATTGAGCAAGACAGACAATCAAACGAGAGTTGTAAAAGAATGTGATATGGGATATGACATCATTGAAGATATAAAGAAGGTAAAAGCAAATGTTTCGATATTCGATATGTGTAGTTTTCCCTAGCAACGAAACAAGTTGTTGCAAGCTCTTCAATCCTAGCCCAGCACTCCATTAACGGACACTCAAGAAGACCCTGAAATTAATGAAGCCAGTATCGGCGGGAAATCCAAATCCCAGACATTGCCTTTTCTTTTAACTTTTGAGATCTTCAATCACAATGTACACAATTGTCTGGTAGATTCTAGAGCATCTTCAAATGTCATGCCACTGTCGATCTGTAAGAAGATTAACGGTCAACCAATTTCATCTCCCACTCAAATTATTCAGTTAGATAGGACTGTTGTTAAAGTTATTGGGGAAATGAAAGATGTGCTCATTAGGTTGTCGGAAGATTATAGAGTATGTCAGTTCATTGATATAATGGTAGTTGACATTCCTGAATCCTATGGTTTAATCCTAAGCAGGGACTGGTCCACAAAGCTAAATGGGTACTTTGCAACTGATTAGTCCCATTTATGGTTACCATATCATAATAGGTAGAATTAGATTAAAATTTTGAGGGAACCACACATGAAACAAAATGTAACTCAGCTAGAAGGGAAGAACGAAGCTGTAGCCTTCTCATCTTCAGTTTTGGGGAATTATTTCTTAGAAATTGATTTGGGTAATTATCAATCTGTAACTATTATCCATGAATCAGATAAACAGACCGATCTCTTTCATTTTTCTTAGACTGATGATATCGATTGTAACATAGTTAGCTTAGTCACTGACTTAGATCATAAAGATACTAACTTAGTTAAATCAAGCATTGTTTTTTGGGCTTTGTACTTTGATGGTTCCAAGACTCTGGAAAGATCCAGAGCTGGTTGTATTCTTGTGGATCCTGAAAGTAATAAGTACTTCTTGTCTTGTAGATTAGAATTTGAGTGCACTAATAACACTGCTGAATATGAAGCTTTAGTCCATAGATTGAAGAAAGCCATCGGTTTGAATATTAAGTATCTGAAAGTTTTTGGTGACTCAGAAATAGTTGTAAGATAGGTAAGAGATACCATTCACTGTCTTTCACCTCATTTGAAAGGTTATTAGGCTGAGGTATGGGATTTAATTACGCATTTTGATGCTTTTAATATAAAATCTGTTCCTAGACTGCAAAATGTTGCGGCTGATTTATTAGAAAATTTCGCTTCCAGATTGGTGCCTACTAATAACAAATGTTCAATTGAACTGGTTTTCAGGCCTTCTGTCCCAGGCAATATCACAAATTTCAGAGTTTTCGATGATGACGATCAGATCATCAGTTTTCTAACAAATGAAGACATGGAACAGAAACGGTGATTGACGAAGAAGAGCATGATGCTGTTTTACAAGAAAAGGATGCGGCTAAAGGAAATTTCATCCCCAAAGGGGTGAGGTCACTTGAAATGTTGTTCGATCTGCAGAGAAAATTCAAAAGGCCAGCAAATACCAAGACCAATAGCTCATCGATGCAGCACGAATTAGTAAATCTGGGCACCGAAGCTGAACCAAAATTTGTTAACCTTGGTAAATGTTATTCATCGGGAGAAAGAGATAAGTTCATCAATATTTTTCGACAATATAAGGAGGTTTTTGCATGGACTTATGAATATTTGAAAACATACGACACCCACATTATTCAGCATATCATACCAATGAAAGTAGGCATTAAGCCATTTCAACAGCAATTGAGGAGGATGCACCCTACTCTTGAACCTCTGATTCAAAAGGAATTGAAGAAGTTACTTGATGCTAAGATAATCTTTAAAGCCCAGCATTCCGAGTGGGTTGCTAACCTAGTTCCCGTAAGAAATAAGTCAGGAGAGATAAGATTATGTGTTGACTTCAGGAATCTGAACAGAGCTTCAGATAAAGATAACTATCCCGTCCCTTCAATGGAACAAATTCTCCAGATGGTATCAGGATTGGAACTCTTCTCCCTTCTTGATGGTTTCTCTGGTTACAATCAAGTATTAGTAGCTGAAGAAGACTGCCTTAAAACTAATTTCCGCACCAAGTGGGGAACTTTCGCATACCAAAGAATGCCTTTCGGCCTAATAAACACAGGATTCATGTTCCAGCGAGCAATGGACATCGCCTTCCGAGGATTGGGTGGCCATTGTGTCGTCGTCTATCTAGATGATGTGACCATTTTTTCAAAGAAAAGAGAAGACCATCTTGTTCATTTGAAGCATATTTTTGATCGTTGTCAAAAATATGGTATTTCTTTAAACCCCAAGAAGAGTGTGTTTGTTGTTCTTGAAGGTAAACTTCTGGGTCATATCATTTCAAAAAAAAAAATTCAATAGATCAAGAGAGAGTCCAAGTTATCAATAAAATTCCCATGCCCCATAAAAAAAAATCCATGCAGTCATTTATGGGCACTATCAATTTTGTTTGAATATTTGTCCCCGATTTCGCTCAAACTGTTAAACCTTTGCAGCAAATGGTCAAGCAAAGCACATAGTTCAAATGGACAGAATTAGAAAAGGATGCATTCAGAGATATTAAAGCAGCTATAGCTAATGCTCCTTCCTTAAGAAGCACGGATTTTGACAAATATTTTATCTTGTATACTTTTGCTTCAGATGACTCTCTCGCAGCTGTGCTCACACAAAAGATAGAATTAGGGGACGAATACCCAATCTCGTTTATGAGCACTGGTCTACAAGGTGTTGAACTGAACTATCCAGTGGTCAAAAAACAAGCGTATGTCATGTTCAAAGCAGTAAAACAATTCAGACCATATATTCTTAAGAACAAAACTAAAGTTATAGTTCCCCACCCAGCTGTCAAATCCCATTTCGTTCAAAAGGAGTTGGGAGAAATAAGGGGAAATTGGGTCACAGCTCTTCAAGAATATGACTTAGAATTTAAACCAGCCACCATCATTAAAGGACAAGGCCTATATAAATTGCTTACTGAACATACAATTGATGAAGAGCAGGATTGGAGAAATGAAGCCGAGTTGAATTCGGTCGAAGTATGTCCCATATTCACACAAGGGCTTCACTAGAAGGCAATATAATACCACGTTCATTCATATTGCGGTATTAAATATTCATGAAAACCTAAAAATTATATTACTTATATATTAAGGGGAAAAGGTTTTTTTTATTTAATGTAACAATACAAAAATACTTTGGGGTCTTTTTTATATGGGCAGGCTGACAAATATCCGCCAAATGGAGATGGCGGGATCACGACAGGATGAGAAATCGAGTTAAGGCAAGGCTCGGGCTTACCAGTATGCAGGGAAATCGCATCTTGAGGCATGCTTGAGGCCAGGGGGTTTCGTGGTGAAGTGGGTTTCCAGTTGATCATAGTCGATAGATAGTGGTCATTGACAGCCAATTGTTACCAATAGCCTTGGGAGGCTCTAAGCCTCTAGGGCCTGTTATAGGTCCTCGATAGGCCTTGGGGGCTTGAATACCCAACCACTTGTGCCTATTACAGGCCTTGGGAGGTTTATTCAGCCTCCTAGAGCTTGTTACAGGCCCTGGGGGCTTGGATACCTAGCCCACAACAGGCTTAGTTAGCGATTGGGGAACTGTAACATGCAATCTAAATGTTGTACTATGTGCATTGGCTCTAATGACATAAAAGAAGTGATATCCTATCTCTTCATTAGACCATTAGATGTTGCAAATCATAATGATATGTGGTTGAGTAATTGCATTATTTGTGTAGTAATGTGCATCCACAATATACATCGAAAGAAGCAAGGTGCATTGTAGAATGCATGTGGGGTCATAAGAGGGGTATCATATCAATATACTAGGTAGAAATATAAAGGGGTATAAAAAATGTCAATAAAAAAATTGATACATACAATATCTAGTGAAAATAGGGGTTTTTTTTAAATTGGGAAGGCATCTTGGGAGGGGGTTAAAAATAACGATTTTGGAAGGAATTTTCCAATATTTAATGGAATTAGGGGTATTGTTTCATATGCCACGAATGAACGTGGTATGATATCAGTTTATTGAGTGAGGCCCCCGTGCATCTTCACAGCTCCCGAATCATGGTATAGGGATTTAGTGCATTACTTGCAACAAGGGTACCTATCATAACACTAGAATTCTAAGCAAAGAAGGGCCCTCCGTTTAAATTTAGCAGCTTATCAGATCATTGACGGAATACTTTTCAGAAAAAATTTTGATGGAGTTTTTCTTAGATGCCTAGAGAAGGAGGATGCAGGTAAAGTCATCAAAGAGTTACACGATGGCCCTACCGGTGGACATTATTCAGGGGAGACAACAACTCACAAAATACTTAGAGACGGCTATTACTGGCCCAGTTTATTCCAGGATTCCCATACTTATGCACGGAACTATTATGTATGTCAAAGGAGTGCTGGAAAATTACCAAAGGTAGCAGGGCCCTTGTAGCCAGTTATCATCTCAGAATCTTTCGAATAGTGGGGTATAGATGTCATCGGAGAGATAAAGACAAATTCTTCTCTGCAACATCGATACATCCTGACAACCACCGACTATTTCACCAGATGGACAGAGGCTACCCCACTGCGCAAGATCAATGAAGATGCAGTCATCACTTTCTTGAAAGAGAACATCATAACCAGGTTTGGGGTTCCAATTTCCCTAGTATTTGATAATGCCACTTATTTCTCGTCTTTTAAAATAAATGAATTTGTTTATGAAAGGGGAATTAAATTGCATTATTCAGCCAATTACTACCCCTAGGGAAATGGACTAGCTGAATCTTCAAACAAAAACCTCATCCGAATTCTCAAGAAGACTGTGATTGAAAATCAGCGAAGCTGGCATATAGCTCTCCCAAATTCCTTATGGGAAGATAGGGTGACTCCAAAGAATGCATTAGGGGTTTCCCCTTACACCCTTCTCTATGGCAAGGAAGCCATCCTCCCTCCCAACATCTTGCTTCCATCCTTGCAATTATCCCAAGCCTCTCGACGGTCTGGTAGTCAGGTTTTACAATCCAGGATTGACACCCTGCTTCAACTTGAAGAAGCCCGGCAGAAAGCTAAGAATTGATTCCACCAATACCAAGATATAGTCAAGAGATGGTTCGATAAAAGGAAGTTTGGTAAAATAATTTTTGAAGTAGGAGATTTAGTTCTGAAATGGGACCATAATCACGAAGGCAAGGGAATGCACACGAAATTCCAACACTTATGGGTAGGCCCTTACCAAATTTCTACAAAGATCGGCCCATCCACTTACAAGCTAACAAACCTCCAAGGAGAGGAAATAACCCTTGCCCTCAACGGCCTCGCCTTGAAACAATACTTTGCATAGTCTCGTTGAGGTTTTTTGTACATAAATAAAAGCTTTGTTCTTTTTATTTTATTTTTTACTTTAGTCTCTTGTTTTCTGTTTGTTTCAGCCAAGTTGTCCTCTTTTCTGAGTATTTGAGTTTCCCCTTTCTCCTTTTCTTTGTGTAGTTTTTTCCTTCTAGCCCTGCAATTGGGCCTTTCATGAATATAGATCTCTCAAGAAATCTCACAACTCATGAAGCTAGAAATGTATCCTCAAAACAAAGTTTATCTATGCATTTTGGATTTTGCTGATCGTTCTCCAGAATGAAGAGATCCTGTTCTGTTGGTTGCATTAACCCTTGTTTAATAGCAGATATCTATGATTATCTTTATCACTATCTTTGGGATCCATCCACCCTCACATTTGTAAGTGTCTCAAGAAGATCGTTGTAGTTGAACCCACAAAAAGGAAACACATCTCGAAGGCATAGGTTATTAAAATGACTCCATGTTGCAAATCTAAAGCCAAAAAGGCTTATAATCAAGAGTCTGTTTTCCAGAAATTCTCGCCTCAATCAAAGCATGGCTGAGATAAAAGCAAAATGTTTAAGTCAAGAAATTTGTTCAAAAGACTCAACTCAAGTTAGGTTCTTCTCCGTCCGTGAGGCTTGATAAATCAAATAAAATCTCTCGCTCACACAAAAAGACATTATGGATTGAAGAACCAAAATCAAAGATCGTAATTTTAAGGAAATTATTTTTGGAAGGCTCAAACAGCAAAAGGTGTCAAATACATGAACATCCAAAAGGATGCAAGCAGCATGGTAATGAGGAACAAGAGAATATTGTCTACGAGATGTTGTTACAATCCTGTGGAGTCCAATGACAGTGTTCGTCTGAAAGATGAATCTTCTAAAATGAACCCCATATTTTGGCCCTTGGAAATTTTTAAGGATGTCTTTATCAAAGATCCCCTTTCCCAATGACCAACAGATAAAGTGACTACTTCCTTTGCCGAGATTCGAACGCTCAAGCCGACTGTTGCACATAAGGTGAACAACTTTTAAAATTTCCTTTGAACGAGAGAGAGTTTTTCAAAGATCTGTTTTTCACCAGTGACTCGCCAATTGTTGTTGCTGCAACATCCTTCCCTAAAATTTTGAAGATATTTGGGGCCCCTCCTTCTGCACATTTTGTAACAAGTTTTTTCCTTGTCTTTCAGGCTTATTTTATCTCTTTAACCTGGCAAAATTTCAAACACTTGCTTTCCAAAAGTTTTCTAGATTATTTTCTCTAAGGCAAAGTCACCTTTTCTCTTCAGCGCATTTTTACCCTTAAGTCAACTACCCTTTGGCGCAAGTTTTAACCATAGATCTCCCGCTTGGTGAAAATGATAACTATAAGTCGGCCCCGCCTTAACGCAACTGCTAATGCTAAATATCCCACCTTGGCCCAGAATTTAACTCTAAATCTGCCGACGCGAAAGCTCTGTTTCTCTTTTGTTTGGTCCAAAACACTTGCTTCCCAAAGTTTTCTCAATCATTTTTCTAAGGCAAAGTCACCTTTTCTCTTTAGCACATTTTTTAGCCCTAATTCTTCCACTTGGCGCAAATGATAACTATAAGTCTGCCGCCCCTTGGCATGATTTGTAACCATATCTCGACCGCTGTTGGCGCAAAACCAATCCTTAAATGAACACCTACGCGAAAATCTCTTAATGGCTTGTTGGCGCGATTCCCGTTAGCACATGTTTTGTGACTAAAACTTGCGCCAAAGGTCCAAGGATTATCCCTATAACGCCCACCATCATAGCCACGCAGCCCCAAGCTCATTTTTTGGCGCAACGCTATCATCGCAGGATTTAACGTCGTGATTGCCGCTTTGGCACTGGACTTAATGTTACGCTCACCGCCTGAGCACGGACCTTAATCTCGCGATTGTCACTTTGGGTGTGACGATTTATTTTGGTGCATGTGCAACATCGGAGTCAGTAGGGCATGAATGTGGCCTTGTGCCATTTTAAATTCACAAGTTCTCGAGCCCCTTGCTCATTCAATTCGCCAACCCACCACCTTACGTGACATAAATGCCACCCCATTATAAACGCATGCAACGGGGTTTGAAAGTTATTATGTCATTCACCAAGTTGAACAGAGCTCACCATTCACTATCCGAGAACAAAGCTCTCCATTTGCTTCCGGATGCCTGTGGGAACTATTGCCCATCTTGGAACGTCCGCTAGCCCTCCAGGGACCCCACAAGTTTGACAGGTAGGTGCTCCGCCCATTCCTTTCTTATCTCCTAAGGCTTTGAGTCAAGTTTTACCCTGTAGGTAACTCACTATCACTATACATATACCTTTGAAGGCATGGAACAACCAACTTCTTCCTTATTCCAATAATGAGGATACGAAGTTGCCCTACGCGAACCAGGGCCTGGAGAGCCATATCCTCACCAGCTCGTCTCGGGTTTGTCCTGCTATCACTTGCATGAAACCCTAAGTAAGTCTTTCCCATGCAGCGTTCCATCTCTGAGTTTCCCGGTTAGATCCTAGTGGTCTCAGTTATCCCACTTAGATGTCGTTCCAAGCCCAAATCTATAGCTAGTGCTTGTTTCGGTTGAAACACCTCATGCATTTTCACCTTGCGGGAGAGAATGCTATGAGCCATGGAAGCTACGTGCCGACATTGTATAAGCAACTTACATATGTAATGGGTGAATAGATTTATTAGTGTTGTGAATCACTTAGATTCTGTGACAGGCGTGTGCATAGGGAAGCATGGTGGTTATGTCAATGCCTTTGAGCCAAGAAATATTTACCAATGCTTGCTAGTTAGGTATGATTCACCCGTCGAGGATTATACGTTCACACCTGGGTCGTGAAGCTAAAAGAATGCTTAGCCAACCCCCCCCCCTTTAGAACATGATAAGAGTAAAATGACGGTTCTGCTATAGGGAACATTATGAATGGCCCCGCTTTCACTTATAAACCACTCATGTCTATTTACCCACATTACTGGTGCAAACCCAATGGTCTCTCTGGGCGCACAAAACATTTTAGATATTTTCGCATTTCTGTGAGTGTCATGACGCTGTTAGTATGTCTTGGCTAGGTATTTTGATTTAGAAAATGCCTACATGTTGAGAAAAAGTAAATAGCGCAAATGAGAAGCTTTCTCGCTACCTTGCCACCATGGCATCATCCTTGTTTATAGACCTCCTAAACTCTTGGCCTTACTTTTGGTATTGCATTGACAACGAACTAGCCTTGTCCTGATAAGCTAAATAAACATGAAATCAAGACAACCATGGTCCTAAGATGTCACATAGGTTCTAGAACTATCATTCAAGGAATAATGAAACCATAGCGCCATTTATGTTATATATAAGCTCAGGACTCTCAACTGTGAAACGGTAGCTGCATTTGTGAATTGGTTGATCTTTTGGTAAAACAACTTCCATATTATGAAAGCTGGCATTTTTTGAATTTCTTTATAACTGTTTTGCTAATGTTTGAAGGTTACCTAGTTAAACCCAGCTCTGTCATATTTTCTTTTACAGATCTATAAGAGGTTTTGCATCTTTAACTGAATGTCTACATATGCCTTATTTGTATTGCCATGCTTACCGCAGTATTATCATGCATAGGAGGTCTGCAAGGAAGAAAGCCGCGCAAAAGATTGACTCAGATTCAAACGTAGAAATCCTGTTGGATACTTCACTTGAGACAATGTTCACTGACACACAAGCTACCACCAATGTGCCCCTTGGGAGCTCCACCCCGGAATTCCAGTGGGGTGAGCTATATAGGTTTATCATGGACCAAAAAAATCCTCAAGCCCCCATAGAAGATTCTCTGGTGTATGCAAACATCCGAAGGTATTACCTCCATAAGGCAACGATTCGTCCTGAATTGTTCCCATGTTCTGAAGTCATTGGCTGGTTGATCCCTCACCTCGGGACTAACACTAGGTTCATAAATGATAAAAATGGGATGAACCTAGCATCTTTTGCTCCTGAGCATATCACATCCACCTACCGATTACCTCAACCCAGAGCTTGGTTAGATGATAAATGGATAGTGGAGCATCCTATGGACCCGCTGGATGCCGCCAGGAAAATGATGATAAATGACAGACATATAAGAAGGAGGAACAACAATGAATATGAAAGCAATCTCCTGAAGACTCCTTATAGACTCATCGTTCTAATGCTGAGTCAGCTCTTCGACATGCCCAATCACAATATTTTTAAGATTGGATGGGTGCCAGTAATCTTTCATATAGCCATGAATGGCACCATTTTTAATTGGGCTGACATAATTTCAGATAGTATGGCCTCAAAGTTAATTGTGGCCCAGGGAGGAATAACTCAGAAGAAGGCAGATTTCTTCATGTCTTCGTATTTGATAGATTTCTTATTGAGCACACATACCTTCCTAGACTTGGGCTGCTCATGGAAGCCAAAGGAAACGCCTCTATTCATGGCCTATCAACTCACATGGGCAAGTAAATACGCAAGCTATTACAAGCAGGTTTGCGAGAAATTCATCATGCCTCTATATCAGCTTATTTTTGTAAAGGAACCAGATTGCATGTCAGAGAACGCCATGCCCATTATCGAAGCATTTGGTGATTATTATCATAGTATAGAAGGTACCTATATCTGAATGAATGGAGGCTCTGTAGCTCCCTTTTTGCTTCCTAGATATGCTACAGATTTTGTGATTCACAGGGAAGCCATAAGGCAACTCTTCAACATTGGCAAAATCAACAGAGTTCTCACTGAAAGAAAGACAGGAATGTATCTACCAATTTTTTTTCACTATTGGTGCATACAGCCTCCCGAAGGCCAGGGAAGGAGACAACGATGTTCAATATTTATACATCTTCCATTTCGGTACAAATTTTTTCAGAAGGCATGACCCTTGTGGTGAAGTTGCCAAATATATTATTGAGGTCAAAACTAGCTTTGAGTACACCCATCTTAAAGATATTGAGGAAGTGTTTTTTCGTAGTGATCGGAACTTAATGGAATTAGGCAAGCGCTACAAGAGGAAAGGTGTAAAGATCCCTAACCCCAGGCCTGTTAGCCTAGTTCAAAAGGAACAGGAAGCATTAGTGTCCCAATCAGGAGATCCAACAGGAATAGAGTAGGAGGAAGATGACAGGATACTACATCAGCAGGATCAATAAGCAGCTAGGATCCAAAATGAACAAGTTGCCAAGTTCCAACAAGAAGAGGCAGCAAGAATCCAAAGAGAGCAGGCTATTCAGCTGCAGCAGCAAAAGGAAGCTGCTAGAGTCCAGAGAGAGCAAGAGAAAAGGGCTTTGGAAGATGAGGCTACTAGAATTCAGAAGGAAGAGGAAGTAAGGGCCAAAAGAGAAGAAGAAGAAAGAATCCTCCAGGAATAGGTTGCTAAAATGCAAGAGGAAAAGGAAGAAGAGAGGATTTTGTTAGAAGAGGCAGACAGGTTACAAAAGGAGTTAGCAGAGCTAGCTGAAAGGCACCAAAAGGAGCAGACTAAGAAAACTCCTGAGCCAGAACCGTCTACTCCGCAAAACATGGAGTTGGATACGCCACTGATATGCCAACCAGGGATAGCTCGAGAAGGGGTTGCTTCCACTGAAGGATTAGCATTAACCCCGTACAACCCCATAAAGCAACACCAGGTGGCCAACCTGGATTCCGTATATTTTCACGAATGGAAAAGGCCTATCATTGACAGGAGAGTTAGGAAAATGGAAAGTGCTGAAGACGTATATGAATTCGTAGTATCAGAAACTACACTAGTCCAAGGAACTGATATTGACCCTTCATTCCAATCCCAATGCACTGTGGCATCAGCCGAGGCAAGTAAAGCCAATACTGATCAGTTAATAAATGAGGTAAAGCAGTACAGAGATCAATGCTTCAAAATAAGAGATGACAGGAAGAGGGAGGTTCTATAAGCAAATGAATTGAAGAAGAAATACAGGGAAATGACAGAAGAGAAGTTAAGGATAACTTCAGGAGCGCTACAACTTGAAAATGAGAAGAATTCACTAGAGATGAAACTGGCCATCTCTGAAGACGAGCAAAAGAACTTAAAGGCTCGGATATCCAAATTGGAGGAGCTTGAAGCCAGCAGGGCCCAACAAATTTATCTCCCCAAGGATCAGTATGAGGGTTTAATCCAAGAAAAGGAGTAGTTGTTGAAATAGCTCAAAGAAGCAGTGGAAAACAAGCAAGACCTGTTCACGTTTCACAAGCAAACATGTGACATGCTAATAAAAGGCCATTAGCTGCTGGTGTTGATCTCAGGAGAAATTTGCAACATGAAAGAAATGATCATGAAAATGACAGCCATCGAAGTTGGAGCCTTAAAGCACAGAGACAAATTTGCAAAGCATGTGGAAGAGTTAAAGCAACAATTTGAGTGGAAAAGAGGAAAATATGGATTCCCCTCAAATTGCACGCCACCACCGAAGAAGAATTTGACTTAGATGTAGGAGTCCTTGAATTCAGTAAAGATTGTGGCGCCAGGCTAAGCTTGGAGATTAGAGAGACCATCCACAAATGCCACTCTTTCCACTCCAAAATCAAAGAATCCCATGGAAGGTGCCACTTGGTTCTGCTTGAAATTATCAATGAATTCCTAGAACGAGAACATCAGTTGGCTGAGTTACAGGGCGAGTTGGATCAAGGATTGGAATATGTTAAAAAGGTATAGGTGATAACCCAAGATGAACTCCAACAGTTCATTGGCCAACCCGCTGTGCATATCTACTTTCTGGAAGCAATTGCCCAAGAAGCAGCAGTAGGAGCAGCACAAGTCAAATCAGATTTGCGTAAGCATGATATTGCAACAAAGGCAACAGTATCTATTCGGAGCAAGATTATCTTGAAAGAGCTCAGCCAATGGGCCACACATATCCAAAGTGCAGATGGCCAAGCATCCACAAGTGAGCCAGTTGATGGGACTGAGTCAGCGAGTCAACAAAAGCAAGCCAAATAGAATAAATAAACCATCAGAATTCTTTTTTGTCTTAATGTGAGAAAAGGATGAAATTCCTTGATTGTATAATTGTTTTAAAAGGACAGCTGGCTCTGATTTTGTCTTATATGGAAGGCTCCCCACGAATCTGTGGATTTTGTAATTATTCACTAAAGGACAAATTAGAAGGTTCTAGAGTTTAGGGTACACCTATCATCTCGAGTAATTTGTAAATTTATAAATATGAGAATAGAAGAAAGAGAAAGGACTTTTGGCAGGTAAAAGACATTTTCTGTCTTGTACGTGAATTACTTCTCTGCATGTATAAGGAACTCGATTTTGACTAATGAAAGCCTGGAGAGGGAGTTTTTGCTTGGAATTGTGTGCTGAATGGTTGTTGGACTACTCTTGTGTTATTCACATACTACAGTGAGATCTTTCTTTGCTGCTATGAATTATTTATGTGTAATGAATGATCTTTCTATTTTCCTGTACAATGATGTCTCTCTCAAATGAGTAATGGAATATATTGCATTTGAATTAAAGCTATCTTTAATATCTTTTACCTCCTGCTGAGATTGCATCATTAGATTTAATGGATATCTGTATGATCTTTAGATGTTTCTTTCAGTGTATTTCTCATATTTACAGTTTGCTCCTTGCAATGATAGATTATATTTGCTTTATCTCAGTTTCAGATTAAGATTTGTTTCAGCTCTGCATTTAGATTAGATTAGCTTAGGGCACTTGCATATCATCTTTAAAAAAATAAAAAAAATCACAAAACGGTGGATTGGGCTACAACTGGTGCAGAAGAATACAAATCTTTAAATCTTACAGTAGCCGGAACAGTTAATCGGACGGATTCCCCACACCAAACGGTGAATAATCTAATTGGGACTGTTCACCAAGGAGAATCCCTTACTGCTTGATGCTACGATTTTTGGGGCATCAACAGGTCCCAATCCTCCTTGTCGTGTTTTACTATTGGACCCTCTTGTATATCGTGAGTTGCGAAGCCTAGACAATCCTGTGAGGTTCCAGACTTTTGAATCCACACCTATCACATAAGTTTGCTTGTGGCCTTAGTTTGTGTAGATTTTTCTGGACTGATTTTATTTTGTTTAGATTACCCTTAGGAGAAACTCTGTTTCAGTCACTCTGGATGAATTTGCTTGGAGAAGGTCCCGTAGGATTCTGAACTTACCACCCAAATATCCCCTTAACCAGGCAGTAATTTTTAAGGTAAGAATGGATCCTCAAGCCACGGTCATGTCACCTGAAGTAGAAAACCCTACTTTGAATGTTGGGGCACACATGTTCCCTCCAGATTCACCCACCTCTAACCCCCCACGGGGTGACGAGGTGGAAACTTCAACTTCACAAGACCTACCTCCCGTTTTACCGGTAGAGCCTGGTTCGGTGGAATGGTTAAATCCGCCCCAGGATGACCCTGTATCAACTGTTGGTCCAGCTGTAGCTTTTTGGACATCATTTCTAGACCACTTAATGGCTCATTTTTCCATTGCGTCCCCACCTAGTTGGGATACTCCTGACGACCCTCTAGCACCTTATCATGAACAATTAACTTGATTACGTGCTATGGATGAGGACTTTCGAAGAAAAAGTATTTTACGAAGGGTTGAAGACCCAATGCTACCTCATTATTGACCACTCCCGAGTCATTTTTTATCTTTTGACTCACCAGAATCACCCACCCAAAATGTGACCACTTCTGAACCTGGTCAACCCTCAATTCTTGCAGATACACCCCTTATATAGGAGACCAGTTCTATACCTCAAATGACTCAACCTGTTGACGGACAACAGTCCAACACACCTGTTACTACCATGGTTACATTACCCACTCCTCCCCCACCCCAAAACTCGTGGGGAGGATACTCTTTACCCCCTACCTTCCTTAAGGGTCATGTTAATCATGTAGTATATAATCAAAAACCCATGTTTGGTCAACCTTTTATTAGTGGTCAGCAACTTGTTGCTGGGGGGAAACCCCTGTCTCTTAACCATAATAGTAGAGGCAGAGTTCCCATCGGTCCTTCCGTTGGAAATTCCCTACCTGCCGGACCTTCCACCATGGGATTATCCCATGTTGGGGGACCATCCAATGTAATTCACCCACCATGGATTCAAGCATATCCAGGTTATCTTAACCCTGTGTCAGGACAATTCAATCCCGGAAACGCACTCTACAGGATACCTTATCCTGGAAATGCCTACACTCTATGGGGGAAGAAAAATGTTTTACAACATGGACCCCCACCTACAGTCCCTCAAGTCCCCCCACCCCCATTTGGTCCACCCCCATCTCTCGTCAAAGGTAATGGGCCCACACACAATTCCGGAGGAGGCGGACCTCTACCTTCTGGTGGAGGACCACCTCATTCTGGAAACGATGCCGCCCCCTGGCGGTGGAGGTGGTAGACATCTCCCCTCAAGCGGAGGTGGAGGGACACCACCCCCGGTGGTAGAGGACCATCCCACCTTGGTGGTAGTGGTGGAGGACCATCCCATCCTGGTGGTGGTGGTGAAGGACCATCCCATCCCGGTGGTGGTGGAGGACCATCCCATCTTGGTGGTGGTGGTGGAGGACCATCGTATCCTAGTGGAGGTGGCAGAGGGGGCCCTTACCCTTCCGGCAGCGGTGGAGCACCACCTCCTCCCAGCGGAGACGGTGGAGGTCCATCCTATCTCAGTGGCGGCGGCAGACCCCCACCATTTGGAGGCGTCCCACCCCCTCCTAGAGGTGGTGGTGGCGAAACCCCACATTATGGTAATAGACCACCTTATTATGGTAATGGACCACCTTATTATGGCGGCGGACCTACATATGGTCCGGGTGGCACACCCCCTTACGGTCAGTTTCCTCCAAGAACACCCTACAACAAGTCGATGCAAGGTCCCACTGGTCCATACATGCCATACCAGTACTATCAGTACCCGCAGCCAAACCAACAGCTACCATTTTTGGCTACGTTGGACTTACTCGAGCTGTCTCGTCTGACTAATGACCCCATCTTCCATGAGCATAACTGGCCACCCATTCTAGTTAAGTTACCATCATATATTCCCAAATTTGATGGCAAGCTTGGTGAAGACCCAAAAAACCATGTGATGACATACCATTTATGGTGTTCATCCAACTCCTTGATGGACGAATCGATTCATCTTATGTTATTTCAATGGAATCTCACTGACCCAACTGCCAAGTGGTATATTGAACTACCACCCAACTCTTTTCCATATTTCCGCTCTCTTGCTATGTCATTTTTTACCCACTTCCAGTTTCTCATTCGCTGCGAGACTGGTATGGACTTATTGACCTCCCTTTTCCAGAACACTGCCACTCATATTTAAGATCATATTCATGAATGGTGACGAAGACGACGTCTTATTAAGGCTCATATTCCAGACCAACTCTTAGTTGATTGGTTCATAAAGTCACTTTTACATGTCGTAGCTCGAGACGTAGCTATGGGAGGGGCCGTCACTGAGGAACATGCTATTTCCTGTGCCCATTACTTAGACTTGGTCTATGCTCAATCCAACACATTGTATGAAATTGTTCCCGACGCACCTCGCCCTACGTATGACCCTGTGAAACACCCTAAGGGACCTCAGGCCGATGGCATCATTGGTTCCCTTACCCCCTAGCTTCCTACTCAAACTATTGGATCATCGAACCCCCATTGTTCTTCCCCATCCCCAACACATGATGGAAACAACATCACCAAGTCTCTCACTCCTGCCTCCACCGAAGAGGTGAATTCTGTTCAATTAGCTTCATCTCAGAAATCCGGTGGAAAGAAGAAGAACAAAGGGAAACCTAAGAAACCTTCAAATCAGTAGGAGATCAAGCCCACTCCCAAAGACACCAAACAGAAGAGGAATTTGATCCTTATTTACTGTGCAGTGAAGACCATTTATTAAAGGAATGTCCCCACTGAGAGGAGGTGCAGAATTTTCTCAAGGGAAACTCTACTACCACAGTTCTCAACGATTCCTTCCCCACTCAGAACCAACAACTAATAACACACACCTCTCCTTCACAAGGAGAGGCCTCCTCCACCGAGCATGTTCTCATGATGCGTAGTGAGATCGTCAACTTGAACACACGTTCCCGTTCATATGACTTAGTCCCTCAGAAGGAACCCATTGGAAGTAATATTGAAAAAGATTCCACCTCTATTCCCAACGTCAATGTACCACATGATTATCTCACCATCGATAAGTCTTCTTTAGATTCGGTGTTGCGTCCACCCAAGAGGAAGATTCGAAAAGTCATTTTCAATCCCAATGCTCGGGCTGCTCAGAACTACAATAATGTAGAGGATTTGGTGCAAGCTCCTTGCACTATGTCGACGCTACAAGTCTTGCAGAACTTCCCTAATCAGTGCAAGACTCTCCTCGCTGCCATTGGCGCGGTTGATCCAGATTCTTCTAATACCATCATGTTCCGACTTGAGTACTTTAAGTCAAGGCTTTCCCATCAATTGGCATTTCAATTTGCCACAAACATTGTTGGGAAGACAATCCATCATACCATCTTGGACGAAGGTGCCTCTACCTTGGTCATGTCGATTTCATGTTGGAGAGCCATTAGCTCTCCCGAGTTGAATCATTCTCCCACCACCTTGAAAGCATTTGACAGACGTGGATTCCAACCTCATGGGCTATTACAAGCCTTAGTAGTCGACTTGGGGGTTAAGACCGCAACCATTAATGTGGAAGTGGTTGCAGCCCCTTTAGATTATAATATATTACTTGGTCGTAATTGGTTTTATGCCATGACTATGGTCACATCATCTGTCTTTTGCATAGTGCAATTCCCCCACCAAGGATGAATTGTTACTGTCGACCAATTGGATTTCTACACACCTGACACCACTACTCATCCAGGTGATAATGTTCCATTATTGGCACAATCTTCGTAGCTATATGAGAGCGTGGGGGTCAGCCTCATAAAAGACTCATCTCTTATGGACGTTTTTCCAACCTCTGATCCCCCTAATCATGTTGCCATGGTGAACATGATCTCCTCTAGGATTTCATCTGTCCCCAGCTCCACCGTTCACTGGCTTGTGCCTAATGAAGCCACTATGCACCTGATTGGAGATACCATGCCTCTTTCACCTGATGAACTCACTTATGAGGCTATCCAGTCTGCACCAGAGGACCACCTACATGTGGCCTCTACCTCGTATTCTCTACAATGAACATCATCCCTACCCGATCCTCTACTCCAGACTTTTCATTATGACGAGTCCATTATGGAAATCATGAGTGCGGATGACCCTCCATGGGAAGATCTTCACCATCGATCGTCTTTCCTCCCTCCATCGGATATTGTGGAGAATAACATCACCACCATCTTTACACCAGATGTCTACCCTTTCCCTTAGTCCCCGATACTCACATGTCAAACGAACTCTGAAGGAAACTTGGAAAACATTGAACCTACCATTTCGGTAGACATATTGGTTACTCCTGGTGTGGTGGAACACATTCGGTTAGGCCATAAGTGTTCCCCTGAAGAGATTACAACGTTCACGGCCTTTTTCAGGCAATTTCGAGACGTATTTGCTTGGAACTATGAGGAAATGCCTGGGATAGCCCAGCTATTGTTTCACGCAAGATTCAAACCTATCCTGATGCTAAACCAGTCCGGGAAAACCTTCGACTGGTACACCCTAGGAAAACTGCGACAATTAAGGCAAAAATTGAAAAGCTCTTGAAGGTCGGTTTTATCTACCCTATTCCATTAATAGAATGGGTCTCAAATGTCATCCTTGTAGCTAAGAAAAATGGCACCATTCGTGTCTTTGTTGATTATCGGGATATGAGTAAATTTTGTCCTAAGGACAGCTACCCCACTCCATTTATCGACTAGATCATAGGCAACTATGCCAGAAGTGTCATTTTCTCGTTCATGGATGGCTTTTTCGGTTACAACCAAATTGAGATCCACTCGATTGATAAACATAAGAAAAAATTCATCTCTCCTTGGGGAACGTTTGCTTATCGCAAGCTCCCTTTTGGCCTTAAAAATGTTGGTTCCACATTCCAGCGGGCCATGTCGTACGCTTTCCATGATGTGAAGGACTTTGTGGAACCTTATCTCGATGATCTCCCTGCTCATTCGCGACAACGTGATTACCACATTGATCATCTAAGGACCATTTTCCTTAGATGCAGGTGGTATAACATCTGCATGAACCCTCATAAGTGTATCTTCTGCGTCGAGTCTAGATGCCTCCTTGGTTTTATCATCTCGAAAGATGGGATCCGCATTGATCCCTTATAGGTGGAAGCCATTGTTGCTCTCCCACCTACCACAGACATTACAAAACTTCAAAGTTTGCAAGGGAAGGCAACTTACCTACAGCGTTTTGCCTGTAATTTCGTGCAAAAGACGTAGGGTTATATGAGACTACTTAAGAAGGATGTCCCATTCATTTGGGACAATCAAGCGCAACAATCCTTTGACAGTCTCAAACATGCCATTACGCATGCCCTTGTGCTCCAACCACCTAATTACTACGACGATTATATCCTTTATCTCACTACTTCTTCCACCACAATCACCATGGTCTTGGTACAGGAGGACAAAAACGCCCATGAGCATGTGATCTACTACCTAAGTAAGAGTCTTATGGACTTTGAAACCCGTTATTCACATGTCGAGAAGCTCTCTCTTGCGGCAGTCATTGCCGTCCAAAATTTTCGCCACTACATACTGCTCTGCACTACCACCATCATCATCGACTCAAACCCCATGTACCACGTTTTAACATGTCAAGTGCTTGGGGGCAATTATTCATGCTGGATCGTGATACTTCAGGAGTTCGATCTCCTCTTCGAGAATGCCAAGTCTAAGAAGTCGTTGGTGTTTTTTGAGCTCATCTGCGATCTTCCCCGGGTTAATGTAGGATATGAGCCCAATGATTCTCTTCCAGACGAATCATTGTTCCTTATCAACACGTCTGACCCATGGTATGGGGATATTACCTTATATCTCCAGACCCAATGTTTCAACCCCCAATTGTCTCGAGATGATCGTCGTCAAATATGATACCACGCAAAGTATTACCTGATCATCAGTGATACCTTGTACCGTCGCGACATTGATTCTATTCTTCAACATTGTTTGACTCATGAGGAGGCTGAACATGTCTTGAATGATTGCCACTCTGGGGCTTGTGGCGGTGATCTCTTTGGGATGGATACAACCCAGAAGATACTGCGCCCGGGATATTATTGGCCATCTATCTTCAAAGATTGTATTGAGGCCGTCAAAAAATTTCCCCCGTGCCAACATTTTCAAACGAAAAAGCACACCCATCTAGCCCCGTTACACCCGGTTATTTTCGTTGGCTCCTTCACAAAATGGGGCATCGAATTCATGCACTATAAGCTTACCTTAGTCGGGGGGCATGGTTACATCATAGTATCCATGGATTACTTTACAAAGTGGGCCGAGGCTATGCCTACATACACAGACGACGGCAAAACCACCGCACTCTTCATGTTCAATCATTTTATCTCACGGTTTGGAGTCCCCCAAGCCATAGTCACCGACCATGGATCTCACTTTCAGAACCATATGGTCGATGAGCTCAGTGCCAGATTGGGTTTCCATCATGAAAACTCAACACCTTACTACCCACAGTCCAATGGACAAGTAGAGGCCATTAACAAGGTCTTGAAAATCATGATTAAACGCATGGTGGGTACACATAAGTCCAACTGGAACAACACGCTTTTTTTCGCGCTATGGGCATACCGGACTTCTATTAAGACTGCTACCAGATTTACACCATTCCGGTTAGTTTATGGATTAGAGGCAGTCCTTCCAATAGAGTGTGAGATTCCATTTCTCAAAATCGCAGCCGAACTTCTTCCGAACACCACTACCGAGGAAGAACGTTCCTTTACCTTGCAAAGCTTGATGAGACCCGCCGTGGTGCTTCTCTTGCCATTGAGGAACATAAGAAGCGCATCAAGGCACAATACGATAGGTAAGTCCAACCTCGTGTCTTTAATGAAGGTGATTTGGTCTTCACGTATGAACAAAGTCACGATAAGCTGGGGGCAGGTAAGTTCGAGTCCATGTGGCATGGACCGTATATAGTGAAATGTGTTCTAGAAAAAGGAGCCTACGAACTAGAGGACTATGATGGGATATCTTTGGGTGAGCCCTGCAACAGGCTCTACCTGAATAAGTACTATGCCTGAGTCTTTCACGCATAGACATTTTGTATATACTATACATAGCGTGTGTGTTTTGTGTGGTGTGATGTTTTTATTTTGTGTGTCTAGGTCTTGTTTTGTTTCTTATACCATGTTCTGTCTACATGTGCAGATGGCAACTTGCTATGGATTTGCGGACGACGCCATCCAGCATACCCATAACCTTGCTTCGGTAGCCTGGGTACTCTATTCTCCCACTAGAGAGCTTATCAGCTCAGGAGGAATGTGTCTAGGTTTCGCAACCAACAATGCTTCGAAATATCAGGCAGTTATTGGAACCCTAACCGATGATCTTTCCTTTGGTATGGACCACGCTGTTATCTATTTGGATTCGCAACTAGTGGTATCTCATCTTAATTGGATCTACGCTATCCGCTACCCTACTCTACTTCGTCTATACAAATGATTCCATCTCCTGGAAAGGTCCTTTGAATCTATTCAGTACCTACACATTCCACGAGATATGAACACAGTTGCCGACTCGATGGTCAACTTCATTTTAGATTGGTACATTGCACACACATAACATTCATAAAAATATAAAAGATACATAACATGTAAATCATCCATTGTATAAGCAAACACATCAACAATATCACATTAATCATCCATGGAACACATAATGTATAAATCCACCGAATATGTCTGTATATATATATAAGTCAAAATGGTAGTGCTGGTACAAAATCTGAAGCATGATAGCTTTCAGTAGGTCTCTAAAAAATCTGAAGCTCATAAGATTTCAGTATACATAAGTACGACAAGAGCCTAAGGATCTAGTCTCCTAACCCTAGATCCTGAAGCTCTAGGTTGCTGCCCGTGAAAGCAGACCACAGCCCTTGCCACCTTGGCCATTAGCGTGCCAAAACGGTCAGATTCCCCGACAACATATCTCTGGTAGATCACAAACACCCGGCTTTGGGATATCTAGGGTCAATCTCTAGGGGTTCTCATAAACCTCCTCTACCTCCTCAGTAGCATCTCGCGCTGTGGCACCCATGACCGACACCTCTCCTCTCCTCGCGGTGAGACAAACTCCTACTGGCTGCGACAAACCCACATCTGCACACAAAACCTATTTATCAGCACTACTACAAAAAAATCATAAAACATATAAAATGAAAAACACATAAAGTTGTTGTTCTTACTACTGTCATCCCATTGTGCCCCCCTTGGGGAGCACTAGGTCAAGATCACCTCTGAAGTTTGTACTGCTGTAAGGGTAATCCTCAATCATGAGGAGCTGTCCCTCCAGCCAAGTAAAGAACCCAGTTCCATAACCTATCATGGGACCCTCCGCCACAATGGCGGGCCATCACTTCAGTCCATCAAGTCATATGCGGATCTCTGTCCTGTCGGTCACCCAATTCCACCTGAGGATGCAGATGAGGTACCAGCTCCAGTAAGAAATATATCACCACTAACCCATATACAAACTGTTTCAGCGCCCTGCACCGACAATTGGTAAGCTGACCCCGGAGGTTGGTAAGGAGTCCCTCACACCAATTGAATACCCGAGGATCCATATACTCCTTCGCATACAACAACTGGGTCTTGCTCGTGAGGTGAGCAGACTGACTCCTCGCCACTCTCACTAAGGTTAAGAGCACGGCACGTAACAAATGATCTCGAATCCCCTTAATGTAAGGTTTTCCATTACACAAAAACCTGCAGATGTTGATGAACATTTGAAACCAAGCACAAGGTCCTATTACCAGGAGTGGAGGTTAGTCCACATTTTTATATTCCTAGAGGTGCGGCGGTTATACCATGTGGTTGTACCGATATTCCAACACCCCCCCTCCGGTGTAGCTCGGGGGAATTGAAACTGAGACCTCAACTCTAATACCATGTTCGGGTACACAGGGTACTCCCAAAAGACCAAACACCTAGAGCAACCACTTTACACAAATAGATCACAGATCGATACACTAATGTTTTGACGTGGTTTAAACCCTTGTGAGGGAAACACTCCACGGCCTCGGCCAAATAGCTTCTACGGGACAATTTATTATGCAAGGAAAGAAAGTTACAAATGAGCTTCTCATAATTGATCAACTTTCCAATGACCCTCCATGCTCTTTAAATAGAGATCATGGACCAATCGGGTGTTAAGCCACAAATCAAGGGTAGGTATGATCTAAGAGAAGTTGAGCCGTCGGATCACTCTATGTCGGGAACATATCATGACCGTCGGATTAAGTATTTACAAATGCATACTAATGCATACTAAAGAAATACACTTGTCCTAATGGAAATATTACACAAGTTGATCTTAACTAACTCCTAAGTGTCTAAATATCCTAACAGGCCTTCCAATGGTATCTTGCAGGGATGGTGTTTGTTTCGGTTGTGTACTCAGAAAACATCATCGGGACAGTTTTGAAAAACGTGTCTCTTGGCATGCCTCGATTCCCTTGGAGCTTGTGCATAGTGACTTGTGTGGTCCTCTTCCATCTGCTTCCTTTTCTGGTTTCAAATATTTCTTAACTTTCATTGATGATTACACCAGACGCACTTGGGCTTATTTCCTAAAACTTAAGAGCAAAGTATTTAACATGTTCTTGGCCTACAAGGCCCTTGTTGAAAAACAATGTGGTCATCAAATTATTAAGTTAAGATCTGACAGTGGAGGAGAATATGTTAACAAAATTTCACTACTTTCTGCATTGAACAAGGAATCCAACAACAACACACTGTTCCATATACACCACAACAAAATGGTGTAGTTGAACGGAAGAACCGCACTTTAAAAGAAATGGCTAATTGTATGATCCAATCTAAGGGACTAAGTCTTCAATTTTAGGCTAAAGCCATTAATTGTGCAAATTACATAGTTAATCGCACCCCCACTAAAGCATTACAAGGTATCACACTGGAAGAAGCATGGAGTAAAATTAAACCTGATGTAAGTCACTTCCGTGTGTTTGGTAGTGAAGCATGGGCTCACATTCCGGATGAAAAATAGAAAGCATTGCAGGCTAAAAGTGAAAAGTGCATATTTGTTGGATATTATGAAGATGTAAAAGGTTATAGACTTCTTCAACCACATTCTCATGATGTAATCATTAGAAGAGATGTTAAATTTGATGAAAATCTCTTGGCCTGTGAGCCTAACTCAGGGATTGTGCCATCTTTGGCCTGCAAGTTTGATTCGGCAATTGTGCCTTCTTCTTCTTCTTCCAACTTCCTTGACAGGTTTCCAACTCCAGTTTCTGATGATGACAGTGAGGATGAAAATCCACCTCCGCCTGCTCATGTTCCTCCAATTGCACCTACACAAGTGCTTCCTCGATGGCTCCGTTCAACATGTGAAGCAGCTAGTGATCTTGTCGGTGATCCTAGAGATCAACGTCGAACACGTTCTCAGTTTCAGCGAGCATCTTCTCTTTTGGATCAAGTTTCTGAGAATCATGATCCAAAAACCTTTGCAAAAGCTTCAAGAAATCCAGATTGGGATGCAGGTATGGATGAATAATATCGTTCCTTAATGGTGAACAATACTTGGGATCTTGTACCTCTTCCAAAAGGAATAAAACTTGTTAGATGTAAATGGGTCTACAGAACTAAGTATGCATCAGATGGAAGTGTTGAAAGACTTAAGGCAAGGTTAGTTTCCAAAGGTTTTTCCCAAGTTGAAGGGATTGACTACAATGAAACCTTTGCTCCTGTCGTAAAAATGAACTCCATCCGCCTTGTTCTTTCCCTTGCATCCTTACATAACTGGGAAGTCCATCAAATGGATGTCAAGTATGCCTTCTTACATGGTGATTTACAGTAGGAAATTTACATGGAACAACCTCTTGGATATGTTCATAATAACTCTAGCCTTGTCTGTCTCCTTAAGAAATCCTTATATGGCCTTCAGCAAGCTCCTAGAGCTTGGTATGCCAAAATGGATAGCTTTCTCCTTGACACTGGTTTTTCTAGATGTCATTCTGACCCCAATGTCTATACCAAGAAAGTAGGAAACCATCTCATCACACTTTTTCTATATAATGATGACCTTATTCTTACTGGTAGTGACCCTAATCTTATAACCCATGTGAAATCCAATCTTAAGCTAAATTTTGAAATGTTAGACTTAGGACATTTGAATTATTTTCTTGGTCTCCAAGTCCTGCAAACCAAAGAAGGAATCTTTCTTTCTCAATCTAAGTATGCTTGTGACCTTCTTCGTCGCTTTCACATGGAATATTGTACACCAGCCCCTTCTCCCTTCCAATCCGGAGTCAAACTTTCTGCCACTTGTCCTTCACCTGAAGTAGATGCCACCTTGTATCGTCAACTTGTTGGTAGTCTCTTATACTTGACTCATTCCCATCCTGACCTTTCCTTTGTCGTTGGTTGTGTTTCTCGTTATATGCAAACACCTCATGAAAGTCACTGGAAAGCAGCTAAAAGAATACTTCGATATATTCGAGGCACAATTCAGTTTGGGATTCATTACAGTACAACGGGGAAACCTTTGTTGGTTGGTTTCAATGATTCAGATTGGGCCAGTGATCCTGATGATCGAAATTCTACTGCAGGTTATGTTTTTAGTCTAGGATTTGGATCTATCACTTAGTCTTGTAAGAAACAACAAGCTCTTGATCTTTCTTCAGCAGAGGCATAATATCGAGCCACAGTTAATGCCAGTCATAAAGCTTTATGGCTTCGACATATCCTTTCAGAGTTTGGATTCGAGCAATAGTAGCCTACTCCACTTTGGTGCGACAATAAAAGTGCCATCAAGCTTGCCAAAGATCCAGTTCTACATCAACGCAGCAAACACATTGAGCTTCATATGCACTTCATTAGAAATCTTGTTCATGATCGTGTTCTTGAAGTACTCTTTTTCCCTACAGATGATCAAGTTGCAGACATCTTCACCAAGTCTCTTACAGAAGCAAAGTTTTATAAACTTTGATCTATGTTAGGAGTTCAGGAATTTGTCATTAAGGGGGGATAGGCTCTAATGCCTCCTTCCTTCTCCTAATAGTGTCACTTTTGTAAATCCTTCAATCCTATCCCAAGTTGTTCTTAAGGGGGGATGTTAGGATATTTAGACACTTAGGAGTTAGTTAAGATCAACTTGTGTAATATATCCATTAGGACAAGTGTGTTTCTTTAGTATGCATTAGTATGCATTTGTAAATACTTAATCCGATGGTCACGATATGTTCCCGACATAGAGTGATTCGACAACTCAACTTCTCTTAGATCATACCTACCCTTGATCCGTGGCTTAACACCTGATTGGTCCATGATCTCTATTTAAAGAGCATGGAGGGTCATTGGAAAGTTGATCGATTATGAGAAGCTCATTTGTAACATTCTTTCCTTGCATAATAAATTGTCCCATAGAAACTATTTGGCCTGGGCCGTGGAGTGTTTCCCTCACGAGGGTTTAAACCACGTCAAAACATCCATGTATCAATCTATGATTTGTTTGTGTGAGCTAGTTTCTCTAGGTGTTCGGTCTTTTGCGAGTATCCTGTGTACCCGAACACTTAATGGGAATATTCTCGCTAGTAGCTATAGTGTCTGCGGTGCAGTACTGAGTGATCAGGTCATCTACGGTCCGGTCAACTCCTCGTGACCAAGTAAGAGATACAGGTTTTCCCCTCTGGGATAATCCTGTCAGAAAATAGATGTCCTCGACATCTATACTCAATGTATGCACCCCAATCTTGAAGTTCTGCTGCGCCGGATCCCAACATTGGATCATATGTGTCAGTAGCTGGACTTGGGCCCTCATGCCCGGCACTCAGAAGTACTTAAGCAGCCTACAGTTCCTCAATGCGGAAACACATTGAGGGTCATTTTCGAAATGTGCATCATCCAACTCGTGTTCTCATTCTTTCCACTCAATGACCATCTTTTTCACTGTGAACTTGTCAAGAATCACAAATGAGCAACATTAGAACTCACCCCATGCATTAAAACTCTTTCTTGTGGGCTGGGATATGAACTTTGGTTGGATGTTTCCATCGTCGCAGGCTGTCCCTGCAGACAGTGCGACATCGTTGCAAGATCCCCTTGCAGGATTTGCGATGAAGCTTAGTTGTTGCAATTCCCGTAAGGAGGTCCTGCACTAATCCGAGGGTGCATTTCCCCCAACCAAATCAACCCAAAACCTTACAAAACAAGCAAAAAACAAGAAATAAATCCACTGGAAAGTTGCAAAGATGAGTCTAGGCCTACCTGCTCTTGACGGCTCGCGAAATGGTGGACCACAGCTCCCGGAATCAACAGTTGATGTTTGGCTCCAAATGGCACTTCACACTCTCCAAGCTTGGTAAAAAACAATTGTAATTTCTTTTCACTATTTCATCCTTTTTATAACCAAAAAATGGAATATTCCTTTTATAAATTGATGCTTTAGTGGGTTTTTTGCTATAGTTTGAATCATTTACTGCATTTAAATGCTTGGTTAATCGTTTTTTACCTAGTCTTTGAGTTTTAGGACAAGTTAAGTTCCTAATTAATGTCATTTTTCATCGTGACGATCATCTCGTAAGTATCATCAGGTATGAACAACTTCTTCGAGTGTCTTTTTGTCATTATTACGCTCATTAAATTCAATTATTAATGACAACAGAGCTTACTCTTTGTTCTTTCTCGTGCTCGTTAAACAATGAGAATAAGTCATTGAGTTATAGTTTATCACTTTTTCGAGATCGTTAAACTCCTACGAAAAAGGAAACCCCCCAGAGTCTCTCTTTAAGCTCTTTTTAGGATCTCTAAATACAAAAAGATCGCCAAGCAAACTTGTCGCGTTCACGCTTGTTAAAGTATTTGAAGGGTCATCTTCTTGGTGATAGTTTACCCCTTTTTCGGACCAGGGGGCACTACTTACGAAAAAGGTATACTCCATCCAATCATGACTGGAAGATTCCTCTCTCCGTTGTTTTACCCTTTTCCGGGAGAAGAGGCTAACCACAGGCTAACCTTACAAAAAAGGACCCTTGGAGTCTTCTTTAGTTTTTTTCAGACTCTCTAAACATGAAATGATGTCGAGTTTACCTTCTATGGACTTGTTAAAATTCAACATTGGAGGACCCGTCATGGGACGAACCCCTCCTTTCCTAGGTTCGGAAAACATTTGGGATTGGACTCATCTATGAGATGAGCTATACCGAGCATCTGGTTACCCTCATCAAGCTCGTAAAAAAACACATGAGGCACTCATCATTCATGATGGGGAAAAAAGGAAAGTCTTTGTATAATGTCTTTATCAGTGGCAGTACTCAGTCGTTCCTGAACATGGCACTCATTTTCATTTGCATAGAGTACTTGGGTCATTCGTTTGTACTTGAGTTTTGCCTACTTCCTGAGTCTTTTTACTCCTTTGGGTCATCAAAAGAATGATTCCACCATTAGTTGCATTAATATTTGGTGTCGTACTCGTCATGTCAATACTACCAAGTCATGCCATGCCCATGTTCAAGAATACATTCACCACTCATATTTTGCGGTCAGTACACCCTCCACCATGTTGGTCTACTCTGACTCAGTCTTGCATGTTACTGTACCATCTGATCAACTCGAAACATCTGTTATCGAGTTTTGTGTTGATGATGAGGGATTCATCATGGGCCTCCTTCGACGGGTTCATCCTCGTCGAATTCAAATCATCATCCGAGGATCGAATCTAGAAACCAATCGAGTACCTTGGGCCTACATGCCTTAATGGCAGGTTACCTCGCTTTCGACATGAGTTTACATCTTTGACTCTTGATTGAAATATTTTCATCCAGCGTTCAACTTCAACTCATTCATTCGCGCTCGATGATATGTACTATGATACCTTGGGGATCATTGACATTAATGGTGATTTCCCTCGTGCTTGTTAACAATATACATCAATGACCAGTAATCAAGTGGTTTCTACCATGTTCGATGTCAAGACATTTGTAATCACATGGATAGATTCGTATCATTGCGGGTTCGGCTTGAAGACCCCGGGGAGTCATGTTTTACCTAGGTTGCGATAGAGATTGTTTTGAGTCATATTACATGGATCCACTTTTGTATTGGTCGTGGGTGTGTTATCATCTCATCATGGATCTATGCTTGTGTCTAGTAGCCATGATTGTTTTCAGTCAGTCATTACTACCATGTATCTACAATGTATTGGTCAGTAGCCATGTTGTGAGTCATACGAGACTGTGTTCTCAGAGTCAGTTGTATTGCAGTGGCATCCTCTTTTCAACAAGTCCTTTACATTCCTTCTGTCAAAGCATTTCACCTGTCAAGTTCCAACAACTTCATGATTTGGGGGGCATTTTGTTACACCTAAAAATTCCCATCATAATACTCAATGTAAACATCCCTGAAGTTCCTTTGACTAAGTTGTCAACTTGGAAGAGATACTAACCTATTTCTATTAGGTTTAGTGAGGTCGTCGCAAGTCACCTTTATGCAACCTGCGACTTCATAGGTCACCCTCATGCAGCCTGCGACGATGTCAGTTAAATGGATAAAGAGCATCTTTGAGCCCATTCTTGAAGGTGTGTGATGTGGATCTCTATCCATAACCTATAGGGGAGCTGGCATTCGGTTCCCTAGCCCTTTGGGAGGATCCCTTAACCCTCTCCTACCATATCTCAACCTACCCTATCCTCTTAGTCCTATATATATGAAGCTCATTCCCATTCCAAAGGGAGGAAGTCTATAGTACTTACATGCTGGTGAAATTAGCTTAGGATATCTCTACTCATCTCTTGGGAGATCTATACTTCCTTTGTAGGTTTTGGCATGGACTTGTTGGAGGAGGATTGCGACGTTAATCTTTGGTTGTAATCATCACTCTTTGTACTTCCCTTCTTTAATACAGAAATATAAACGCTTTCCACCAAACATTGTTGTGTTAGTGATGTTTTGTGTAGTTTACTTTCTTAACAGTTTACTTAGATCTGTTACAGTTTAGATGCATTTTACTTGCTTGTATTGTTTTGTATGACTTGACAGGTTTTGCAGCTGAGATCTGAAAACCGTGGAGCTTGGAACAACACCAAGGAGAAAGATCTACAAGCTAGAGGTAAGATATCTAATCACTCAATATTTAACTAGATATAGGAAAGTTGTTTCATATTTTTGTCTCACTTGTTCTAGACTTACATTGAGCTAGGGAGATCATGCCTTAAGTCCACTTTCGGTAGATTGTCCGGTAACACTATGTATTTGGAAGTTGTTGAATATAGCTTAACTTCTGGCACAACAACTCTCTTCACAAATTTCAAATCGGAGGCTGGAGCTACTTTGCTTGAGGAGGGATGAGACGCCACAATCATTCTGAAGCTATCCTCAAGTAGGCGACGCCACTCCTCTGGTACAGGATCTAGAAGAGGAGGAGGTTCCATGGAAAACCCTAACCGACCAAATTAAACCCTAAATGCTAGTAGCAAAGCAATATTTTTAGTCTCCTTTAGTTCTATATTATCCTAGCTTCCTTTGAATGCAAAAATTGCTCCATTGTTGGTGTATATTACATTGATGTGTTTTTTGTTTTGTTTTTCTCTTGGTAACGATCACCCATAGTTTGAGGGTCCCAAGAAGAGAATTTATCCATGGGTATGGCAGGGTGGAAATAAGTTGGAATAGATTGAGTCAAAGAAGGAAAGAAGCTAATTGTTGGAACAATTTTGGAACTACTTGAATTACATTTTTGGTAAGGTATAATGCAAGTACCTAAGAAATGTTTCATGTTGTTGTTGATCTAGTTAATTTGGTCTCTTTATAAATGTTTCTATATGGATGGATTTAAGATTGTGCTAACTCCGGTGTTGGTATGTGAAAAAAGATATGTATGTTTTAAAAGATACTAGAAAAAGGAAGAGTAAGGGACACTAGAATTACCTTTATCGTTAGGTATATTGTAACTAAATAAATGTTTCATGTTGTATTTTATTTGTTTAGTTGGTGTTTTATAAATATTGTTATTATAAACTCAACAAACTCACCAAGATTATAAACTCAACAAACTCAACAAGATTATTTTTTCCCCTATATTCTAATTAAACATTATTATCTAGATTTGAAGTTTAATATTGTTAAATGGAATAAGGGAGGTGGTTTTTGTCATGTTCATGTGAAGGTATTGAGTATACTTTGGAGCTAGAAACAAATCAACATGGTTTCCCATGAAAGCTAATGAAAACCATCAATGAAACCAAGTTTTTCTCTCTTACTTTCCATTTCATCATTGTTATCCTTATCATTTTTAGGAATGTCTAAGTAGCAGTCTATCATATTTTGTCAATTAGTGAGATCAACCCACTCATTGTGCGACTTGCCTAAACAATAGGAGGATTATTCACTTAAAAATATCACACACACATTTTGTTTATTTTATGGTCGATTATTTGTGATGCTTTTATGACAATTTTGATGGTTGTTTGATCAACAATTGCGTTATCATCTTTGTTAGAATGCTTATGTTTATACCACAACATGACTCTTGATATTAAATTTGGGGTCATTATGGGTTTGAATTGCAGTATTCTATGATTCGATATTGAGTTCCATCCTTGCAAAGGCCTCACTATTTCATAGTATATATTGGTTGAAAATAATATTATATTTCCTTAATGGAATTTGAGACCTAGTTTCATTCCATGCCTTCAATATATATCATTATGTTGATGGTTGTTAGGGTTGCTTGGTATGGAGGATGGTTATACCTTTAATTGATTTAAGGTTATATGCACAATATTGTTTGAAGTTCTATATATGTACAACATGCATGGTCAAAGAACTTGATTGTTTGAATTTGTATGCACACAAAACGTGATTCTAGTGATCACACATGTTTCTCATGATATGAATATTTCATATCCATGTTCATAATAAAAGTAAGCATATTCTTTTGGTAGTTGGGTCATATGTATTGAGACTATGCATACTATATGGTTGATATATGTTGAAGAAACATGTGCATGACATGCTTGTCATGATTATGGTTAATCAATCTAGGTATTGAGACTTGTAGAGTGATCCACATACATACATTATATTATTTAGGTGCATCACTAGAAAAAATTATTAAACATACGTAGTTGTTTGCTACGAAATTGGAAGGAATATGAAGGTAAGAAATACTATACATGTGATGGTGCCATAGTGCTACCCATATATGATATCTTTCATAGTTCTTGAATTGATCATGATGGCTTCATAATGAGGGTAACCATATAGTAGCTTGATGTTGATTCTTATGATTCCATAAATTTCATGGTGTTGTAATCTTCTTGCAACTAGAGTTCCTCCCTCTATTTCCATTCTTTCTTCCATTTCCTTGTAAAATGCACATGTCCAATCTCATATGTTTGTTTAACTATTTTCATGTAGATTTCATGATGGTGAGTGATGTAATTTGTTAATAGTTGATTAATTTCACAAGATTTCATTTGCATCAATGGTAATTTTAACTCAAAGTTTTACTTAAATTTGATGTCTATATGGTTCACATTAATTGTAAAGATTTTGGAATGGTGTGAACTATATCAAATGTTGAACTATCTCAAAATATTCATATTCAAGATTCAAAACATTCTTTTTTTATAAATTGAACCAACTATAAAATATTTTCTACGTCAAATGTTTTCTTGAACTGGAAAGAAATAGCAAATTCATATTTAAGTGGTACAAAAGTTTGAGCCATAACAAGCAATTGGGTATTCCCTAAGATTTATGTATTCTCAACATCCCATGGTGTGATACCCCCATGTTGCTTATGAGGGACTACCATCTCTTTCCTAACAATTAGGGTCAAGGGTTTAATAAGTGTAAACATACTTAGACTTGTTACTTTGATGGGCTAAGATTTTAGGGTTGAAATAATATTATTGTTGTAATCTACTTGAACCCATCCTCCATGGTATAGGTAGAACCAAACATGTATTTTTCATATCTGTCTTCCTCGAGCGAGGGAATTTTAGGAAGAATAGAGGAAAGTGAGACATCTAGTAGGTCTACAAGAGGGAGATCAACTAGATGTAAAAACATCATAAGAAAATTCCATAAACGCATGGAATTTTTTCTCGATGAAGGGGGGTAATGTTCTTATGATGATGAGACCATAGGCAACATCGAGGTTCCCTTGAGGTACAAAAATCTAGTGACACAATGGGTACCCAAGAATCTTCCTCAACTAAACACATATTTTTGTGTGAACAAGAGGATATATCAGATTGTACCATTTTCATTAGATGGTTTGGGGTTGTTTTGCATGGATGGCATAAAGGTCGGTTATGACAGATGTACTGAATTGATGGAGTATGTCGGACCCTGATACAATTACAAGATTAGATGCAAGTATTCCAATATACATGAAGTATACGTAGATACAGATTGTTTGCAAATTATTTTTAGGTAAAAGATAAGGATCAAATTCAAGGAGCGACTATATACATGGATGGAAGGCCAAAATCAAGAGGAAATATTGCAAGGTTTATAAACAATACACAACTTATGTCTGCAAATAAGAAACCCAATTGCATATTTAAGGGGCATGAAGTAAATCGTGTTTTCCTATGTGCT
Organism: Larix kaempferi; assembly: GCA_027924585.1. Lineage (NCBI taxonomy): Eukaryota > Viridiplantae > Streptophyta > Pinopsida > Pinales > Pinaceae > Larix > Larix kaempferi. The sequence continues at coordinate 13,630,004 of BSBM01001530.1, forward strand.
ATAAAATCAATAGCTGCAGGGGGAGAGTTGTTGATCAATTACAATTTGAACCGAATAGATACAAACGCTATTACTATGGGAGTGGTACATATAACATTTTACCCAACCTTTAATTAATTAATCTAATATCTTATGTTTTTTCGTGAGTCTATTGCTATAATTTTGGTAATTTTTTCTATATTTTTGTCATAGGGTACTGATAAGGGAAAGTCCCCAGTAATGGATTAGAGGACACCATCCTTGAGGTAGTAGGTATACCTCATTGTAATTGTACAAGTTAAATATGAGCAATATGTTTTTTCATGAGTTTATTGGTTTCATTTTGGTAATGCTTTCTATATTTTTCTTGTAGGTTGTTGATTGGGGAAACTACCGGGTTGTCGATCAGAAGACACCAGCCTCAAGGAAGCAAGTATACTTCTTTGAATTTGTACAAATTAAATATGGGAAATATGTTTTTTATTATGTTTTTTTTGTGAGTATATTGGTTTCATTTCGGTAATTTTTTCTATATTTTTATTGCAGGGTGTTGATCGGGGAAAATCCCTGGCAGTAGATCAAAGGAAACCAACCTCTAGGAAGCAGGTATACCTCATTTTAATTGTAGAAATATAATATGAGCAATATGTTTCTTTATTATCTTTTTTTGTCAGTCTATTGGTTTCATTTCAATAATTAGTTACATAGGAACATAGGAGTGATCGAATGCAAATTTTTAAAATAAAACTTTCTAAATGAAGAATGCAAGAAACATGAAAGAAATAAAGATAAACATGCAAGTAGTCAAACTTAGAAAATAACTAGGAAAATACCCCAAAAAATAGGAAAAAAATCAAAGAAAAAAGGCTCTAAAATTGTTTTCTATATTTTTTTCCACAGGGTAGTGATTGGGGTAAGTCCATGGAAGTTGATCAGAGAAGTACACCATCCTCGCGGAAGGAGGTATACCTCATTGTAATTGTACAAATATAATATGAGAAATATGTTTTTTTATTATGTTTTTTCGTGAGTATATTGGTTTCATTTCGATAATGTTTTCTATATTTTTGTTGTAGGGTTTTGATTGGGGAAAGTCTCCAGCTGTCGATCAAACGACACCATCCTCGAGGCAACATGAATACCTCATTGTAATTGTACAAATTAAATATGAGCAATATGTTTTTTATTGTGATTTTTTCTTCAGTTTATTGGTTTCATTGCAATAATGTTTTCTATATTTTTGTTGCAGGGTGTTGATCGGGGAAACTCCCCGATAGTAGATCAGAGGACACCAAGCTCAAGGTAGAAGGTATACCTCATTGTAATTGTAGAAATATAATATAAGGAATATGTTTCTTTATTATGTTTTTTTTGTTAGTCTATTGGTTTCATTTCAGTAATTAGTTAGATAGGAACATAGGAACATGCATGTGATGGAATGAAACTTTTTAAATGAAACATGCAAGAAACATGAAATAAATAAAGATAAAGATGCAAGCAGTAAAACTTAGGAAAAAACCATGAAAAATACCCCCCCTAAAAAAACAGGAAAAAAATCAAAGAAAAAAGGCTCTAAAATTGTTTTCTATATTTTAGTTGCAGGGTAGTGATCAGGGCAAGTCCCCAACAGTTGATCAGAGGAGTACACCATCCTTGAGGGAGCAAGTATACCTCATTGGAATTGTACAAATATGATGTGAGAAATATGTTTTTAATTTTTTTTTTTCATGAGTATATTGGTTTCATTTCAATAATGTTTTCTATATTTTGGTTGAAGGGTGTTGATCGAGGAAAGTCCCCAGTTGTAGATCAAACGACACCATCCTCGAGGCAGCAAGTATACCTCATTTTAATTTTACAAATTAAATATTAGCAATATGTTTTATTATTATTATTTTCCTCAGTCTATTGGTTTCATTTCGGTAATATTTTATATATTTTTGTTGCAGCATACTGATTGGGGGTTTGATCTAGCAGCAAAGCAATGCATATATACTGATGTGCATGAGCTCATGCGTGATGCTGGCATTGCATATTCATTGGAACCCATTAATATGATAGAGAATACTGCAAAAAATAAATGAGGAAATCCTTCGTCTGCTATTCATTCAGCGGTGGACAAATGATATTAGAGCAAAGGTTGATCTTTTGATCAAGAGATGTCAGGGCTTGAAAGTAAGATGCAGGAATTAATTACAAGATAAATGCATGTAGGATTTTATATTTTGTACTTGTGTATGTCATGAACTAAGTTATGGTATGTTTTTACAGGAGTTTTTGCATCCACATACTAGTGGTTAGGGGGGTGGTGGTACTAGTGATGCTCATGGAGAGTCATCACATGAGCATATGACCCTAATTTAATCTCATGTGATATTATTGTCGATTGAACATTCAGAAACACATTCCATGAAACCACCAAGGCCATATGTGAGTGCACCCTCTAATGGATGACGCACACCAGATCGTGTAGAACACGAGGTCGATGCAGAGCCTACTATTGATATTGCTCAAGAAGCATTACCTGGATCTTCCTGTGTCACTAGCATGGGAACACTACATACCACATTTTTGGCGGATGAAGATCCCATTCCCATAAATGTAGAGAATATCCTAGACTTGTATTTAAAATTTTTTTTAATTATTGTATATAATCTGATTGAAATTTACTTATAGAACATTCTTTTTCAACTAATGATCACATGATTGTTTTGCAGGAAATGATATTTTTTATAAACATCTAAATGATTTTTAATTGGAGATATTTTGTCCCACCATCCACATAAGGTGGGATAAACAAAGTAAAAATTTAAAATATGAGCTCATTAATCACTTAGTTGGGTTGTTCGACAGTGAGACCTTCAACCGAGCAGAGGTCCTCAAGAAAGTTGGCAAACATATAAATATTGTGATGGATCAATATGGGGTTCATCTATAAAGGAACCCTAGGCATGAGCACCTCCCAATGATTCTAGTGAGGGAGTTGAAGGCCCTAGTGGATGATGGAAAGGAGAGGGGTTTGAGAAAAGAAGCAAAGCTACCACCGGGACAAGAAGGTATGCAATACATTCAACACTGTAATTATATGTTTATTACTCTTTATTTTTACATCAAATTTGCAACATATAACGTATTTCAATATTTTCATAGGATGTCAGACACATCAAAGGCCACAAAGGAAAGACAAGAAAAAATTGGCCAGCACAAGATTGGGCCTGGTAGCTATTTGAATACAGAGGCACAAATTACAAGTATCAATAAATCAAATATTGCATCCAAATAATAAATTTCAAATAATTTTGGTTTTACTGCAGCATAAAGGCCAAATTCATGATCTTATGCAAAATTGCAGGCCGATTGGTTCAAGGAATTTCCCACAGAGGAAGACTTGAAGGTTGGCTTCCAGGATGGCTTTAGAGCCATTGTTGAACGCTGAAAAAGATTGTCTGGGAAAACACAGTATTCCGGTAATCCATCGTCCACGTAGGTAAATAAAATCAATGAAGTTTATTTAATATTTATTACTTGTGCAATCTATTTATTATAAATTTTGGCCATAAAATATTGAGTCTGTTTTAAGCAGGAAAGAAACGATGAACATAATGCCGAGGATGGAGAAAAACCCAATGAAGGTCATGCTTTGCATCTTGGTAATGAATATATTCACGTGCTACAAAATATGTAGTATGGATTAAAGTTTAAAATATTGGTGCATTGGAAATGGTGTATTAATTGTAATTTTTCACATTTCAACTCCAGAGCATGTAGATCAAGGTCATCCTATACAAGATGAGGCTAAACAAGAAGATTAAGTACATGATGTGGCCCCATCAGTTAAAGAACACATCTCTAATGTTTTTTTAATTAATTAAATACTTGTAATAATGAAACAAAACATATCAATTTAATATTTCTTCATTATTGCAGCAAATCTCGACCCTTTGTATCAATGCCCATGTCATGAGTACATAACCAGGAAGACAGTAAGACAAGTTGTAGACGCCATAAGAACTTAACATGAAGTTGTAGAAGATGAGTTGCTTGTTGATTATGTCGGAATAAAAAAACTGAAAAAGAAGTGACTGTAAAAACATTATGACAACTTATTTTTGATAATATAAAGTAATGTCATGAAGTATTTTTTTCCTACGAATGAATGAATGAATTTCGTATGTTAATGAATGAATAATAAATGTTTCTTTATGACGAAAACCACATATTTGCACGTAAATTCAATTATTTTCAAGTACATGCATTGGATATTGTTGTAGAAATTTCTCCCTACGGATAGGTAGAAACTCTCTTAGGATAAAGCAGGATGTACTGACTCTATACTAAGACAAAAAGTAAACAAATGCTACCTTGAATCCCTAGATCTAACACACATCTCAGGATTAAAATGCTAAAGAGAGTAGAAGGAGTTTGACTGACCTTCTATCCAAACGCTTGTCTTTGGTATTTGCTCCAAGCTCCAAGCCCTCACAAGTGAACCTGTCAAAATGGAACCAAAATACAAGAATGCACTATTCTCTAGCAATCTGAAACATGAGTTAGGATCTAAATCTATGAAAGATACAAATCATATCATTAAAACAAAATTAACACAAATGATTTGGGAAAACAAGACAAGTTATCTTTATTATCAACTTGAAGAGTACTTACAAAGGTTGCTTGATGTCCAAGCCAATCCTCCAGCTCCAAGTGCTTCCTCTAGCTATCTCTGCAGCAGTCTAAAGATCATAGGTTTGATGCCCCAAAAGTCCCCCTCTTGGCTCATGGAAAGCTTCTCTCTTATAGCACATGGGAAGGCTAACCAACAAGAGAGAAGTGTGGATCTATGGAGGGTTTAGTGGATCAGGCCAGCTAAACAAAGAAGGAGTTAGGATCGAACCAAAGGTAGTAATCCCAACAAAATCTCCTCGAAGGTCGAAATCCCAAAATCCAAGGCAAAAAGGCTAAAATCAGACTACCGCGCCCCTATAACTGAGCATAACGCGGTAGTACCGCGCCCCAGAGAAGGAGCAACGCGCGGTAGTGCTAACTACCGCGCCCTTGTAGATGTGCAAGGAGCGGCAGTGCTCACAAACAGGGCTAAGTTGGGCTGGAAGATGGCAGAAAAAGGTTTTGCTTTCAGTATTCAGTCAATGGTTTTCACTCTGGATGCTCAGATGATCTTTAAGGGAAATTGTCGTTTAGGTCGCTAGTACAAGGATGCGACACTAATGCATAATGTGTAATATTGAGGTATAACAGATGCCCCCTAAAGTGTGAGGTCAGAAGAGACTGATGGACGAAATACTTTACAAATATGGTTCGGAGATAGCATCGAGGGGAGCAACAAGGAGCTGAAACAGAAACAAAATGTCAGATATACCACCGAGGCGGGCATTCCCATGCTCGGAAACAAATGACTCAAAGCATGGCTGCCGACCAATACATTGCAGATCCATGAGTACTGAGATGATATAGACTGTAGACAAATCATGGCTACTATGAACAAGCGTAGATCCATGAGACAATAATGACACAGCCACGACCAATACAATAAGTGGATCTGTGTGACAATACAAATGACATCTCCATCGCAACCTGGACGCAATCAAAATATAGAGGTGCGCCCAGGGTCTTCTACCCGATCGCAAAAGATACGAATCTAGCCATGTGATTACAAGGTGTTGAAGTCGAACATGGTAGAAACCATTTGATTACCGGTCAATGATGTGAACCGTTAACAAATGCGAGGGAAATCACCAATAATGACAATGATCCCCAAGGTATCTATAGTACATCTCAACGAAATGCGAATAAAGGAGTTGATGTCGAGCATCCGAGAGATCATTCAATCAGAGGTCATTGATGAAAACCTACTGTTGAATACGAGGAAACCTGCCATTGAGGCATGCAGGTACCAAGGTACTAGTGGTTGACTCCTAAGCCTAATTCCTGGATAGTGATTTGGTGTCGACAGGAATAGACTCGTCGAAGGTGGGCCATAATGATTCTCACATCATCGACACGAAATCAGAACGAGAGATAGTATGGATCGATGAAACAATGGAATATGTACTGACACAAAGGGAAGGTTTGACATGAAGTGGAGGTGGACTCAAGGTAATAACCCTTTGAACATATAACGGCATGAAACAGAGCTTGGAAGCAGGGATTAATTGAACAGACAGAACCGCAGGAAGTGTGAACTCATAGCAATAATGAGGATGCATGATCATAATGATGACACTATCAGCAAGACTGACTACCCAAAACAGACAAGGTGAGGATGCATGCCATGTTCAAAGGTGATGACTCACAAGCTGCCAACAAGGTAAACTTGACTCATTTTCCCATTTTCCCCCGACATGATGGACGAGTACCTCTTTGTTTTTTAACGAGCTTGAGGAGGATAACAGATGCTCGATATAGCTCATCTCATAGATGAGTCCAATCTCACATGTTTTTCGAACCTAAGAAAGGAGGGGTTCGTCCCAAAGTGGGCCCTTCGATGTTGAATTTTAACGAGTCCAAGGAAAGAAAACTCGGTCGTCATTTCATGTTTAGAGAGTCTGAAAAGAACTAAAGAAGACTCCAATGGTCCTTTTTCGTAAGGTTAGCCTCATCGCCCGAAAAAGGGTAAAACAACGCGGGAGAGGACTCTTCCAGTCATGATTGGCTGGAGTATTCCTTTTTCGTAAATAGTGCCCCCTAGTCCGAAAAAGGGGTAAACTACCACTAGGGAGACGATCATTCAAATCCTTTTACAAGCGTGAACGAATCAATTTCGCTTGGCAATATTTTCAATTTTAGGGAGTCTGAAAAGAGCTTAACTATGGACTCCATGTACAACTTTGTCATGGTTGATGACCGAGTACGACAAAGGAAAAGTAAACTCGGCACAGTTCCTTTTCCGTAAATAGTCTAGCGAGGCCGGATAAAGTGATAAACCTATACTCGTTAGACACACCTTTTTACTCAAATTGTTTAACGAGCACGATAATGGTATCAAAATCACTCGGAATCTTTTTCATGTTTAGATCCAGAGCACGAAAAAGGAAAAAGTAAGCTCAAACCACTTTTCATGTTTTAACCAGAGCACGAAAAAAGTGAAAAGTAAGCTCAAACACCGTCTTACTGTTTTTAACGAGCTCGAAGATAGGTTGGAAGAATGCTCATGATGTCTGCTTCATTTTTTAACGAGCTTGTAACAGAAAATGAACTATGCTCAAAATCATTTTCATGGTTTAATGAGCTCGAAGCCTAAAAAGGAAAGTATGCTCGAAAATGTTCCCAATGGTGAACTTCTTCCCGTCATGAAATCCAAAGGTTGGTACATGCCCCCCAGCATGATTGCTAGAAGTAAGTGACTTAGCTCCAACGTGGTGTGGAGAGGCGATCAAGTTGACTTCAACGTAACTTCCAGAGGTTGAATACATGCCCCCAAGCTTCATTTCATTCACCTAAGGTATAGGCGAGTGAAAAGAAGGTTCAGGTACTAAGTCTACGAGGAGACTCGACTCAAAGGGAAAGGATATGTTTCATTTTTTAACGAGCTTGACACAGGAGTAGAACTTTGCTCAGACTATTGGTTTTATTTTTTAATGAGCTTGAAGCCAATGGTAAACTCTGCTCATGATTAAGGCCCATTGATGGGTTCCCTCCCAACATGATGATCAGAGGTTGGTAAATGCCCCCAGCATGATTGCTAACGGCTAAACATGCCCCCCAAGCTTCGTTTCGTCTGACTACTCTTCTTCCTTACCCAAAAATCCTGGCTACTAATCCAAATGTGTTCACCAGGGGGAGTAGGGAGAACCAGGATCAAGTGACCCAGGCAGATGAAATGAAGGTTCAAATCCTAACTCTAGCGAGAGACTCGAACAAATGGAAGGGAGATCTATTTCATTTTTACACAAGCTTGAAATAGATAATAACAATGCTTGAAAGGGTCCTTTTTATTTTTTAATGAGCTTAAAACAGAAAGAAATTATGCTCGAAGGTAGTTTCATTTTTACGCAAGCTTGAAACCGAACGTAAACTATGCTTGGGATTTGGTTTCGTTTTTACACAAGCTTAAAACCAAAAGTAAACTGTGCTTGAGGGTAGTTTCATTTTTACGCAAGCTTGAAACCGAACGTAAACTATGCTTGGGATTGGTTTCATTTTTACACAAGCTCAAAACCAACGGTAAACTGTGCTTGAGGGTCGGTTTCATTTTTTAACGAGCTTGAAACAAAGAATAAACTATGCTCGTGGGAATCTATTTCATTTTTTAACGAGCTTGACATAGAAAGGGAACTATGCTCAAAGTGATGGTTGGTTTCATTTTTACACAAGCTTAAAACCAAAAGTAAACTATGCTTGGGAAAATGGTTTCATTTTTTAACGAGCTTGACACCAGAATAGAACTTTGCTCCAAGTGATGGTTGGTTTCATTTTTACACAAGCTTAAAACCAAGAGTAAACTATGCTTGAGAAAATGGTTTCATTTTTTAACGAGCTTGACACCAGAATAGAACTTTGCTCCAAGTGATGGTTGGTTTCATTTTTACACAAGCTTAAAACCAAGAGTAAACTATGCTTGAGAAAATGGTTTCATTTTTTAACGAGCTTGACACCAGAATAGAACTTTGCTCCAAGTGATGGTTGGTTTCATTTTTACACAAGCTTAAAACCAAGAGTAAACTATGCTTGAGAAAATGGTTTCATTTTTTAACGAGCTTGACACCAGAATAGAACTTTGCTCCAACGTCCCCCCCTAGGGGGAAGAAACCACTAAAACATGTGGAACATTTAGGGAAGTCTGGTGACTAGGAGTCATGCGATGAGTGGGCGTCACAAAGGAAAGCTGATCGATGGTCACAACATTCCCATGATGGGGAAAATACATCACTCGGAAGAGTGAGGACACTACAGCCTTCATGGCATGGACGTAATCGCGTCCAAGGAGTAGATTAAAATCTAAGGGACCTTGGATGACCATGACATCAATACAGACAGTTTTCCCTCCCAAAGTGATAGGTAACTGAGGAAGGGACCCTAAAGGTCCAGTAGGCCTTCTGTTGAAAGCCAGTATCTGATCAGTGACGGGCACAAGCCGAGGAGAACCTAAGGCTTGCCAAGCGGTTGAGGATAGAATACTAACAGAAGCTCCTTCATCAACTATCGTACGAAAAATTTCTTTATCGGAAACTCCTACAGATATTTGAAAAGGAACACTCGAAGGAAGACGAGATCCTGTTAGACCATTCCAATCAAAGGAAATAACCTCAGTACTTGGAGGGGGACTCGCGGAAGTGGACAGGGTTTCCCCTTGCCAAGGACATTCTGAACCGATAAGGAAAACATCAGTGGTTTCCAATTCACTCTCTCTTGGAAGATAAGAATGAGACGAAGATTGTGTCAAGGTGACTGCTTCAGTCTGGACTTTCTCCGATGAAAGAGCGGGATCAAGTGGGGATGACAGCGACTCGATCACTTCACTCTCGGGAGGGAGAGTGGGATCAATTGCAGATGAAACTGAATTGATCACTTGGTCAACCAGTGGGGGGTCGAGGGACAATTTACCATGGTCTGTTGGAGGTACCAGTTGAGAACTAGTAATATCTTCCAACCACCGCGAGGCTTCATCCATGCTCGGACAAAGGAAAGTACGGTGCATACCCTTGCATATCAAACAGGGATATAGGACTTTACCCTTACGACCCTTCACCAAGGGGTCACTGGTTGAGGGGGTGATATCGACATGATGGTCAGAGGTCGACGATACGATTGGTTTGGGGCTTTTAGACCACACTTCTGACACACGGGAAAGATCAGGACAATCCTTGAGAAGGTGATCACCCTTACAAAGTTTGCAAGGGAACTTGGGCTTACGGGGTGTTTTCGTAGAATGAGTGCCATTAGAGGCGACTGGTTTACGCTTGGTCTCTTCTTTATCCTTCTTCTTCTTAACTTTCCTTTTCTTCTTCTTCTTATCCACCTGATTACTAACACTATTGCTTTGGTCAGGCGAGGAAGAAGGAACGGAAGAAGATTCATCCGACGAAGAAGGAGAAGGATTAGTTTGGGATTGACTCTCTCGCGGTGGAGAGTTAACATTCGAAACATTGGGTGCAATCGGAATTACCGGATTGAATAACCATACCGGTAATCCTATTGTTAATCCAGGAAGATTTAACGTGGCAATAAAGGGAGGACCAATATCTCCAACTGAAGGAAAAGTAAAAGGTACCCCTTGAAAAGGGGTCTCCGGATTGGTAGTCCCAGAAGGAGCATGGGTGCATGGAGGTAGATTCTCCATGAAACAAAACTAAGTGATGTGGACGAAGTCTTGTTAGAAAGAACTCAAAAACCCTCAGGCAACCGAGCGTGCGAAAGGGGAGCTAGGAAAAGACAAGGCTCACAGGCCAAAAGAGCAAGCTCAAAAAACTATACTGAGGCCGCTGCCAAAGTAAGCGAGCTGTACAACAAAACGGCCAGAATGCCAACAAGCAGCCCTACAAAGAAAAAGACCCTCTACAAGATAGCAAGCAAAACCTCCTAATCTAAGAGCTGGAGACCTCAACAAATTGTATCCTTCGCAAGGTGATGAAATCCAAGTCGAACAATACAACATGAGAGACCGATATAAGAAGGATATCCCTCTACCGAAAGGGATCCTGGGTAAAAGAGCCCTAGTAGAATAGATACTAAGCTACCTCGTTCATGACACGTCGAAAAAGGTTTTGGGCACTTCAGCCTTCCGAAGAAGACAGCGATCGATGTTGCCTTAGGGCTAAGTGGAGTGCGGTATTCCACAGAGTCCGTCCGGTTCTCAATCTCGCGGCCGTTTAACCCCTGAAAGTTGGAAACAGTCAGGAGGCCCCTCCACAAACTAGCTGTGACCGTGTCAATAAGTACTAGAGGATTTTAGTTCCCTAAAGACAACGACTATGTCTCAGATGAAAATGACAAGGGGGAATTATTTTGATGCCTATCCCCGGTGTCCTACCTAACTACCAAATTCTTTTGATTTCCTCAAGTGAGGTTAAAGTTGGTTTAATTAGGGAGATTAATTTTAGTGGCTGTCTTACTCAATCGGGTTATGGAAGTGCAACTTGATGGTGTTATGACGACCCAAACCATGCAAATGAAGATGAATCGAAATGAGCCTTTCTCTTCGATGAACACTAGCTAAAGTAAGGAAGAATTCTTTCCGTTCCCAATATGCACAACCCAATGCACATGCAATTTTATTTCTTTTCAAAATGATAGGAAGAAGTAAAATATGTACCCAAAACTAACCCAAAGTAATGAAAAATTTCTTCATATGAACACCAAACGTAATGATTCTAATTCATTTCCTATCTTTTTACACTTGAAAAAGACACATCCAAGCTATGGAAAGAAAGATTCTACAAATGCTTCCAATCAAATGCAAGACAAAGAGAAGAATCTAATAATTTTGTCTAACTCAAATGCACATAAATATGAAACAAGTATTTCTTCTTTTCATGAATGTAATACCAAAAATATCAAATGATTAAATTAAGGCAAGAAGAATACTTTAGTGTTTCAATTTCATGAATATGGTAAAAGAACGACAAAATCAAGCTTCTCTTTGAACTAAAGCGGAGGCAAGGGATCAATCTTTTCAAACAATCATTAGATAGGATGTAAAGGAAATAAGATGCCAAGCAATCCAAACACGCCAAGCACACCAAACCAAAAAATGATCTCAAAACCTTAATATGGGTCAAAACGACTGTAGGATGCACGATTCATGGATCCAAATCTCGAAAAGACCCAAAAAATGACCAAACAAACCAAAAGAACACACTTTCCAGGAACTACCGCGGGCTATAGCCTGACTGAAGCGCGACACTGTGCAACTGTCGCTCTGGTATTAAGGCCTAGGACGCGGCACTGTGTAAGTACCCGCGCTGGAAGTGGTTATGAGGGCGCGGCACTGTGGCAAGAGAGAAAGAGGCGGAAGTTTGAGAAAAGATTTTGACTTTTCAAGGGTTTGCCAACCCAGAGGACTTACTGATCTGTAACAGAAATCTAATGCAGAGAACAGGGAAGTGAATGGGGGTAAAAGAACCCAATTCTTACAATCAATGAGTGAAATTGAAAGCAAACTTCACAAGCAAAGAAAATGGATTCAATTCCCCAGCGGAGTCGCCAGTTTTTGTTGTAGAAATTTCTCCCTACGGATAGGTAGAAACTCTCTTAGGATAAAGCAGGATGTACTGACTCTATACTAAGACAAAAAGTAAACAAATGCTACCTTGAATCCCTAGATCTAACACACATCTCAGGATTAAAATGCTAAAGAGAGTAGAAGGAGTTTGACTGACCTTCTATCCAAACGCTTGTCTTTGGTATTTGCTCCAAGCTCCAAGCCCTCACAAGTGAACCTGTCAAAATGGAACCAAAATACAAGAATGCACTATTCTCTAGCAATCTGAAACATGAGTTAGGATCTAAATCTATGAAAGATACAAATCATATCATTAAAACAAAATTAACACAAATGATTTGGGAAAACAAGACAAGTTATCTTTATTATCAACTTGAAGAGTACTTACAAAGGTTGCTTGATGTCCAAGCCAATCCTCCAGCTCCAAGTGCTTCCTCTAGCTATCTCTGCAGCAGTCTAAAGATCATAGGTTTGATGCCCCAAAAGTCCCCCTCTTGGCTCATGGAAAGCTTCTCTCTTATAGCACATGGGAAGGCTAACCAACAAGAGAGAAGTGTGGATCTATGGAGGGTTTAGTGGATCAGGCCAGCTAAACAAAGAAGGAGTTAGGATCGAACCAAAGGTAGTAATCCCAACAAAATCTCCTCGAAGGTCGAAATCCCAAAATCCAAGGCAAAAAGGCTAAAATCAGACTACCGCGCCCCTATAACTGAGCATAACGCGGTAGTACCGCGCCCCAGAGAAGGAGCAACGCGCGGTAGTGCTAACTACCGCGCCCTTGTAGATGTGCAAGGAGCGGCAGTGCTCACAAACAGGGCTAAGTTGGGCTGGAAGATGGCAGAAAAAGGTTTTGCTTTCAGTATTCAGTCAATGGTTTTCACTCTGGATGCTCAGATGATCTTTAAGGGAAACTGTCGTTTAGGTCGCTAGTACAAGGATGCGACACTAATGCATAATGTGTAATATTGAGGTATAACAGATATGGGGAATTAAGAGTGATGTGAGGGGGGGAGGGGCCATAACATCTTCCACCTTCACATGGTTGTCCATGTTGAATAGAGAATATTAAACTATTCTTGAAACAAAGACAAGCTCAATAAGGCATTGCACTTTATTCTTATGTATTATAGAGTCTTGTAAATTTTGAAATGCATGTCTATTTCTTAAATTCTTCATCATAAATCAAACATTTCATGGTTTGTTAATTTCTACAAGACTTCACACTAGAAATTGCAACTGATCAGTAGCCTAGGTGGAGAGGTTGCCTCAATTGTACTCAAAGGTACATAATACTCATGAAGTTGTCTTTTTTTATGTTGTTTTAGTTATTTACCTTTCATGTGCATTCTAGTGGTTTACTTCATTTATTCTATGTATTTTATTTCATTCATTCATCTATTAGTATGCATGTTTAACCTAATAAACCTATAAATTCACACTTTACCCTACCTTACTTTTCTCTCACCTTCCAACCCTTACTTGTCGTAACCTATCTTGATCTAACCTACCCTATCTTTTCTTACCCTACCAACTCAAACTAACCTACCCTTACTTATCCTAACTAAACCTAAATTAACTATAGTTTCTTACCCAACCCACACAAATGGTCATCACCTAACTATGACTCACCCTATGCTAACTTACCCTACCCTACCCTTACCCTCCCCAAACTATGTACTATGAGTAGCCACAAGTCACATGGATCACATAGACAACTCACAAGTCACATGGATCACATAGATCTCTAACAATATGGATTCACATAGACAACTCTTGGTAAATATTTTGGGCATATAGGGTTTTGATACCATATTAAAAATAAAGCACAAATACAGAAATAAAATCATCACAAAGAATTTAAGACATAAATGTGAACCTTGGCAATTTATATGCACAAGGCTAAGTCGTATTGTCTAAGCAGCAACAAAATAAAACCTACCCATACCTAGACCGAGCCAATTATGAGGGTTCACTACGAATTACTAACTAGGCTGAAGCATAGGTTCTGGGTGGGAATGAATAACCCCAATGGGAGCAAAAAAAGGTAGGATCCCCTCCCAATAAATTAGGGAAAAGTAGTAATGAAGCAAAGTGATATGAGACCCCTTATGCATATGAGGTACAATCTGTGTAATAGAAGATATGCAACATTGTGATAGTCATACTCCTAGTATGTAAGAACTGTAAACTCATAAAAATAACAAGACAAACAAATGACCCGCATGCAATAAAAGATCTGATAAATACAATGGATCTGATATCCTGAATATTTATAAATCTAGTATACAACAAGAAGCAGCATGTAATGAAAGATCTGTAACAAAAGAGTACATGCCTGGTTAGAAGACTTGGTGATTACCTTGATGGCTCTAAAATGTGCAACTAAAGGTGGGGGGATGACTCTCCACCCAACCAACCCTCAACCAAAAAGGCTGAGGCCCCCGAGCCCCCAACAATTAACCCTATTCTAGTGCTATCTTGCTTTCCTCTCCTCCAGAGCTCCTCTTCCAAGATGCCCAAAGACAAAGAAAGATTCCCCTCTTCACTTCTTCTCCTCCTTTTATCTCCTCCTTCTCCCAATTTCTTAATTTCTTATTTAATTTATTTCTTTATGCAAAATTTGCTTTCCGTTACTTCTTTTTCATGTTTCTTTTTATTATTTACCTTATACTATATTACATTATATCATATTATATCAAATATTCGTATATGAGGGTTGTTACATACTTCCCCCCTTCAAGAAACTTCGTCTCGAAGTTATAATCTTCAAGCAAGAAATACAATACTTATTCAATCAATTAATCAAGTAAATACTATAGTATATAGGTAGCTAGTACTATTGTGAAGTTTAGAGATTTATATGTGTGGCCACCACATAGAAGTCTCCAAACCTCACTAATACAATCAAACGCCCTAAGTTACAACATGCTCTTAAGTAATTCCTATGAGTCTAGTATGCAACCATATAAACAATCATGCATCATACATACATAAGCATTAGATAATTAATTAATAATTAATGACTGTGTGTTTGTTTACTTCCTCTTTCCTTACTCACCCTCTCCCTGAGAATCATACCATCTGATCAACCTCCCTACACCTCCCCTCCAACTCCGGATGGTTCCGATCGCCATGGCACGGGCCCTCTACTGTAACCTGTCCGCGGATCATACTGTAGGCATAAGAAGTTCCCCGGGAAGTTACCGCGGCATTTCCACCTTCCCAACTTCTGGTAATAATACGACCTCATCGGATTCTAACCGGAATCTGGGCCTCATCGGTACTAGCCGGCATCTGGTTCCTGGTACCCCCGATCCTGATACTCTCGGTACCCTCGATCATGATATCAGGATCATTATACCCCAGGCATCTCGGAAGGCTAGCCTAAACATCCTCCCCAGCACCCTCAAGGCACTAGCCCCAGGCATCAGAAGTCCTTCTACATAAACCTCCCTCCTGGTGAGTATGTCTCCAACCATGGACTCTAGTCACATCAGAAGTTCTCTGGGAAGTATCTATGGCATTGCCACCTTCCCAACTTCTGGTACAAAAGTCAAGCGCTGCTGGCATAGAGCTAATTGTTGGGCTTGTTCCCCAACCCATAATTTATTTATAGTAACCATTCTCATTCATGGTTATGGGCTTCCACGAAATCATAGAATACTTAGCCTCATCAGGCTATTTGAGTGGATCGCCTAGAACAACTGGCACTTGCCATAATGAATAATCATTAGTAACCATTTCTCAATATAATAATATCATGGGTCAACCTTGAATCATGTGCTAATCAAGAATGTCTAGCCACCAGTTCATATTGCATTACATTGCATCATAAGCTATTGCCACGATAATTCATGCCAAGTTTAACATCTAATGCATTTAGGTGCTCTGTGCTACCATTATAACATAAGTGGTCATGATACTTTCATAATTTCACTAAGCATCTCATTAATATCCCATTTTAAGTTGCCATATTTCAACATTAGTACTATCAACATGGAGTAACAAATCACATAATCCATCATCATATCAAATATGCATTCTACGGGGAGCAATAAGGGTTAGCATGAAATGATAACATGTCATACCAAATATCTAATATAATCTCTTATTCCCCACTAATACATGACAGAGCTGTAAAATACCATATTAAACCATAACATGATTTTATACCATTTATGTGCCAAATTCCATTTATCTCTAGATGCAATGATAAGCTATAATATCATTCTATGTTCCACATGTCATCTATCTTATAAAGCACCATGGCGTCATCAGGAAGAATCACATGCACAACCCATAGCTAGAAATAACAACTTCAAATTTCATATAAATAATGGATGACCATGACTCACATGTTTAAAAGGCATCATTATAAGAACAACATGTAATAACACCATATCATCATGAAGAAACATCCCGAAGTATCACATTGTTATACCTCTATATTCCATAGTGTCGCATCTCCACCACAAACAGAGTTGAGGACACTTCCCCTACTGTTTGAACCACCCAGAAGATGAGTAATCCTTGAAGGCAAATCCACCCTGTCAAGAATTAACCCAGCTGAGGCCTTATTTACCCACACTACCGCGCCTTGCTCAGTTATAGGTGCGCGGTAGTCCACACTACCGCGCTATGCTGTGTCCCCAGAACGCGGTACTACTGCGTTATGCTCAGACCACAGGGCGCGGTACTCTTTTATTAGCCTTTTTTCCATGGCTTGTGGGATTTTGGATTTTCGAAGATAGTGGAAGATTGGGGTCCCTGATTCGATCCCAACTCATTTTCTGTGATTAGAAACCTTGATCCACTTACCTCTCCTTAGATCCACCTATCTCTCTTGTTGGTTAACCCTACCATACACTATAAAAGAGAGGAATTCCATGGGAAAGAGGGAGGACTCTTGAGAGCATCAAACCTATGATCTTGCAGCATTGTGGAGATAGCTAGAGGAGGAAGCGCTTGGAGCTAGAGGACTAGCTTGGACATCAAGCAACCTTTGTAAGCATTCTTCAAGTTGTAATAAGATAACTTGTCTTGTTTTTCCCATTTCATGTGTATAGCATAAGTTCTTAGCATGGAATGTATCTAATCTAGATTTGAAACTAATCTTTACATTCAAGGTATTTGGAAGCTTGTATGTTTGTTCTTTGGTTGATCTTAACAGGTTCTACATTGGAGCTTTGGATCAAGAGCTAGAAGCGGGACAAACGTTAGATTGAAAGGTGCGCCATATCTCTCATTGTTTCTAAATACATTTAATCTTGTTGTAAAAGTTAGTTCAGGAATTTCAAGGTAGCATTTGTTGTGTTTTGTTCTTAGCTTAGAGTTAGTGAAAGCCTGCTTTAAGTTAAGGGAATTTTGACTTATCCGTAGGGAAAAATTCCACCAAACAAGAATGGCGACTCCACTGGTTTTGATTTCTGCTTGATTGATTCAACTCACTGTCATTTATCTTTTGATTGTGAGTTTTTATTGCACTTCAAACCAGTTTGAATCTTGGTCCTTTTTTACCTTTATTCACCCCTCCTCGCTGTATTTTTTCTCCCTGTATGATCACTGAGTCCCCTGGGTTAGCAACAACCCTGAAAACTTCATTTTCTTTTCTCAAGTTGCACTTTTTTCTTACCTTGCCATAGTATCGCGCCCTTTGAACTACTTACAGCGCTGTAGTACCGCATTCTCTGCCTTAGTACCAGAGCAGTACTATCACAGTGCCGCGCTCCAGTCAGACCCTGACACGCGGTAGTGTCTGCAAATTTTTAAATTTTTTATCCTGGCTTGGTTTCCTGAGTCTTTCTCTGCCTTAGGTAGTGTTTGCTGTTGCCTGTTCGCATCCTGGTCATTTTATAGTCTGTGTGGTCTGATTATTTCCTTGTTGTGAGCTTGATTTGTTTGAATTAGTGGCATTTTTGACACATTGGGTCATTTTTCCAGTTTGATTGCATTGGCTTGATTTTTTCACCACAATCAACTCAACACCACTGTTCTCTATTACTGAACCCTGTAGCTTTTACAGTCACATTGTGTTCATCATTTTCAATAATTCAAAAATTATCATTTGAGAGCAATTCTGTTGTTTGAATCGAAAAAGTCTAGTAGCATTATTTTGCATTAGGAAATAAACCATTGATTTTGCCACATAAATTCTCATATCTGAAGCCTTGTAGATTGTAGGATCAGTGCAGTAAAAGGAGTGTTTATTTCAGTTTGGCTTTGTTTACAAAAAGAAAAGAAAAAATCTTTTACTTTGGTTTTTGATTGCTTGCGAAAAATTTCATGCATATTTAATCGAAGAACTCTCTCTTTTCCTTAGCTAGATTTCATCGAAGACAAAGGCTTATTTTTGATTCATTCTCATTTGCATGGTTTGAGTCGTCATAACACCATCAAGTTTCATGTCCACTACCTGATTGAGTAAGACAGCCACTAAAATTAATCTCCCTAATTAAACCAACTTTAACCTCACTTGAGGAAATCAAAAGAATTTGGTAGTTAGGTAGGACACCGGGGATAGGCATCAAAATAATTCCCCCCTGTCATTTTCATCTGAAACATAGTCGTTGTCTTTAGGGAACTAAAATCCTCTAGTATTTATTGACACGGTCACAGCCAGTTTGTGGAGGGGCCTCCTGACTATTTCTAACTTTCAGGGGTTAAACGACCGCGAGATTGAGAACCGGACGGACTCTGTGGAATACCGCACTCCACTTATCCCTAAGGCAACATCGATCGATGTCTTCTTCGGAAGGCTGAAGTGCCCAAAACCTTTTTCGACGTGTCATGAACGAGGTAGCTTAGTATCTATTCGACTAGGGCTCTTTTACCCAGGATCCCTTTCGGTAGAGGGATATCCTTCTTATATCGGTGTCTCATGTTGTATTGTTCGACTTGGATTTCATCACCTTGTGAAAGATACAGCTTGCTGAGGTCTCCAGCTCTTAGATAGGAGTTTGCTTGTTATCTCATCTTTGTAGAGGGTCATTTTTCTTTATAGGGACTGCTTGTTGGCATTCTGGCCATTTTTTGTATCAGCTTGCTTATTGAGACGCAGATCTCAGTATAGATTTTAGAGCTTTCTTTTTTGGCCTGCGAGCCTTGCTTTTTCTAGCTCCTCTTATGCACACTCGGTTGCATTAGAGTTTTTGAGTTCTTTGTTACGACACTGCCCCCGATTTTCATCTTCCTGTCATCATGTCAAAACAACCACGAAGATCACGAAGAATACAAGGCCAAATCCCTCCACCACCACCACCGCCACGGACTTCTGGTCCGCCTGCATCATGCATTCCTGCTCCTCCTAGCCGCGGTGCTGGTCGAGGCAACATTCCACGGCCGATACGTACAACATCTTCAGTTCCACCTGTAACTACCACTCACAGCACAATCTAAGAATCTATTGCAGCTTCTGCAACCACTAGCATATCTGAGACTTCTACTGTCACTTCACCCACTGTCATTCCAGATTTATCTGTCACAGTGGACGCCATTACAGCGACTGAACCTAGTACAGCCCAAAGTACTAGACCAGAGGTCATCCTTCTACCTGACGTCAACACTTCCCGTCTATCAGACACTTTTCACAATGACACAGACGGATCTGTTGGCACCACAGAAGGGTCCGACCAGGACATACCTGGCTTGATTTCAGTCCCAGGTGGGTACGTTGAAATCATTGAAGATACTCGACTTCCTAACACACCTTTTGAACCTGATTATGGCTTCATCACTTCCTAGGCGGAACTTCCACCTGTTATTACTATGTCACCCAGTGTTCATCCTCAGGAAACAAGTTCTTCTAGCAACGTACCTCGTACTATAGATCTACCCAACCTCCCTCTGGGACATGAAATCATGGCTTCCATCCAGTCTAGTATGGTTAGTCTAACGAACTCCCCGTTAGCATCGGCATGGTTTAGACGCAGCATAGAGCAAATGCTCTCGTCAGCTTCTAGATATCCCCCTAATACTCGTCCTTCTGACTATCGGGATCCCAACATCCCGTCTAGCACAGAGTTTCGTCACTCCTTTGTAGACGGCTCTAGACCTTCGGACGTTACTATACCTAGGTTCCCACCGGATCCCCAAAACCCTTTTCAGGACATGAACTCGGACCCAGTTTTCGATAGTCCTCCTATCATTGAACACGTTATGGACGATGCCGATACCCCTAGGTTAAATTCCCCACATTTGCTTCCATCACCCATTTTTGGCACACATTCTATGAGGGATAACCCAGTTTTTTCTCCGTCCTCGCCTGTTAGATATGGACGACCCCCTCCGCAAATCAGTAATTTTGGCGCCGTTGGCCAATCCACACTATCATATTTGGCTAGCGGCGGAAGAACACCTAGTCATACTGCTGGATCTTCCGTTTTGACCGAAGGATCACCTTCAGCCACCATTTACACTATCTCAGGAGGTGGACAACCGACTGCAATGGTCCCTAACTCCAACATGCAAACCCCCCCTGGTGGGCCATCAACCCAACCAGCTGGGGTACAACCTTTTGTTGGGAACCCCATTGTTAGTCAGCAACCTCCTCCTATAGGGTCATCAACCCAACCAGCTAGAGGACAACCTTTCGTCAGGAACCCTGTTCCTTGTCAACAGCCTCCTCTTATAGGGCCATCCAACCCATCTGCTGGCGGACAACCCATTGGTTCCATCCAACAACTCTCCCAACCAGTAGCTTCTGCTCAATACGGCATGTACAACACACTTGGCAATGGACAACCTTACTCTGGTCTTCCAACCAGGCCTCACTCTCAACCTCCCCCATCAGTTATGCTTCCTTCTTGGGAATCTCAAATCCCACAGAGTGGGGGGTATTCACTTTTTGGAAACTGGAACCAAGCTGGGGGGAAATCTCAGATTCCCCCCAACTTGAATTCTGGTTTCCCTTACCCTTCAGCTGCTACAACTCCATGGAACCCATCACTTCAATTTCCACTCGCTCCTCAAGCAGGAACGAGCCTTCCATGGACACAACAGTCGCAGTGACCCCCCAACCCTACTATGGGAAACTTTCCACTCACTCAATACGGTGGTAACATCCCTAGAACACAACAGTTCCAAGGAAATTATTCCCAACAAGGAGAGGCAACCATTCCTGGGTATTAGCAACCCCAGGGTACCATACCCACTCAGCAGAACACCCACCAACCGGTCGCCTACAATCAACCGGTTAACCAGATGGATTACCACCCGCAGAACTTCCAGTAGTACCCCCCAGGAAACACATATGTGTATAACACACAGCAGTATGCTATGCAGGGCCCTCCAGGTTTCTCTGCACCACACGGTTATTACCCATACCCACAGACTAACCGTCAACTTCCCTTTTTGGCCACACTTGATTTACCTGATTTGTTGAGGCTTATTAACAATCCTATATGGCATGAACCTCACTGGCCACCTATTCCAGCCAAACTACCATCGAACATTCTTAAGTTCGATGCTAAGCCCGGGGAAGACCCCAATAACCACGTGATGACCTTCCATCTTTGGTGTTCATCCAACTCCTTGATGGATGATTCCATCCGACTTTGGCTCTTCCAACACACACTTACCGGCACGGCAGCAAAATGGTATATCGAGCTGCCACAACACTCTTTTCGTGATTTCAACACTTTGGCTATGCAGTTTCTGACTCATTTCCAGCTCCCCATCCGATATGAGACTGGAACAGAACTGTTAACATCACTGCGTCAAACCACTTCTACACATATTTCGTATCACATCCATGAGTGGCGACGACGCCGTAGGCTAATAAAGGAACCTATTTCGGATCAGCTACTTGCTGATTGGTTCACAAAATCCTTTTTGCCTCCCATAGCCAGAGACATCGCTATGCGCGGACCGGTTACAGAAGAACAAGCCATCTCGGTAGCCCAGTACATGGATTTTGTATACACTCAATCCGGTACTTTACATGAACTTCTTCCTCATGCCTCCCGCGTTAACACTGATCCAACCAAGCCTACCACTGAACCTCCCATTGATGGTATTGTTGGTTCAGTCAAAGCCCAGCCTATTACCAACTCGACGGGACAACAAGCTTCTGCTTCCCCCGCTCTACCCCAGGCTGCTTCAAAAACAACTACTTCTCCTGCCCTTTCCTCCGAAGTGAACGCAGTTCAATCTACATCACAACCATCCGGGGGAAAGAAGAAAAACAATTGTGGTAAAAACAAAAAGAACCAGCAGGAGAACCCCAAGCCGCAACCCACCCAAAATGACCAGAAACCATGTTGAAAGGCTAAGTTTCCCTGCCTGATTTGTCAAGATGATCATTACACGCGTGACTGTCCCTACAAGGATGAAGTCAACAAGTTCGTTAAAGGATCCTCTCGCCCGGCAGTGCTAACTGACCCTTTCCCCCAACAACAATAGCAAATGGTTGCCCAAGAAACCCCACAAGGGGGAAACCCGACCAATCCTACCCATGGAGAGACGTCCACAAACCGCGAAATCCTAATGACGAGTAATGAAGAGGTTAATATCACCACTCGTTCAAAGACTTACGACGGCACTCCAAGTTCAAACAAACAACCTGACATAGCCAAAGGCAAATCTCCTGTTGAAGATCCGATTCCTATTCCCCCCCCTACCGGTCATATCCATATCGAGAGACCGCTTACGGACACAGTGCTATGCCCACCCAAGGGCACCATACAAAAGGAGACATTTAATCTGAATGCACGAGCTGCCCAAAACTACAACATTGTTGAGGATTTGGCTCAAGCACCTTGCGCCATGTCGACTCTCGAGGTTCTCCAACACTGCCCCACGTAGCGTAGAACCCTACTTTCAGCACTGGGGGCAATGGACCTAGATACTTCAAACTCCATCATGTTTAACTTGGAGCACGCCAAACCTAGGCTTTCTCACCAGTTAGCCTTCCAGGTTCACACAAAAATCCATGGAAATATCATCCACCGCACTGTGTTAGATGAAGGTGCTTCCACGTTGATTATGTCTTTGAACTGCTGGAGAGCCTTAGGCTCACCTGAAGTCACAACTTCTCCTACCACTCTCAGGGTGTTTGATGGACATGGTTTTCAACCTTATGGACTCATTCCCTCAATTGGTGTTGAACTGGGGGGTAAAAAAGTATTCGTACATATTGAAGTCGTAGATGCGCCATTAGACTACAATCTCCTACTTGGTCGGAACTGGTTTTACGCCATGACCGCCATAGCATCTACAGTCTTCCGGATTGTGCAATTTCCTCATGAAGGGAAAATTGTCACTATTGATCAGCTCGATTATTGTATCCCAGACTCCCACCAAAACTCCACCAACACCATCCCGTTATTGGATCAACCTCGGTACCGGTTCCAAGACATTGGTGTTGGTCTCATGAAGGATTCTTCCCTCATCGGAGTTTTCCCAGAGCTGGGAACCCCTGTTCAACTAGTTAACATGATTTCATCCAATGATTCATGGGTGATTCCGAGTCCCACTCAGATTGAAGACTACGGCAACTCTATGCCTCTCAACAGAAACCTCGCAGCCTATGACGCGATCCAATCAGCCACCAATTGGGTCGACTATTCTACTCATCATTCCGTGGCACAGCTCTCGGCTGAGACTCATCCATACCCACCACTCTTCGATCCTCTCAATTTGATTTTTCCCACAGACGAATCAATTATGGAGGTTATGTGCGGTGATGAGCCACCATGGGGAGATTTTCATCATCGATCTTCATTCCCCACCATTCAGCCACTTGAGCCTGATACAAAACCCAGCACTTCACTTAGGATGGTTGAAACCAAGTTCCCCACTTCCCTTGACAAGGTATTTTCCGAAGGAAACTTGGCCAATCTTATGGCAACCACTCCCATTGATATTTCAGTGAAGCCTGGTATCATGGAAAACGTACACATCGGCAAAACATGTACTCCCCTCGAAACGGAGTTCTATAGTGCCTACTTCAAAACTTTCCACGATGTTTTCGCTTGGATTTATGAAGAAATGCCAGGGATAGACCCCTTGATCGTGGTCCACGAAATTCCAACTTTCCCTGCCGCCCGACCTGTTCGGCAAAAGCTTCGACCCATCCATCCTCGTAAGACAACCGCCATTAAAGCAGAAGTTGAAAACTTTTTGCGTGCAGGTTTTATCTATCTTGTCCCATTGACAGAATGGGTATCCAACATCGTCCCCGTAGCCAAGAAACAGGGAACGATCAGAGTCTGTGTTGATTACCGTGATTTGAACAAAGCTTGTCCGAAGGACAACTACCCAACTCCGTTCATCGACCAGATCATCGATAACTGTGCCGGGAGTGTCATCTTTTCATTTATGGATGGCTTCTCTGGCTATAATCAGATCGATATCCTCCCAGCCGACCAACACAAAACGGCCTTTATCTGCCCTTGGGGGATTTTTGCATATCGAAAGTTACCTTTTGGCCTAAAAAATGCCAGGGCAACTTTCCAACGGGCGATGTCCTATGCATTTCATGACATCAAACATATTGTAGAACCATATCTTGATGACCTTCCCGCTCACTCTCGGACTCAGGAAGACCATCCAGACCACTTAAGTGCCATTTTCGAAAGATGCCGTCGCTACAATATACGTTTGAACCCGCATAAGTGCATCTTCTGTGTAGAAGCCGGAAAACTGTTGGGCTTCATAGTCTCCAAAGATGGGATACGTTTAGATCCCGCAAAGGTAGCAGCTATCTTAGCCCTGCCTTCACCTACCAATATTCCAGAACTTCAATGTTTGCAAGGGCATGCAAACTTTCTACGTCATTTCATCTGCAATCTGTCCGAGATAACAAAAGGCTACATGCGGCTTCTCAAGAAGAATGTTCCCTTTATCTAGGATGACGAAGCCCAACGCTCCTTTGACAATCTAAAGGCAGCCTTAACCAAAGATCCTGTGATTCAACCCCCCGATTACACACGGGACTACATTCTTTATCTCGCAGCCTCGACTTCCACCATCGGTATGGTGCTAGTCTAGGAAGACCAAAACGGCATAGAACATGTGGTATATTATCTTAGTAAGAGTCTTCTTGACTCCGAAACTTGCTATTCACATGTTGAAAAGCTGGCTCTGGCAATAGTATTTGTTGTCTGGAGATTCCGTCATTACATCTTACTCCGTCGGACCACCGTTATAGCCGACTTCAACCCAATGTATTATATCCTCACACATCAAGTACTTGGGGGCAAATACTCTCGTTGGATTGTCATCCTTCAAGAGATTGACTTGGAGTTTGTCAAGGCTAAGTCCAAGAAGTCTCTGGTCTTCGCGGAGTTGATTTGTAACTTGCCCCGTGCTGCTGAGCAACCCGAGCCCATCGATTCTCTTCCTGATGAATCGTTGTTCCTCATTAGCACGTCTGATCCATGGTACGGGGATATTATTTTATATCTCCAAACCCAACGCTTCCATCCCAACCTCACTCGCGATGAACGGAGACGCATCCGACATCATGCAAAATACTACATCATAGTCAACGATACTTTGTATTGACGTGGTGTCGATACTCTGAGAAAGGAGGGGTTCGTCCCAAAGTGGGTCCTTTGATGTTAAATTTTAACGAGCCCAAGGAAGGAAAGTTTGGTATTTTTTCGCATTTAGAGAGCCTGAAAAACTAAAGGAAGCTCCACAATGTACTTTTTCGTAAATTTAGTCCCTCGATCCCAAAAAAGTGTAAAACAATTCTCGAGAGAACTCTCCCAGCCGAGATTGACTGAGGTATACCTTTCTCGTAAATAGTCTAGACGGGCCGAAAAAGGGGTAACCTATCACCGAATAGACGACCTTTCAAATACTTTTACAAGTGTGAAAGAGTCAAGATCACTTGGCAATCTTTTCAATTTTAGGGAGTCTGAAAAGAGCTTAACTATGGACTCCAATGGTCTACTATCTTCGAAAATCCAAAATCCCACAAGCCTACATATCGTGTACATGCCGCAAAAGACAAAAAAAGAGATCATCTATGGAGATCTGGAAGACCTATCATGTCCCTCGTCAGATTCCTCTCGCTGCTGGTGATAACACACTACAGCACGAGCCACCCTACGAAGAAGTCGACCAATACAACTAGGCACACCCACAGTATGCCGCTGGAGATGTAAAGGGACGTCATCCATCCTCATAGCAGGGATACCATGAGTCAATCCCTGTAAGTTCCTCTCTATATCCCGGACTCCTCCTGCTTCATCTTCGTCCTCCTCCTCTTCTTCTGGAGCGGCTTGGCGATCAACACCACCGCGATGTAATGGCGAGTACCCAGCTGGTCTCTGTGGTCCACGGTCTGCGACATGCATACGAACATACATTAGAAGTCTTTTACACATTCCAAAAAAGCAATAAAAATTATATATTCAAAAATAAAAAATAAAACATATATCCATGAAAGTCATACCTGAGTTGTCCCAATCATCATCCTCTGGCAGTGCCAAGTCGATGTCCTCGTGAAAGTCTACCTTGGCATAGGGGTAGTCATCGATCATAACTATCTGCTCCTCGAGCCAGGAAAAGAAATCCTCACCAAAGGCTAAGTGCTGAGGTCCCCCGAGACGTCCCGCATAATCACTTCATCGAGCCATCCATGGCTCGGTCGGTGGACGGGGGGGATATATATCTGCGGGTGCAATAATGGCACCCTCGCCAAAAAGAAGGTGACTAGGATACTCCCATAGCCAAATTGAGAATTCTTTCCAACCCTACACTTGTGCACTTGTTCTTTGAGATTGGCCAACACTGCCTCACACCAGTTAAATACTATTTCCCCCATACACTCCGCTGCGAGATTCACTTGTGTACGGGACGCCTGATGCAGACCCACACTTCCTGCTACACGTGTGATGGTGAACAGTACAGTTTTTACAGGGAGTTCTATAACATCCTTTATGGCCACCTTCCCGCTTTTCTTACTCGAACCCTGACGGCAATACCGAGCAATCAAGTCATCTATACTCGTTTCCGAGGCTGTATATCCAGTAAAGTTCACCCGGGCCCCTCTTTTCGAGAGGCCCGTGATGAAATAAATATCCTCGAGTTGAATTTTGAGAACATGCTCTCCCACTCGGAAAGCTTGAATGTCAGGGTCCCACAATTGAATAAGATGAGTGAGAAGTTTGGGTTGCTGACGAATCCCTTTGGTCTTAAAGAACTTCAACAAACCACATTCTCTCAATGCGGTCACGGTCGGTAAGTGATTTTTAGCTTCCAAATCATCTAATTTGTGCTCTCTTTCTTTCCAGCTGACCATTTTGCTCCAAACAAGTTGCAAACTCCTGCAAAAGGTCAGGGAAAACATTTAGTAACTATTTAACAACTTAGTTTCAGCAAAAAATTTGAGAAAATTTGATTTTTTCATCTCAAAAATCGCCTTCATCGCGCCTGGGGCAAACTCTGCCGTGCGGTACTGTACAGTACCGTGCCTCGGTTTGGAACCACAGCGCGGTACTGTCTAACAGTACCGCGTTTCTCGATAGAGCCCCCACGCGGTACTGTGAAGGGCGATTTTTGCCCAGTAGGGCTCGCCCAAAAAATCATTTTTTCCTGCTGAAAGCAAATGATTCCTACATAAAATTAAAGAGAAGCTTGGGAGCTCTTACCTGGCGCAGACGGTTGTTGAAACGGTGTCCTGAAACTCCCGATATGGATCCTTGAAGTTTTTGCTCTCAAATGGGTAAAATCTCCTCTTTGGGTAAAAAACAAGTGAAATGGTAACTTTCTCCTTTTACCTATTTCTTTATATAGCATTTTCACCTATTTTTTAATTATTATTTTTAAGTGGTTAAAATAAAGCCCTTTTCACATTGCTAATATCCAGTTTTTTGAGCACTTATTGACAGGATCCCCGGTAAAAAGCGATATATTCACACTGGCGTTTATTCATGTTTTGACCTTCATTTTGAGCCTACTTTATCTTTTTCGTGCTCTGGATTAAAACTTGAAAAAGACATTTCGAGCCTACTTTATCTTTTTCGTGCTCTGGATTTAAAACTTGAAAAAGATTCCAAGCGCTTTTCACACCCATGTCGTGCTTGTCAAACTCAAGTAAATGGTGTCGAGTACGGTCAACTTTACTCATGCTCGTTAAACGATGAGGAAAGGATTATCCTGGTTGTATTTTATTCTTTTTTCGGACCAGAATAATTAAAAAATTACGAAAAAGACCATTGGAGTCCATAGTTAAACTCTTTTCAGACTCCCTAAAATTGAAAAGATTTCCAAGTGATCTTGACTCTTTCACACTTGTAAAAGTATTTGAAAGGTCGTCTATTCGGTGATAGGTTACCCCTTTTTCGACCCGTCTAGACTATTTACGAGAAAGGTATACCTCAGTCAATCTCGGTTGGGAGAGTTCTCTCAGGAATTGTTTTACACTTTTTTGGGGTCGAGGGACTAAATTTACGAAAAAGTACATTGTGGAGTTTCCTTTAAGTTTTTCAGGCTCTCTAAATGCGAAAAACTACCGAGCTTTCCTTCCTTGGGCTCGTTAAAATTTAACATCGAAGGACCCACTTTGGGACGAACCCCTCCTTTCTCATGTTCGTAAAACATGTGAGATTGGACTCATCTATGAAATGAGCTACACCGAGCATCTGTTATCCTCTTCAAGCTTGAAAAACAACAAAGAGGTACTCGTCTATCATGTCGGGGGAATATGGGGGAACAAGTCAAGTTTGCTTATGACAGCTTGTCAGTCATTACCTTTGAACATGGCATGTGTCTGTCTCTTGTCTATATTGGGTATTCATTTTTTACTGAGTTATGGTCATCATCCTGAGTCGTCTCCCTGGACACGAGCCTACTCATCCGGTGTCTATCCTCTGCTATCAATAATCCCTGCTGCCAAGTCCTGTTACATGCCGTTATATGTTCAAAGGGTTGCATTGTTCAAGTCATTCATTGTGTCAGGCCTCCGCTGTGTCAGTACATACTCCATTGTTTCGTCATCTTATCGTTCGTTCCGATTTCGTGTCGATGATGTGGGAATCATTATGGCCCACCTTCGACGAGTCCATTCCCGTCGACACCAAATCACTATCCAGGAATTGGACTTAGAGATCAACCATTAGTACCTTGGTACCTGCATGCCTCAATGGAAGGTTTCCTCGTGTTCGACAGTAGGTTCACATTATTGACCTCTGATCGAACGATCTCTCGAATGCTCGACATCAACTCATCTATTCGCATTTCATTGAGATGTACTCCAGATACCTTGGGGATCATCCTCATCATTGGTGATTTCCCTCGCATTTGTTAACGGTTCACATCATTGACCGGTAATCAAATGGTTTCTACCATGTTTGACTTCAACACCTTGTAATCACATGGCTAGATTCGTATCATTTGCGATCGGGTAGAAGACCCTGGGCGCACCTTTGTATCTTGATTGCGTCCAGGTTGCGATGGAGATGTCCTTTGTATTGTCACACAGATCCACTTATTGTATTGGTCGTGGCTGTGTCATTATTGTCTCATGGATATACGTTTGTTCATAGTAGCCATGATCTGTCCACACTATATGTCATCTCAGTACTCATGGATCTGCAATGTATTGGTCGGCAGCCATGCTTTCAGTCATTTGTTTTCGAGCATGGGGATGCCCGCCTCGGTGGTATATCTAACACTTTGTTTCTGTTCCAGCTCCTTGTTACTCTCCTCGATGCTATCTCTGCACAATATTCGTAAAGTCTTTCGGCCATCAGTTCCTTCTGACCTCACACTTTAGGGGGCATCTGTTATACCTCTATATTCCACAGTCTCGCATCTCCACCACAAACAGAGTTGACGACATTTCCCCTACTGTTTGAACCACCCAGAAGATGAGTAATCCTTGAAGGCAAATCCACCCTGTCAAGAATTAACCCAGCTGAGGCCTTATTTACCCACACTACCGCGCCTTGCTCAGTTATATATGCGCGGTAGTCCACACTACCGCGCTATGTTGTGTCCCCAGAACGCGGTACTACCACGTTATGCTCAGACCACAGGGCGCGGTACTCTTTTATTAGCCTTTTTTCCATGGCTTGTGGGATTTTGGATTTTTGAAGATAGTGGAATATTGGGGTCCCTGATTCGATCCCAACTCATTTTCTGTGATTAGAAACCTTGATCCACTTACCTCTCCTTAGATCCACCTATCTCTCTTGTTGGTTAACCCTACCATACACTATAAAAGAGAGGCATTCCATGGGAAAGAGGGAGGACTCTTGAGAGCATCAAACCTATGATCTTGCAGCATTGTGGAGATAGCTAGAGGAGGAAGCGCTTGGAGCTGGAGGACTAGCTTGGACATCAAGCAACCTTTGTAAGCATTCTTCAAGTTGTAATAAGATAACTTGTCTTGTTTTTCCCATTTCATGTGTATAGCATAAGTTCTTAGCATGGAATGTATCTAATCTAGATTTGAAACTAATCTTTACATTCAAGGTATTTGGAAGCTTATATGTTTGTTCTTTGGTTGATCTTAACAGGTTCTACATTGGAGCTTTGGATCAAGAGCTAGAAGCGGGACAAACGTCAGATTGAAAGGTGCGTCATATCTCTCATTGTTTCTAAATACATTTAATCTTGTTGTAAAAGTTAGTTAAGGAATTTCAAGGTAGCATTTGTTGTGTTTTGTTCTTAGCTTAGAGTTAGTGAAAGCCTGCTTTAAGTTAAGGGAATTTTGACTTATCCGTAGGGAAAAATTCCACCAAACACACATGCACAACCTAATAACCATATATCTTAGGTGGAGTGGATCCATATGCTAATAAACACATGTATGATTCTCAAGGAGAGGGTGAGTAAGGAAAGAGGAAGTAAACAAACACACAGTCAGTAATTATTAATTAATTATCTAATGCTTATGCATGTATGATGCATGATTGTTTAAATGGTTGCATACTAGACTCATAGGGAATTACTTAAGAGCATGTTGTAACTTAGGGCATTTGATTGTATTAGTGCGGTTTGGAGACTTCTATGTGGTGGCCACACATATAAATCTCTAAACGTCACAATAGTACTAGCTACCTATATACTATAGTATTTACTTGATTAATTGATTGAATAAGTATTGTATTTATTGCTTGAATATTATAACTTCGGGACGAAGTTTCTTGAAGGGGGGAAGTATGTAACAACCCTCATATACGAATATAGGGAATATTTGATATAATATGATATAATGTAATATAGTATAAGGTAAATAATAAAAAGAAACATGAAAAAGAAGTAACGGAAAGCAAGACGATGGCAGAGTGGGATGATAGCAAATAGAAACCCATTGCTCTTGATTAAATGATGCATTAACCCCATCATCCCAAATATGACCCATAAGAATTACACTGTGCATAGGAGAGACCATGATAAATAAAAAAATGTAGATGCATAGCTAGCCTACAACTCCATGCAAAACACTTCAGTCGCAGGAAGCAATGATGCATGCAATAGTTAACCCCTGAAGCAAATTTGCAATAGAACTCATCTATCACCCCAAATGAGCTCAACTCCCTAGCAGGAAGGAGTTTTCCCATAATCAAAGCACAGCAGGCATGAAACTAGAAAGGGAGTGTTATGCAGGCGATGAGATCGAAGGCAAGAGCTAAATGATTTTTCTTTTTTTCTTTTAACGTACATGGGATAGGATCTATGGGAGAATGAATTGAATATATGGTTCTTCGATTGCTCGTAGAGGGAGAATCAAAATTTGGTCATTTTGATGGGATTCAAAATCTCGATTCCCCTACTTCCTGTTAGATGTGATTGTATTGGTAAGTGTGTCGATTTTCAAAATATCTCACCCAAAGCAGTTTTAAATGGAACCAAAGATTCTGATTCATTGATAGCTTAGAATGATTTAGTTCAAAATTATGAGTTCATTAAATGAACCTAGAATCGACTAACAAAGCTCTTATCAATGAAGTTTCGCATCCAAGACTATACAATATTTGCAAGCTTTCAAGGAACCAACTAATCAAATCTGTAACAGAGTTAAATTGTGATTTGATTGATTTAAAAATTACTCTTAACCAGTTTGTCATAGCAGGGGTAGACAATTAACTTCATTCCTTCTTAATCATCTATAGACATATCTAGAATATAAGCTATTCTAAAAGGGTGTAATTGGATCTAATCTTCTTAAAGAAGCCTGCAATTTAATTTCTACTACTATCATTCAATAAGAAATATATGAGATGTATCCACCTACATAACAACTATAACATTTTTAATCAATGGATCCCATTCCATACAATGCATATTCATATTTGGGACAGCTATTTAACTCTTAAAGTTTTATTTACAGGTTTGGCGTAGAAATATCTACAACAATGTTCAAAAACTATATGATTCCTTTTGAATCCTCACAGTCCAGCTATAACCAATTTTGTGGTTCAAGAAAGCTACTAAATCAAGAAAGCCACTATAATATATCACCTTATTAATTAATATTAACTTGGAAAATCCCATAGGTCTTTAGGGTTTGAACAAAGCTCTGATACCAAATGTAGGAACTGTAAACTCATAAAAATAACAAGAAAAACAAATGACCAGCATGCAATAAAAGATCTGATAAATACAATGGACAAACAAATGACCAGCATGCAATAAAAGATCTAATAAATACAATGGACCTGATATCCTAAAGATTTATAAATCTAGTATACAACAAGAAGCAACATGCAATGAAAGATCTGTAACAAAAGAATACATACCTGGTTAGAAGACCTGGTGATTACCTTGATGGCTCTAAAATGTGCAACTGAAGGTGGGGGGATGACTCTCCACCTAACCAACCCTCAACCAAAAAGGCTGAGGCCCTCGAGCCCCCAACAATTAACCCTATGCCAGTGCTATCTTGCTTTCCTCTCCTCCAGAGTTCCTCTTCCAAGATGCCCAAAGACAAAAAAAAGACCCCCCTCTTCACTTCTTCTCCTCCTTTTATCTCCTCCTTCTCCCAATTTCTTAATTTCTTATTTAATTTATTTCTTTATGCAAAATTTGCTTTCCGTTACTTCTTTTTCATGTTTATTTTTAATATTTACCTTATACTATATTACATTATATCATATTATATCAAATATTCCCTATATTCGTATATGAGGGTTGTTACATAGTATCCCCTTATCCATTGTGGTTGCAACCAACTGCTATATATACTAAAATTGACAGCATCTTGATGCAAAAGCACATAGACAATTAGCACCACTTTATGAGAGAAAAGGTTGCTTGAAAAGATTTTGGCCTTCAGATTTCTACATCATAAACGGTGTCAATATATATTTTTACTTTAGTACTTCTTTGGATTATGTTTTAGTCTGATGGATACAATAAATTAGGCCAATGAGAATCATAAGTACAACTAGTAGCAACATACCATAGGAGGGAAATCTTTAAGCACCATCTATAATCCTAATGATTATACCATGCACTAACAAGTTACCATGGTTATGCTCATCCCAAAGCAACAATATTTATGTGTGCATGGTGGATGATGTTGGCCATGTAATGTTACCAAGACTACTTCTAAAAACCTAAATCAAAAGGAGTACATGTACTTACCAATAAATTCATGCTTAAGTAGGAGTGTTCAGTAGATAGTTTGTATCTAAGCACAATTTGACATAAGAGTCTAGATTTCAACTTGAAACTAACCTTCTTTTCTACAAACAAAGCCTTTGTAAGTCACCAACAAAAACTTGCTTTCCCTTCCTCCTTGTTTCTTCTCTAAGGGTGTCATTGTCACTTGATCAAGTGACAACTTTTCAACTTTATTTGCTAGATTACAACCAAATTATGAAACATATCCAACTAACTTATTGGTAGTTTTGAAACTATCAGCCTACTAGAATTTGGAGAGAGAGTCAATCCTACTATCTTTGTAATAATATTTTTACCTTATGTTGGAAGGATCGATCATATTGAGTCCATTATTCTTCTTTTCTCACATTCTTTGTTTTTTTGTAAAAATCATTGTAAGCTCTAGATTTTTGAAAGAAAATCAATAGAGGCCATGGAATAAGAATTTATAGTCCTCTAAAAGTGCCCTCGTTGTATGTAAATAACTTTTGAATTTATTTTATGATTAGGAAAACGGAATATTACAATTAATGAATTAATAATATTTAAGCAAGTTGTGTTGCTGTCCTTCCATTTTTTGTCTTATAATATGTTGAATGAATTCATGAATCTATGTTTGTGTGCATTCCCATTTAATTTTTTCTAATTAATTAATAGAGAAGTAGCATTGAACCTTGTCTTGTGGTTCATGTTCATTTTCCTTTCATCGTGAACAAAACTTGCACTATTTTTTTCAGAATTGTAGAGGCAAACATTATGCACCATCATGTCTCTTGCAACAAAATGAATCTAAGCTTCATAAATATATGTCTTTAGGATATCTAAGGGTTCACCCCCTTTTGGCCCAAGAATTGGTAGAATAGAGTAGAAAGGTGCTCTTGCACAATATGCCCTAGCCTTGGTCCATGTGAGAGCAAGTAAAATCTAGAGGACAACATATACAACGTATCTCAACATGTTTAAGAACATTTTTCAACCTTTTCTTAACCTCTACATTCTCAATAGGTGAAGGAATATATGAAAAATAATTTGGAAGTAAATAAACAAAAAGTAGATCAATGTTGCATTGGGCGATGCAAAGAATGATTAAACCTAAAGGTTCTTCAAAAAAATATGAATTGGAATCTTTACAACCAAAATATTTCAATGGGGGAGCTTCTCTATGTTGTATTTTTTGGCTTGCTATATTGAGATTGGTATGTTTTCCTACTATCTTTCCAAAAAGTAATTGAGTATTGGGAATTTCATGAGAATAGGTGAGTTTGTTTACTTTACAATATTTCTGAAGTTGATATGTGTTGTCCTTCATATCATAAAAATCATGTCAATCATGCTAAAATGGATCCCCAAGGATTAATGCATAACAATGCAATGGAGTGGCATCATGTGGGCATCATAGGAACACTATATTTGAAGGATCTAATGGAAAATGTGTATACATTTATTTTTACCAATTTGAAACTTGTAAATATTTAAACCAATTTTGGTGATAGGGAGTAGGATGGGATGATGCAGGGAGTTGTAAAAGAAAAACTACATTTTGATATATTCGGTTCTTATGACTAACATTATCAATGTTGAGAGAAACCAAGTGCTAATTTACTTATAAATTCTATGTTAAGAGGGCGTATTTTGCACTAATTGTATATTATTTGGTCATTATAATAAACTATGGGTTTAGAGTGATTGGATTAACAATTGCAATCTCTACATCTTTAGGTTATTTTTATCAATAGAATAATTGGACCTCTTACGATGATTATAGTACTTTTCTTTACTACCAAATGACGATGGTTGGATTGAACCTTATGACTATTCATTAGGGTTGGACAAAGTATTGGAGGTGGAACGGTGTTGGTGAATGAAAATGAACCTCTTAAACCTCACAAGATCACCAAGAAAAGAACCTAACAAGTTTGGGGTTGATGTGTCATTTTTTTAAAATCATTCAGGGTTGTCGAATATCCTACGTACATAAATATCATTCTGACAACATTGTTGCACTTCTGAAAACATATCTAGTCCGATATCTGACGAAGTCTGACAAAACTTGATGTCGGATGTCAATGTTAGCATTGTCAAATTTTCAACATTAGCATTGTTGAATTTTCAACATCAACTTTTTTGGATATTTGATGAATAGTCAACTAGAATGTTCAAAAAATTGGCGTAGATTATTCGAAGGATATCTCTTGAAAAACCTATATATGAATAAGTCTGTCGGATATCCGACAACGTTATACCGACGTTTATAAAAATCATTGTCATCGGATGTTAGACACATTGTTGTTGAAATTTAGACAAATTAGCCATCGGATTTTGGGTTCAAATATACCGGTGTGACCAAGCCATGTTAAACATGGCAAGGGAAAGTTTGAATCTATGTGGTAGGAACCATATGCTGTCAAACACTATCTCGATAAGGGGGCATACATCTTTTTCGATTCAAAAGGTCACCTCTTGAAGAACCCCCACAATGGGTTGTATCTCAAGATATTTTACACTTAATCTAACTAAACTCTGTATTCATTGTACTATATCTTTTCCCTTTTCATTTTATCCTTTTTCCAAAAAAGAGAATCATGGTTTGTTTCCTTGATCTTATCAGATATATTTTTATCCAGTCATGTACATCAGTTATGTTGACGGTGCAAGTACATACTGTTTGAATATCACCTCGGTTGCATGGGTACTTTATTCCCCATCACATGCCCTAATTCATAGCAGTGACACATGCGTAGGTGCATCCACTAATAATAAAGAAAAATAGGATGTTGTTATTGCTCTCTTGACCAATGCTCTACACCTGAGCATTCCTCACCTTCATGTTTACCTCAATTCCCAGCTACTTATTACACATTTGTATAATTGTTACTAGGTACGCGATCATTTCCTCTTTAGAAATTTCATGTGCTCTAAACAATTGGTTAGATTTTTTGAATCCATTATGTTCATTCATGTCCCTAGACGTCTCAACAATGTTTCATATCAAATGGCTAACGATATTCTAGAGTGGCACATCAATCATCAATAACAATGAAATAAACCATAATCTTGCATTTCATATCACTTTCCATACACATGTCAATAAAAAACACATCCATCATATAATAAAGATTATAAAAAAAATATAAAGTGTCACATCCACGTGCATATGTATATATATAAAAATAAAATGCATGTGTACAAAATCTAGTTGTGTCTACAACAAGGAGTCCCAACAACTCCATAAAATATCATAACTATATTGGTAAAAAATCCCCGTGCTCATAGCATGGAGAGAAAATCTCTAAGTCTGTCGGCTATTCATTAGAGTACTCGAAGGACTCATCCTCCATATTCTCCTTGATAGTATCACCATCATCCTTGAGTACATTTCCCCATGCCATCCCCCACATAGCCTTGACTGCTACGACAATATGGTTCATTATAGACCGTCACTCGCATGGTTCCTGGAAGCAGATAGTGATCATATCCTCATCAAGTTTCTTCCATATGTCATCCACTACACCCTCTAATAGATGCTCTGTGTCCAAACACAGTCCATCTAGTACCACCTTCGCACTCCTACATCATCACTGTGCATGGGGAGGAATTTCAATACCCTCAACTCTTTCGCGACATCTACGGTAACTTGTCAAAGGATTCGGTCTCACATATGCATACACATGTGACAAGTCATCAGTACCAATATGATATAAAAATATAGCTATCAATTATGCTAGTTTTGTAAACACAAATGTAATCACAATGCATACATACCATCTAGTCTCTAATCCTAGATAGGAGGGTCATGGGGAAGTTTAGGGTCTCCCCTAAAGTCCTTTTGTGGCCACAACAAATCCCCTGCATTTTCAACCAAAAATGAAGGGTTCTCCACTTAAAATCTCAAAGTCAATAATTGTCTTTCTTCGGTTCAATAGATCTTGGGTCAATGTCTTTTGGTTATGTTTTTATTGATCATTGTATGAAATATTTTAATTTCATCTCTAGTTCGATGCACATTCATAGCTTGCTAGTTGATATCCATTTGATTTAGTTCATTCCTTGATCTACCATGTCAATTTCACCATATCGGGATCATATCTTTCTTTTCATTTTTATATTAGGTTCAATATTTATTTTGTTCATACCTTCCAATGTTGATTAGATCTAATATTCATTTTTGCTTGATTAAATACTTTCTTAGATTCACAACATCGAGATGTTCACCTTGCGAAAGTTCCTTAATTTATTTTCATTTCCCAATGTTTCATTCCCGACATTGTTCAGGACGATGTTATGGACTTAACATGTGCCTTTAATTCCATTATAATATGTCCATTGGTCCATCACTACAAATTGATTTTATCGGAACTGGGCCACTTTACTTATATTACCTTTCCAACATTTTGATCTCGATGTTCCATGATGGATATCGGACGTCGGGTTGGAATTCTCATTGTTTGTTTGGATGGTCCCGTGTTTCCAGGACTGAGGTTTACTTATGATTGCATTGATCTATGGTTTGGATTCATTCATTTAGAGTTGAGTTTTCGAGATATTTTGGGTATATATTTAGTTTATTTTTGAGGTTTCATCATTATGATTTGATCTTTGGATATACCATTTTTTAGTCCCACATGATTCATGACTTCGCTCTATTTTTCACAGTATGATGAATGATGATTATCTTCTTTGTTTTTTTGGGATTTTGATACTTTATTTAGTTTTTCTTTGTATGATTCTGGACCTTGCATTTGTGTGGTATTTGAGTTTGAATGAGTCTTATTTATGTTTTTGCATATTTAGGACCCTATATTTTGTAAATAATTCTATTTCTTTTGCTTGATTTTGATTAATATTTTTAATGTTTTTTATAGCTAATTTGAACTAATTTAAATCATTTTATTCATGATCATGCTTTGGTTTTGATTAAAATAATTTATAATTTAAAAAAGGACCTTTTATTAATGAACTCACACAATTTAATTTTATGAAACCAACATTTTTAACAAAAAAACACATATATTTTAGCTTATTTAAATTTTAATCTCTCTAATGTTAATGTGATTTTGAGTTTCGATGATTTTTTTTGGAATTGTCGAGATTAAAATTGAATATTTACGAATGTGAAACATAAAAGCATTTGATCATGGATGACATTTTACTTTTAATAAGTTTAAATTGATATTCAAGATATAGAGTATCTATTATTTCTTTTTCTAAATTATAAGGAATGTTTTATTGTGCAAAATGAAATATTGTAATTAAATCTAAACAAGATATTATATTTTTGGTATTCCATTTTTAGAAAATGATTATATTGGAAATCTATTTTTAGAAAATGATTATATTGGAAATCTATTTGTTGTCCTTCCCACATTTTTGTTTTATTCTTATGGAAAAATATTCAGCATGGTCTCCAATATCTATTTGTTCCTTATGTTTTTATGCAAACCACTGTTTGAGACAAAGGCAATATAAACACATAATTTTTTATCCCTATGCATGTGGGATAATGAATTTAACATTCAAATCAATGATCACAATTCATTCAACAATAAAATCAACGACTACTAAGTGTTGACTTCCGGGAGCTATATCTTGAGTTTTAGAAGGCCAAATTAAGCCCAAGATAGCTCGTTTGAAAGTTGGGACGATGAAGAATGACCTGGGAAGATAATTATTACAAATCAAATATTTAAAACATCCCAAAAATGTGATTAAACAATAACCCACAAATTTACTAATATTTATTTGTTTTGGTTTTGATTTGATTTGTAATTAGATCTCACAAGGATTCAGAGTTGTTTTATTTTATTTGAGATGTTGTTTCTTATTTTTAATTTATGTTTTAAATTTTATAGGTGTGGCTTGGATTTTAAGGAATAAATATGAAGAATTTACATCCTGAATTTTGAGTAGACAATTATATGCCAAGTGGAAAGAAGCAGTGATCTTTAAACGTTATTTCTTGAGCGATGAAGATGATTCTGGATAATACGAGACATGCGTTTTGTGAAGAATGATCCCAATTAGCTGACTCACGAGTAGAATTCATGAAGGAGAATCCTTGGGTTTGGGAAATCAGTATCACACCCAAAAAACATTTATTTTGGTTAATAGTTGTAGGAGGAAATAAACGGCTACAAAAACTTGTTGCAAATCCATTCAGCTACAGAAAGTCTATAGTTGTGGCGGGAAGTTTTGGTTGCATAAATTATATTGCAGTGATGGAAAGTTTTGGTTGTGGAAAGTCTGTAGCGGTTGCAGAAAGTTTGTTTATTGCGGAAAGTATGTTTGACTGTAGAAAGTCTATTCAACTGCGGAAAGTATGTTCTGCTGTGGAAAGTCTGTTCGGTTGTGGAAATCCTATAGATTATATTTCACGATTACAGAAT
Source organism: Larix kaempferi (assembly GCA_027924585.1). Classification (NCBI taxonomy): domain Eukaryota; kingdom Viridiplantae; phylum Streptophyta; class Pinopsida; order Pinales; family Pinaceae; genus Larix; species Larix kaempferi. The sequence continues at coordinate 13,670,102 of BSBM01001530.1, forward strand.
ACACGGATTTTGGATTAGATCAGATATGCACGTGGAGTGAGGTGACATAATCAAATATAAACATATGATTTGGAAAAAAATTCATTGGTGGAATTCGTTGGAGGAGGAACAGTTACAACTATCCACCTTCCCCATGGGAAAATGAAGAGACATAGGAAATGTTGAGATATTGTAACTTCTAAGAATATTATATTTGTACTTTATTATTCCGGAGATGTTTCATTCCTCCGTGAAGATCTTATTGTATATCCGGAGATGTTTATTCCTCCATTGGAATGTGGTAACTTGGGTTATTAGACTTCCCTAGTGGGGGTCGGCCCTGTATGTGTTATGTGGGTCAAAGGGTTGTTAGGCCACCCTAGTGGGGTCAGCCCAGTCAGTTGTAGTGGGGTGTTTAACCCAGTGGTAAAGTTGGGGCCGACCTAGTTAATATAAAATACAAGTCGGAGATGTGTATAAATAGAGGAGGTGTGTTCCTCATTATACACACACTTCCCTCACTTAGAATGTAGCGCACTTGTGGAGGAGAGGTCTGCTATGGTGGAGGAGGAGATCATGTCTTTGGTTTGCATATTTGTATATTGTTGGTCATCTATATTGAGGAACCTTTGCTGGGTTTTGCACCCCATGAGGGTTTCCCAGGATAAATCTATGTCTCTTGTGTTTATGCTGTGCTTGTTGTTTCTTCAGTGATCCTGTATATGCTATTATTGTGAAATGGAATGTAATGCTACTATTTTCTGTCTTAGCATATTAAATCTTAACAGGAAATAATAAAAAAGGGGAATTTTGAAGGAGAAGAGTTCAGTTTGAAGGAAGTAAGGAAGGGTAGTGCTTGCTTTGCAGGTGGGTATATAGTTCATCCTGTCTTAACTCGGTTCAACAACAAACAAAAGGAGTCAATTCGGATCACTATAGAAGGTTAAATTTGGATTGGAAATAAATTTATGTTGTAAGCAAAGTACATAAAACTGCTATTTTCTTCTTGCATTATATGTGGGATGATAAATGTAAATAAAGAAAGCATTACACTCTTGCTCTGAAATTTTTGTTGGTTCAAATTTAGTGATTCTATTGCATGCTGAGTTTCTGTTATTTGTTATTTAATTAAGAAATATTCATAGATGTGCACCTGATGGGAAGTGGAAACCTATAAGCCCTGTTGAAGAGAGTTGCATGCTACAGGACTGCATCAAGTGGTATCAGAGCTAGGTTCAACTCTGGGTTATGAAGACTGGAAACAAAAAATGGTAGAACAAAGGTTCAGTTCTGGGTAGAGATGAATTATAGAGTTATCAAAGAGCTATTTAGCTCTTGTTGAATTGGTTCCTTGAGAAATTATTCCTTGTAGATATTGTGGTTGTATGAGATCCGAGTGATGATTTTTTCAACAAGTATGATTGCTGGAACGGGAGGTCGTGGGAGATAATCTTGGTAAGGCACTTTGTAACTAGTAGTTTGATTTTAAGACTACAAAGTGAGCGTGTGAAGAGACAACCACAAAGAGAAATGGCCTAGAGAGGTGAGAGAAGCCAAGGGAACTACATAACCACTAGACTGGAAGAATTAAGACAGTCAAGAGCGATTGTGGAGAAGATTGGAAAACAATAGGATTTTGTAAGTGACAATTTGTAGAGAAGAAAAAAATATAATAATTTTACAATTTGATGGTAAGAATGGGTAAGAAATGAACCCTGAGAGATGATGAAATGACCAGAATAAGATAATTGATGGACATGCTCGAGAGCCTAGCAAGAATACCTAGGAAAAAGAAGACAACAGAGGATAAAAGGTTAGATAAGTATTGGATAGACTTCTTAAAAGGGAGACTGGATGCTTTGGAAAGAAAGTCAAGGAGGAAGCTTGTACATTTGAATTTTGAAGGTCAAGAAAAGTATGGGAATCAGAAAATACAGCAGTCTGCATTGGAGAATGTGGGCGGTCGGTATGCAAAACCCCCAAGGATTGAATAGGTTAATAAGGATGAAGAAAACTCCAGTTTGAGCTTTGGTGAAAGTGATATAAAGAGAGATGAAGGATTATATGTTGGCTTGAAGAAGAAGAAAATAAGGAAGAATGTGTACCATAAATGCCAAGCATATTGGATGAAGAGGCATGGAGAACTGAATCTCAGCCAAAAACTCAAGAATTCCTTGTATCATGTGATGGTTTTGTTGTTTTTGCTGGTGTAAAAGAAAGTAATGAAGAGGATGAATTTTTAGACAATGAGGTTGCTGATAATACAAGTATCGAAGAGGAAATTAATAAAGGTGATATTTCATGTCATAAAAGGGATGAAGATGCCTAGAAGAATGTTGCTGAAGATAACCTTACAAGTTATGAAGATTCATATGATAGGGAGAAAATGACTATCCAAGAGTGCCCAAGTGAAGAGATTGAGTTCAAATTTGTTGGAGTCCAAGGAGAAATGGAGAAAGAATTTGCAGCAGAATGTTGGATTCCAAGTTATGAAAATGGTGTTGGAAATGACCTTAAATTCCTTGTCGATGATCAAATTAGAAAATAAATTGTCCATGGGGAAAATGGGAAGTGTAACCATGTGGAAGATGAACTCCAGGAAGATGAAGCAGATAACCATACACAACTTGGAAAAGGAATTGTGACAAGATTCAACACTATAAAGAATATCTCAGAAGAAGTTGAAGAATACCCATTGCATCAAGGCAATTGGAGAGTGCAACAATTGAAGGAACGAGAAGATGGTGAATATAAAGGCATGTTTAGATTTGAATACATTGTCCAAAGAAATTTTTTTCGAAGAATGCTTGTTGTTGAAGGTATGTCTTCAATATCATTGTCTGATTTGATAGCATATGGAAAAGAAAAAAGGAATGTTGCATGGGAAGAAAGGACTTGGAGCAGAAAGAAACAGAGATGGAAATGTTATGAGATGACGAAACACATAAATGGAATACATAAGTACAATAGTATCGAGTTGGGTGAAAATAATGCAACAACATTTGGCATTATTGAGTGGATAATAGCTTTGTTGGATTGGAATCGTGTAACGTACCCATCCATCCATCCAAGGCAAGGGAGGGAACATGATGCCAATCTCTGGGGATTTCACATAAAACTCAGCCCATTCATTATATTCACATCCATAAATTAAATGTGTGTAGATGCAATTCAACTAAACATGCATAGCAGAATAAAACATATTCATCCACACACTCTTCATATGCATTCAACATATCAATAACAGTCATTAATTTAAGCATTGCAGAAGTAGATACATAGACAGAAAACACTTATCTTCATTGTGCAATTGTCCCAAAGCAACTAGCTATGCCACTGTAACATTCCACCCAACCGTAGGCTCTTCGACGGCATATACTCAGTCCGTCCGAAGGCCACCACCGAGATGGGCATGATTCTTACAAGGAAAAGGGGACATTCAGCTCATACATAGCCAATTAAGCATTTCATTTGAGCCAAGCCAGTCCATAGCTGGGTTTATCAGGCTACATCAGAACCATGGATGCTTGCACTCAAGCTCAATCCAAAACAATGGAGACCCATAACCCATACCCCCACATACTCTTTTCTCACACAACAAGCACAATCATTGGGAAGGGATACACATTTAACAATGGGATTTATAACAGGATGGTCATGGGTTTTCCCCAATTCGTTTCCAGCCAAAAACGGATTATGGAATGGGGAAAAACACTCACATGGAGGAAAACGATTTCTTCCCCAACTAACTGAGCATTCAACAGCCAAAAGATCTCCATGGAACTCCTAGTTTGATTCCCCTTCTTCCCCACTGGTATACAACACAAAAACGCTCTTCTCCTAGCTGAGAATGAAGGAAAACACATAAGTTCCATGGGGAAAAATGCCCAGCAAGCTCCTAACTCGAGAGAGAGCCCAACTGGTTGATGGATAATGGCTTGGGGAGCAATTCATGGCTCTTTTCTTGCCCAAGAAGCAAAAATGTGATTTCCCATGCATGGTGTCTTTCCCATACCCGAATTTGGACAGCCATACCTCCCATTCCCCAAGGCATTAACTACCTCAACCAACTCTTGGAAGAAATCAATGATTTGGTACAAAAGTCAACATGGGTAGTTGAGGGTTTGATGGGTTCTCTCATTGAAACTTGGCTTGACTTGATTGGCTCCAAGGGTTTGAATGTTTTCCCTCCCAATTCCTTGTAAAATCATGCCCCCGTCTCTTATTGCATTGCATAGCTAGTTGTGGGTATTTTATTTAAAATGCATATTTACATGATGTTTGAAATTCCAATGTGCCTGGCTAGCACGCAAACCATATGCATCAATAAATCGATGGCGGGGCCTTGGCCTTGAGCTCCTCACCATGATTTTATAACAATATTACATCATTTACATTTTAATGCAATAGGGTCAAGATGGGGACGTTACATACCCCTCCCCTTGGAATAACACCGTCCTCGATGTTCCAATTCTTAGGAATAAATACCCACTTTACACATGCTTCAAAATTCACAATGGTGGCAGGTCTGTCCTGCATTTCATCTCTTGAATTTGAACTTTCAGGATCAAGGCCTTTGGTTTCCTCAAGCTGCTCCTGCTGGATTGGATCTTCCAACTCTACAGGTTGGCATTGCTCCAGAGCAATCCCTTCCTTTTCTTTACCTTCCAATTGATCTACAAGTCTGGAATTTCACAGCTGTCACCTTTCTTGTTGTCCTGACAACTATTTGAGGAATATTTTCAACCAAAACAATTATCTTTTGGTCTACTACCATGATCAATGTGTACAACTGGCCCACACTATTCTCACTAGCAACACTTGGCTAGTAATAGCTGCAAACAATGGCTTTCATTGTCTCACCTGTGAGACTCGTCATGGCAATACCTGTTAGGACAAGCATAACACAATATTAAAATTAGTCAATTATTTTTCCAATTGACTTGGAACGTCCATGCTTTACTCATGAGACTTCCACATATTTCATGCTTTCCCACATACACATGAAATCATTCATGTTCATCCTTTCTCAAAAAAAAAAACTATTTCAGCATTCACAATTCATTTCAAGCAATTAAACACAATTTGTTTTCATCTATGACATGCACTCAACAATCTTTTGTTTCTAAGATGCATCATTCGAAAGGAAAGAGAAGATTAAGAGTCTCCCCCTCTTAGTCTTGTTCCAATCTGGAGCCACACCATCACTTGTGGTTCTATGTTTCTTAACCTCTTTCACTTCAATGTGAATGCTTGACTTGCCCTTTCTTGGCTATGACACTTAGTGTCTAAGTTCTGTCTAATGCCTTTCAACTAGGGAACCCTTCCCCATTGTTGCTTACAGAACCTTTGGCTGCTAGGACCCACACTACACTAGCACCATCTTTCATTACTGCTCATACTAAGCTCTCTTTAGGAGGGTCATATGTCCACATGCATCCCTATGATGCCTTCATAGTCCTTGCTTCCAACAATACCTACACTCAAACATTGAATCAATTCACATACTTAGTTTATTTTCATGGGGTTTATCTCCAAACGAGAATTTAAGAAATCATAACTGAATCATATACACACGTATATTCATATTAAATAAGCAAGAAGCTGCAAGATAACCAAATACTTATCTGCATTGGATGTCTTCACTTTATCCCACAGGATCCTTCTTTGCTTTACAAGCCTTGGATTTCTTGTGGATACAATAATGAATGTTGGGCTAGCACACAGGCTACTCCTCAACCATTCGAATAGGCAATGCCAGGCCAATACGTTGACTGGGTTTTATCAATCAATTAAGGAATGTTTGGCCAGCACACCAGCTGTTCCACAACATCAAGTGGTTAATTTTTCCACCAACTATTCTCTAAATTTATCGAGCATCAGTTACTCTCTGGATTTACCAAGAATTTTATAGTGCACGACCAATTACTCTTTGGTTCACCAAGAATTTTATAGTGCACAACCAGTTACTCTCTGGCTTACCAAGCGTTTGTGGCTCTTTCAAGGTCCTTACTTCCTGCAATGGCCAAGGTTTCCAACAAAGAAACTACAATGTATTATCTTGGTTGTCATAAGAATTATACTTGAAATCTTCATTATTCCAAACAAGAAATAAATGAAAATGAATACTTATATGTATTGTGCATTTTCCTCGCTAATCCACAAGTTTCCTTCTCTACTTTACAAGCCTCGGATCACCTGTGGGGTGGACACTTGGCCAACACACATGCTGCTCCACAACATCATCCGAATAGGAAATGCCAAGCCAGTACGTCGACTGGGTTGATCAGGCATCCCAAAAATCAGTATGCTAAGCCAGTATGCCGACTGGATTTATCAAGCATTTCAAAAATCAATATGCTAAGCCAATATGCCAACTGGGTTTATCAAACATTTCAAAAATCAGTATGTTAAGCCAGTACACCGACTGGGTTTATCAAGCATACAATAACCATTTCCAAGCCAGTTCTCCGACTGGGTTTGTCAGGAAATAACACCCTTCACCAATACCTCCAGAACATGCAAATAACCAATGCCAAGCCAGTACATTGACTGGGTTTATCAGGCATCAATTTAACAACATGCCAAGCCAGTACACCGACTGGGTTTATCAAGCATCCAGTAACCCTTCACCACAACACCCAAATAACCAATGCCAAGCCAGTCCACCGACTGGGTTTATCAGGCATACAACAACCATTGTCAAGCCATTACATCGACTGCATTTATCAGGCAATATGAACAACATAATATGATTACGTGACTCATCCTCTTATGCAACCAGTGGTTCCCTCTAGGAACTCCATAGGTGACTCACTTGACTGCAGGCTAGCATGGCCCCACAATACCCACTCACACTACACAAGGATGATACCCCTTTTCTGCAACACAGCTCCTTGGGGCTATACATCTCTTCTAGTGTCCTTTAGTGTGAGCGTAGAAAGGTTACCACTGCCCATACAGTCCTCTTGAGCACTCTTTCTTCACTTTGCCTCTTACGTGCAACACCAAATTGCATCTGTGTAAGATGATAGCACAAGAAGGATAAGCAGACTCATCAGTATTGCTGCTCTAAAATTGTAACCATATTTCATAACATTCAATATCAAGTATTGAAACACCAGGAATGCGTCCATTCCCTTAGGGTGTAGTCAATATTGAAAACCCTAACATAACCCATCACCCTAAAGGTATGCATCCCTTTCCGATGTGAACCATGTAGGCCTTAGTCCCACTCAAGCAGTCTGAAATAATAATGAAATAATAAAACATGCTCTGCATATTAAATCTAATAACCAACATGTATATCCTCAGTTAGGGTTACCGAATACTCATTCGTTTCACATATGTATCTTTCCTTGATTAGCGAAGAATGGGGATCCCTTCTCTGAGTCAACGGTACTTCGGTTTGCCACCCCATTATTTCCATGTTTCATAACTCACACATGTCTTCTTGGCATAATTTCACCCTCTCACTCACATGCAGTGCAACTGAGGTGTTATCGAAATTTATAATGGTGTTTCACCCAAAACCCATTTCCAAGGCATGGGATCCTTCCCATCTAGTTTGGCTTCTGCAGGCCATCACACATGGTCTTCCTGCAATGTGTCATCCTGGCACACTTATCAAATAGCCAAACAGTCAACAACATTTAACAATAAATTCAAATCAAATTGCTTCATAACCAATCAACGGCACTAATAATTAAATTCAACATGAATTTACAATTCTGTCTCCTACAAAAATTGATTTGCTTAGCAATGAGGCTATCCTCATATTGTTTGGCTCTCGTAAGTGGTATCACTCTATACATTATGGTTTCACCTTTGCTACCATACATGAACATCCACCTACAACATGTCCTCCTGACACACTTCTATATAAGCCAAACAGTTATTAGCAATCATTAGCAAAATTTCAAATCTGAAATTTACAAATCTATTTTCCTACAAAAATTAGATTTGCAACCACAAGACTATTCTCATAAAATTTAATCAGACAATTTTCAGATTTGTTTCATGCATAAGTTACAACCATGAGAACCTTCTCATAACCTTTGGCTTCTGCACATGGTAGATCTCGATCTTTACTATGGACTTATCCTCATTGCCATACGTAAGACTTTTCTACCTGAAAACTGAAACTTCAATTAGCCAAACACGTTGTGAGTATCTATGCATATAATCCTTCCATTGCCACAACAGTCACTGAAGTGATCTCAGAATTATAACACTCAATAATTCAAACACCTTCATCTGTTAACATTTGAAATGCAATGAAATATATACATTTCTATATATGCATCATTATCACAATAAAATTGCAAGACACAGTCACACTATCCATGCAATTTAAATAAACTGTAAATACTCAATACTTCATATTCCATGCAACTCTGTCCTTCCAATAGAGTGCTCTGGTAGCCCATCACATGTCTACCTTCTTCATGCAGTCTTTCTCCTGCATTCATAGCAGCTCATGAAATGGTCTCGGGGTTATCAATAGTTCACCATTTCATCTATTATCTAACTGCATTGAAACATATATATGTTACACCCATGCATTCACACAATGCATCTCAACATGTGCACCCACACATATGCATGCACATTCACAACATTTACATAATCCCTCAATACAACCTTGCATTAATCCATGAATACTAGGCATTTCAACATATTATGGCCTAACCATGCCTATCTCATATGGCATACACTACAACAAGACCATAAGTCATCACTTGCTTTGGTTGCTAAACTCACAACCAACATACACAAACGGTATGGTATAATTTCATATGAATGCACTATAGGGTGTAAGGCTCCTTGCCTTCACTTACCCATACCTGACCATACTTGGTAGGTTGGCATTCACCTTCAGGCACCAAATCAACATAGTTTAAACATAGCTGAAGGGATCTTACCAAATCCTCTTTCAACATTCATGCAATTAAGCATAATTAACCATTACCTGCACGGCTGTTATTAACATCGCTTGATGTTACCTGATCAGTTGGCCTCTTACCAATGCTACACAGTCTTTTTTCCAACGTCATGATCATAGATTTGTTGCGCCATCCTTTCCTCATAAGGTTTTTGGTCATATGCAACAACATCATCCACATCCTTAGCCATGCTTCGGTTTTCTTTGGTCCTACAACCCATGCGAACACAACTAATTATTAGCAACCATAATCATTATCTTAAGTGGCTCATTGCATATGTAAATCCTTACTTTTTACCAATATGCAATATCATATACATGCAAAAACATTTTTACATGCACTATGCAATGTTTACTTATATGCCATCTAGTGCATATTCATCTCATTTATCTAATCTCTTGCATTCTCAAACATGCTTCTATGGTCTGGTTCCTACAACATTAGTTATCATCAACCATAGGCAATACCATTAGTGGGCTATTGCATGTGTAACTTCACTGTTTTATAAATATGCAATATCATGCTCATGCATAAGCAATTCACATGCATTATGCAATGACTCTTTAATCATGCCCACTAATTCATATGCATTATTCTCTTGCATTTCCAACATCCCTATGCCATAATTTCCAGTATGTAAAACTCAGGAAATAAAAACACAATAGCAAGAGAGGAGTTAAGGAATTCTCCCTTTCCAATTCCTCATTATGACATGGAGTCCCTCATCTACATCATAGTTGATCATTTTCTTGGCTTTCCTACCAAGCATACAAGTAATCATTAGCTATGATCTTCTCATGAATTAGAAATTCAACATATACCTACATGTAATCATTCATTCTTGATACTTTCCAGATATGCAATTCTTATGCTATAAATGGAAATAGTTTAAGGTGAGGAATTTCCCTCTTATCAACATTGCCTTGCTGCTCCCATTGCTCCTCTGCAATGCATATTACAGCCAATTACTCTTAATAAGGCTTCCACAAACCTTCCATGCAATTCCTGCTTCTCATCCCAAGAATGCATTTCACATAATCTTTTAATGACTGTCTCCGGGGGACGACGGGGGTCAAGGGGGCAAGTCGAGGGCAGCGCCCTCGTTTTCTTTTCTTTTTTTTGTAAATCCTTCGATTTCGCGCAATCTGGTACATAAGTTCCATGTCATTTTTCAACTTTCGGCACCTGAAAAATCTCCTTGGAAAACAACTAAAATTCCCTGTTTCGGAGCAACTCACCGAGTTCTTCCGACCTGTTGCGGATCAACTCACTGAGTTCTACCGGTTGGCGGACTCGTTTGTCTTTTCCACCATTTCAGACCAACTCTTCGAGTTCTTCCGCTGTTGCGGACAAACTCGCCAAGTCCTTCCACTGAAAGGCACTTAGAAAAATTTTCGGACCAACTTGCCAAGTCCTTCTACTGTTTCGGACCAACTCACTGAGTTCTTCCAAAATTTTCTCTTGGACACCGAAAAAAACTTAGAAAAAAAATATTCCGCCGTTTCAGACCATCTCACCGACTTCTTCCGTTGTTGCGGGCCAACTTGCTGAGTTCGGCCGCTGAAAACACTTAGAAAAATTTTGAAAACTTTCTTCCTTTCCCCGGGCACTTCCGCAACTTTGTCAACACAACTCGTCGAGTTCTTCCGCCGTTTCGGCTCCACTTGGCGAGTTTCGCCGAAATTTGTCCATCCTTTTTCGACGAACTTTGTTAATTTTCTGCCGACTGCTTCGGCCCAACTCGCTAACTTGATCCGACCATTTCGGCAGAACTCGGAATCTTGCGTCGAAACCATCTTAGCATAAAAACTCAAAAACACTTAGAAAATTTCAAATTTCCAAATTTTTTTCTGAAATTTTCTTAATGATTACTGCTGAGCAAGAAGCATACTTACCTCTGCAAGTTGTGATAGGTAACCCATGAAGGCCCAATGCTGCAACCAGCAGCTCTGATACCATTCTGTAACGTACCCACCCATCCATCCATGGCAAGGGAGGGAACATGATGCCAATCTGTGGGGCTTTCACATAAAACTCGGCCCATTCATTAGATTCACATCCATAAATTAAATGTGTGCAGATACAATTCAGTTAAACATGCACAGCGGAATAAAACATATTCATCCACACACTCTTCATATGCATTCAACATATCAATAACAGTCATTAATTTAAGCATTGTAGAAGTAGATACATAGACAGAAAACACTTATCTTCGTTGTGCAATTGTCCCAAAGCAACTAGCTATGCCGCTGCAACATTCCACCCAACCATAGGCTCTTCAACGGCATATACTCAGTCCGTCCGAAGGCCACCCCCGAGCTGGACATGATTCTTACCAGGAAAAGGGGACATTCAGCTCATATACAGCTAATTAAGCATTTCATTTGAGCCAAGCCAGTCCATAGCTGGGTTTATCAGGCTACATCAGAACCATGGATGCTTGCACTCAAGCTCAATCCAAAACAATGGAGACCCATAACCCATACCCCAACATACTCTTTTCTCACACAACAAGCACAATCATTGGGAAGGGATACACATTTAACAATGGGATTTACAATAGGATGGTCATGGGTTTTCCCCAATTCGTTTCTAGCCAAAAATGGATTATGGAATGGGGAAAAACACTCACATGGAGGAAAACGATTTCTTCCCCAACTAACTAAGCATTCAGCAGCCAAACGATCTCCATGGAACCCCTAGTATGATTCCCCTTCTTCCCCACTGGTATACAACACAAAAACGCTCTTCTCCCAGCTGAGAATGAAGGAAAACACATAAGTTCCATGGGGAAAAACGCCCAGCAAGCTCCTAACTCGAGAGAGAGACCAACTGGTTGATGGATAATGGCTTGGGGAGCAATTCATGGCTCTTTTCTTACCCAAGCAAAAATGAAATTTCCCATGCAGGGTGGCTTGCCCATACCTGAATTTGGACAACCATACCTCCCATTCCCCAAGGCATTAACTACCTCAACCAACTCTTGGAAGAAATCAATGATTGGGTACAAAAGTCAACATGGATAGTTGAGGGTTTGATGGGTTCTCTCATTGAAACTTGGCTTGACTTGATTGGCTCCAAGGGTTTGAATGTTTTCCCTCCCAATTCCTTGTAAAATCATGCCCCCATCTCTTATTGCATTGCATAGCTAGTTGTGGGTATTTTATTTAAAATGCATATTTACATGATGTTTGAAATTCCAATGTGCCTGGCTAGCACGCAAACCATATGCATCAATAAATCGATGGCGGGGCCTTGGACTTGAGCTCCTCACCATGATTTTATAACAATATTACATCATTTACATTTTAATGCAATAGGGTCAAGATGGGGATGTTACAAATCGGTGTGAGGATGTTACCAATGTGATGGGAAAGTGTCTATCTCATAGGAGGAAAGAAAAGTGGAAGAAGAATTAGCTTCAGAAAAGGAAAATTACAACAACAAAACAAATTCTGGATGGTTGTCACGCATGCCATGGGGAGTGGAACTATTGTTTTCCCTAACATATTTGATATTATATTTGCAGGTGCAGGGAAAGCATGCGAAGGTACACATGGAAATAGAGGATTTGATGGAATCTCATGGTAAATGTGAAGCTGGAGATTATGTGAGAATTCATATTCTCATAGAAGAATCACAAGATGGACAGGATATTTTTGTTCCAAAGGAAATGGAAGCACATCAGCCTAATAAATGGGAAATTTCAGATCTCTTAAAGGATACTAATCTACGAGTGAGAAGAACCAATGAGGAAGCCCAACATTATGAAGGATTGATCACGGATGAAAGAGATATGTTTGATCTCAGTTGTACGTGGAAACTCAATGTTGAAAGATTTATATTAAAGGTGGAAGAGGAGAGTGGGTTTGTTGTAGGTGTATTTATTAAAGAAGCATGTTGTGAGGTTGACATGATAAGAGTGACTGAGAAGATGATAGCCCAAATGGTCCTTACTTTGGGTTTCTCCATTGGAATGAGAGCTTGCCTGAGAAGTAGGAATACCATGCTAGAGATGAACGTGTTGGTTAAAAACAAACAAGCAATGCCTATGAAGCACTTATTGGACAATTATGAAATTGAATTAGAATGTGTATTACAGATTGTTGATATTTTGCTTCTGATATCTGTAAATAATTTGTGTGCAAAGAATGTATTGGAGGGTGTGGCTAAAGGATCTCATATTCAAGAGAAATTTTGTGTAGTGGCTATAAAAATGAGGTCTAGATAAGGAAAAGAGCATGTAAGGGATCTTTTACTTGCAAAAACTGCTGAGGAAATTCTCCAAGTTGATTTGGAGGTAAGATGCTTTATTCTAATGCTGGAGAGAAATCCTGAAGTTGCAGGGTCTGAGCATGTGTTTGGAATGGCATTGCTTATGGATGATAAGGATGTTGCAGAAGGAATGTCTGAAGATGTCATAAATGGTGTGGTTTTGGAAGGATTTCAAAAGGCCAGGACTATAATGGTTGGTTGTTTTGCAGGAAGCACAATGGGATGGAAGGTTGAATGTGTGTAGGATGATGAATGCTTGAGGATTGTTACCAAGGAATCCATGGAGATGGAAGATACACACCTTATTTCCAGTGTAGAAGAATATATCAAGCAAGTGGAAGCCACACTTAATGATAAGATTTGTCAGAGGGATCAAATTTTGATGGAAGTCTGTTGTTAGATTGGGGAATGTGTAGCAGAAAGGAAGGATATAGATGCCCTGAGAAGATTTCCTTTGGTGATAGAGAGGACCTTGTATTATGTGCAAATGGTATCTAACACTTTGGTAGATACAAGGGATTATACAAATGACGATGGAAAGGATGTTTTTCATAAGGACCTATAGGAAGAAGATGCAAATGTGGATCCTCATGTGAAACTGAGTGCATTTGGAAGTGACCAAAGCAGTCTAGGAAATGGGAAGAGCATGGCCCTAAAGATGGAAATGGAAGTTGGATCATATGATACGTTTGAAAAAAATGTTAAGGTAAATCCTTTGCAATGAATGTTTTTGTTGTTGAGAAGCATAATGGAATGTTGGATTTGGGAACACATTTTATTGTGAATTCTAATTTTGATTTGGAGTTGGGGTATGATATTGACACCATGAGTTTTAAATACATGCAAAATAGATGTCCTGAGGATGTTGGTCTTTATGGCACTGACAGAAGTGTTTCATTCCAAGAGAAGAACACAAGGGATTAATAGCTCATGTTGCTCATCATATTACAGTAGGAGGACGGGGAGGCAGTATGCCCTGTTCGGTATGGATTTTTGAAGAATGTAATCCTTGTTGGGCACGAGTCCTAGAAGAGTATAAGCCCCATTGGTTTTGTAGAGAAGTTGTGGAAAAAGAGGAAAAATAAACAAAGGGGGGGATTTTCCTGAACTCATTCAATAGGATGCTCAATGTTTCTTACCAAGAGTGTCTGATGCAGGAGCATCCTTGGGTTTGGGAAATCAGTATCACACCCCAAAAATATTTATTTTGGCTAATAGTTGTAGGAGGAAATAAACGGCTACGGACACCTATTGTGAATCCGTTCGGTTGCGGAAAGTCTGTAGTGGCGGCGGAAATTCTCGGTTGCAGAAAGTCTGTAGCGAATGTGGAAAGTCTCCATTGCGGAAAGTCTGTTTGATTGTGGAAAGTATGTTTGGCTATGGAAAGTCTGTTTGGCTGTGGAAATCCATTAGATTATAGTTTGCGATTACAGAATATGCGAATTCCAGATCAGATTGGATCTGCACGTGGAGTGAGGTGGAATAACCAAGGCTAAACATATGAGTTGGAAAATGATTCATTGGTGGAATTGGTTGGAACATTAATGGTTACAACTATCCACCTTCCCCATGGGAAAATGAAGAGACACACTGGAAATAATAAAAAGGGGAATTTCGAAGGAGAAGAGTTCAGTTTGAAGGTAGTAAGGAAGGGTATTGTTGGCTCTGCAATTGGGGATGTAATTCATCCTCTCTCATTTCGGTTCAAAAATAAACAAAATGAGTTAGTTCAGATCGTTACAAAAGGTTAAATTCAGATTGGAAATTAATTTATGTTGTAATAAAAGTACAAAAAAATGTTATTTTATGTTTGCATTGTATGTAGGCTAATAAATGTAAATAAAGAAAGCATTGCACTGTTGCTCTGGAATTTTTTTTGGTTCAAATTTAGTGATTCTATTACACACTGAATTTATGCTCTCTATTATTTAATTAAAAGAGTCATAACTGTGCACCTGATGGGAAGTGGAAACCTGTAAGCACTGTTTAAGGTAGTTGCAGGCTACAAGACAACATCAAGAATCCTCAGAAAGTGTGTGATTTGGGATATCTGAACAATTTTCTAAAACAAAATTTCCTTGAATCTGTGATTATGGATGGATTTGTAAAATGTTATTAGCTGAATGAGATTTCCAGCCAGTTCATTCAGGAATTGGGGGAGATGATATTATCCTACAATTCATTTATATTGTATAAATATCTACTTGATATGCAAAGAGAGAAGGAGGATCTGGAGAGTGAAATTATTTTCTACTCTATAATACAAACTATCTTGGCATTTTGATGCATGTGGTTTATTATTAAGATTTTATTAATTACACTATGTAATATATTTTGGATCTAGTTGATGGGATCTATAGGTCTTTTGTAATTTCAACACCAGCTTCATTAGCAAATAGAGTTTGTTATCTCAATTCTACAATTCATCTCCGGAACATGTTAATTGTTATCTTATGTTCATATTCTATTGGTTGTGTTTACACTACAAAAATTATAATCAATTGCAGTACTAATCTTACTCAATTTGTGATAAACAAGATTTCAACATTTCACTAATCACTTTTCATTACATAATTTTTAGTTTGTCTAACTTGTTGATTGATGTAGATATGATTTATCAATTTAATAACCAATTACACATTTTGAAATATTCTCTAGAATACTAATTGTTACAATTTCTCTTTAGAATGATTAGTTTATAAAAGAACATTTTTGTTTTCATTTTGTCAATTTATCTAAATGTACATCTTTGTCATTTATCATAGATTGACAGAGCAATATAGATTGGTTACAACAAATTTGAGTTCTAATAGGATCTAATTTGCATCTTAGATTATAAGTTAGATTATATTAGGATTGCATCTAGGAATTAATTGCATTTATGATTGAAAATATCCTCTTTCAAGAGAAATCCATCTTGTGGATAATGGGGCCTTGATATCCATAGGAAGCAGTCATATCAAACAACTGAGAACTAGGAAGACTCTTGCGTAGGGTTTTTTGACACTCTTGGATTGGATTATTTTCCCTTACATTGGTGAGCATGTCATATATGCACGACAACAAATCCATGAATGTGTAGGGATAATCCTCAATGAAAAATAGCAACTGTCACCACTAAGAAAATAAGTTTCTTCCAAAGACTCTCCCAAATAGGAAAACGCCCTCGGAAATCATCATATCCCCCTAGCATCTCATTAAGGGCTCCATTGGTCTACCACCCATCACCACTAGATGCAATCACAGAGTAGAAAATACCTCAAAAAAGAAAGAGAATATGAATGACACAAACCCAAAGTCACCCCCCACACAATTCACCTGGTTCAACTCTCACCGAACCGCCGTAAAATACATCCAGGCCCACCCAAAGAAGGTCCCATCCATCACCCTCTTAACCAGTATCATCTGTCGTCTAGAGACCTTGTGCAGACTAGTAGTCCCCAAGATCTGTATCACAATTGTTGTAAGATCCCACATCTCTAAGCTCTCAACATCATAGACCATGATATAGGACTTATGCACAATGGCATCCCCCACGTAGTGACAGTCTAGGATGTCGTGCATGCTCACGTCCCGCGAATGTTTGGAATGAGTAACACCAATCAATCCCCAACATAGGGAGCCCAGTCATAAAGTACACATCCTTTAAGGTGAGCTCCACCCACTTGCCCTTAATAATGAATGCTTCAGCGTCCTGGTCCCAAAAATCAACTATATTGTTGAGTAGCAACTTTTCACTATGCATAAGAGGGTTCTCAATGAACTTGAGTAACTCGTGTCTGGCTAAGTTATCCCTCACGGATTGGTCCCAACTAACATCATGATATATGTCTTCCATTTCTTTCTCTCACTAGTTAACCCTTGACATCCTGCAAGCTACAAAAAGGACCCATAGTTAGTGAGCGATAAAATAAAACTAACAAAATCACTAGGTTGCATCTTTTTGATGGTTTTAGGTGACCCAAATTGCACCTGTTTGGCATAACAGAGCGACCTAGTTCACACCTATTCTCCAAATAGGTGCGACCCCAGTCACACTTGTCCCTTGGAGTACAATAGAGACTCAGGTAGGGACAGGTGTGACCCAAGTCGCACATGTCCCCATGAAAAGTGTGACCTAGGTCACTCCTTTCCCACGAAAGGTGTGACCTGACCAAGAAAACCTCATGATGTTTTCTAGGGTCCTTCAGATGCCCAAAATAGGAAAATGAATAGAAAAAAATGATGAGAAGAGTGAGACCACTAACCTGAAAGTCACAAAAACAAAATCAGGTAGTCAAACCAGAAGAAATCAGCAAATGAAGGTCTGGATTTCCACACAAATCCAACAATCAATAGTGAAAATGACACATGGCATGGTGGGACCCACCTTATTTAAAGTCCAATTAGCTCCAGTTTTATTATGAGTGTTTCAGAGTCATACAACGTCCATTTTTATGCCGTTTGCATCATCATAATCAAAATTTCGTGCTTGTTTTGATTATGGAACCCTTTTTCATGATCACCAAACTTTTTCAATACATTTTCATCCCACCTTTATTTGTGTGCCCTCATGTAAGTCGTTCAATTCTTTTTTATGAACTTGTATAGTACATTTTATTTCCAAAACCAAATTTACACATGGGTATCATTTACATGTATACATATTTAGGTTGTGGTGAACTCCACTTGTTTCACTCAATAGCCACTTCCTATAGGTATAACACTTCCAACCGGAATAAAAGTAATCACCCCTATAGAATATCATACTTATTTATCCCAGTTTACGCCTATAGGAACCCCCACTCAGTTTGGATAAGTGACCAATCCCAACCACCCTTGCATTCACCCTTACCCTAGAGTTAGAACCTACTTTACATGGGTGATGATCGTTTAGCGTCTCCTGTCATTTGGAACCCATGTCATTGCAATTTCCATATATTTGGGAGTCCTTGTATATGAGTCACATCAAACCACATATTAGTATGCCATAAACACTCAATGACCTACCTTACATACTCCCATGTTTATATTCACTAAAGGAATTCTAATTATATACATTGCACATTCACGATCCCTCCGCTCCATCCATACTACAAAAATAACGTTATTATGTCACCATTCATCATCATGCAAGGAGGTTACCACTAGTGTCCTACCCCCCCCCTCAAATATTTCATTAGAATCATCCATCCAATTGAACTATCTACTCAATTGGAATCTTACCTCCTCAACTATCATTTTAGATTACTAAGGCGTCCTTTCACCTCATCATCCATTATATAATGGTGTTTTTAAGCACCCCCTTTTTCAATATTTCCATGCATCTAGGAAGCTACGATTGTGAAGTTCAACTCCATGGAATCTTCGATGCCCCACGCATCAAAGAAACCATTTACAAATGGTGCTTCTTAGCACCCTTGCAAATCGCATATGGTCCCTTATTTACGACAACATCCCTGGTCACCTTTATTCATAGTATTCTGCAATCAGTCACCTTGATGTCATGTATCAGTACCCCCCTCTGAGTGTCCCCCCATTGCAGTAACAATCCTTGGTATCCCATTTTGTCTCTCCCCAATATTAATTTCATATATGCTTCCAATTCATCCATGCTATCATAATCTTAACAAAGGAAGTTTGGGTCCCTATTACTCATCTACCCTTGTATCCCCCAGCAATTTATCAGCCCCATGTCTAGTTCTATCACTCCTTGGTTGTATCTCTCGTGCTTCTATCAAGGAAACACCATTTCCTTTCCAATTGTAGGCTTCCCTTTGTCGAAATCAACACATTTATTCCAGAGGATAGACCCAAAGGTACCTTGTACCTTAGCCTCATAACTCTCATTGATCATCCCCTTGGACCACCTGAAGGGATACCTCAATGCCCTTTGAAATGGTTGTTTCTCAAGTGCTCGACATCAGCTACGTTATCACACTAATGAGATTCATACAGGTTGATGGTTCTTGCATTATTTTTTCGAAGACTCGGGATGTTCCTTGACTCTAGTGCATTTGTGAACCTTTATGAAACCCCATGATCTTTTGTTTCCTGTGATATCTGGGTTGTGTTGGAAACAATGTTTGGAATCCCTCCAGTTACATGCTTCCTTGTGTATCCAATTCAGATGCAGTTCATTATACCTATTATATCTAGAATCTCAGTTGTTTGGGTCATTACAAATGTTGGACACCTTCAAATCCAATAGTGCATCAATTATTGTGATTCAACATTCCATGAGAATTTCATATTTCCACTTCCATTACTTTAGATCATCCATGGTTGGACCATGATTACATTCCATATTTAAGTATGTCTTGGACACTTATGATGTACACAAGAGTTATCCATGTATTGATAAAGCCCCCTTTGGGCCTCCATTAAGTTTTTAGTTTGAGACATTAATACGAGCATAGGAATGCCCACCTTTGCCATATATTTGAGAATATATGCACCTCATTTATATTGAGTATTGTATCTGTAGGTAAGAATCCATGTAATCTCATTGAAGGGTGAGTTACCTCTGACGTAGTCTTGATTCTCAAACCACCATCATGCTATAAAGGAAGATCCTACTACGTATGTCAGCCATACGATGAGATACTGACCTTACACATCCAGGGGCAATCTGTTAACACCTAACTTTTGTCCACCAACCTTGTCATTAGTCCCAGCCCACATATACATCATTGTCATGTTTCATTTCCACCCTTTGGATATTAGTAAAACCAAAAAATCAAAGTTATTCACTAAAAGGGCTATTTTGCAAATAAATTTGTTCAATTATTTAGAGATAAATAAGCCACCTTGCCCTAAATGTTTTTTGGATGTTTCTCATTTTTGATCACTTAACAAAAAGAAGAAACCTAGCATGACACCTATGATATCCCAATTTTGGAAAATGATTACAAAAAGTAAAAGGATAAAAAAAAAGGAAAAACCAAAAAACCAAAAAAAAAAATCAAAGCCTTATCCTTATCGTATAGCTTTCTGTGATGAATATAAATGAACCATTAAGGTCCATCATTCAACACCAATTCTCCATACATTTCTCAAACCATTACTCTACAAAATTATCCCTGAGAAATCCCTCTTGTGTTACATTCTCACCCTATTGGAGACCCCATGCGTGACATGTGTCTGGAGAAGCGTGGACTATTAGGAGACCAAGCAAACCACCCCTTGGACAGCTGCGGGGGCCCCCATCTATTGCAACTCAAAGGTGATCCTAGTTCTTTGTAAAAATCTATTTTTCATTAATGAAAATCATTCTTTATTCTTTATATGATGTTGTTTGTGTCCATTTGGTTAATGAAGAATGCAAAAAAATATTAGTTTAGATTTATTTCAATCGTTGCATGCCTAATTAAATTAGTTATTTCATTTTTTTTATTTTGTTTTCTTTCTTTTCCATTGAAACTCTACTAAGTTTAGCACAACCCTTAGTAGGTTCCTTTTAGTACGTGCTGGTCTGAAAATACTAACATGAATCAAATATGAACCCAAATCATGGAGGAAGGACTAGATATAAATTGTTTTGGAAACTAAAAATTCTATCTTTGTAGTATGAGTTTTCATCGAAAAGTAATTAAGTAAGAAATGGAAGTTATATCATTGAAAAAAAAAAATTGGGTGTATAGTAATTTTTTTTTTCAAATGTCTTCTTTTATTATTGTGATTTTAATTTCATTTGGATAAAGAGCATTGCACAAATAAAATGAAAGGTTAATTCAAAATATAAATAAATAAATTCCTCCAAGACTAATAAAGCGGATAAGGCCTAATAAGACCAACCAAGAGAAGGAAATTGCACAAATGAATATCAAAGGTTAATTCAAAATATAAATAAATAAATTCCTCTAAGGCTAATAAAGCAGATAAGGCCTAATAAGACCAACCAAGAGAAGGATATCCTATCTGAGTCTTATGCTTCATTGAATTAGTGAGAGAATATCACAACCAAACTAAATAAAAGAAATATATCTATAATAATGATATTAATTCAATAGTCTTAACAATATATCATAAAGAAAAGGAAGATAAAGTCTAATTATATTTGTTTGATCTAAGCATCTAGAGAGAATAATTTTGTAATGAATTTGGTCCAATTAAATTTATTCTCAAAGTTCATTCCCTTTCATTTATGGTTCAAGGCCTATTAAGAAAGGGAGATTATGAATATACCTAAAGTATAACACAAAGTTTATATCTCTGTTACAATGCTACACCTGCTCTTCGATTTCCAACTATCACTCTTCACTTTGCAGGAGGTGTGAAATTTGTTATTCCCATAAATAATTCATTTATAACATTTCATGATGATCCGCACGTGTCCAGGAAGCACAAGGGGGACAACAGTTTGACTGAATGAGTCGAATCTGTTATGGAGAAATTTTAAGAAACATAATCCGGCTTAGAGAAGGAATACACTACGCAGACAGAACACAAATATACACAGACAATATGCAGGAATGCAAACTGATCTTCTATTATTGTATATGATATCATCGATTGATGTATGTTACAATATCATACATGCTTATATAGAAAATGATGAGACACTTGTATGATTTCCCATTACGTTCAGTTACAAAAGAAGTTAAAACGGTTCGGTAGTTCAACCATTATAGTTGACTGGAAGAAAGAGAGACAGTCTGTCGAAGTTCAACAGTCGCAAGTCGCATATCAACACTGCATGTCGATGCTGCGAAACTATGAGGTCATGGAACTTGTCGAAGTCGCAGAGTTGTCGAATTCATGTCAAAGTCGGAACTTTTCAAAGTTGTGTCAACGTCGATGACTTGTCAAAGATGTGTCGAAGTTAGCATCCAACAATAATGCCAACTGTGATGTGGATCATACCTCCTTCCTTAAGAAACAATGGTCCCCATTGTTTGCTCGTGAAGTTAAGGAAACTTGTCGGTCAGTTCAGTAGCAGAGTACCACTTTCCTTATGTTGGGATCTATCCAGATTTAGCAACCTGAAATAAGGGAATTGTGTTTGTCCTTGTATGGCATACTCATCATCCCACCATGGTGTCGCAAGGAAGAGGCTCCTGAACATCTGGATGGATGTCATCAAGTTCTGTTGTCGGTAAGTCGTTCTGTTCCAATAGTGGTGCATGGTATGGTCGAAGTAAATCCACATTGAATACTCGATGTAGTCCCAGGCATGCAGGAATGTCAAGATGGAAAGCGTTTTCTCCAATCTGTCGAAGAATACTGTACAAACCATATCGCAAAGGTTTGAGCTTCTTGAATGGACCGGTGAAGCAGTCCTTCTTGAGATGTAACCAGACCTTATCCCCAATTTGGAATGAATGAGGAATACAATGCTTGTCGCTTCGGGCCTTAGATTTCTTGTTTGCTCATTGCAACATTTCTTGTGCTTACTTCTGGATGTCGCAGTTCTGATATACAAAATTCAAGGCTTTATCAACTTCTGGATGGCTGTAGTCGGTGTCAGATTTCGGATGTGTCGAGGAGTTGATCAAGTCGATAAGCACTGAGGGTTGAAATCCGTAACAGATCTCAAATGGACTCTTGCCTGTAGAGTTGTGTTGAGCGCGATTGTAACTGTGCTTTATGTATGGAATACTTTCATCCCATGTGCGTCGATGCTTTTGGTTGTACATCCAAAGCAGTTGTACTACCAAGAGATTCACAACTTCCGTCTGTCTGTCAGTATGAGGATGGAAAGCTGTCGACAATGAGAGTCATGTGTCCAGTTGTTTCCAGAGAGTCTTCCAAAATATTCTGACAAATATGGCATCTCAATCGAAGGTAATGGTTTTGGGTAAACCAAAGTGTTTCCAAACATGTGTGAAGAAGAGCTGAGTAGTCTGCTGCACTGTCGTGGTCTTCTTGCATGGTATGAGAATGGCCATCTTGGAAAATATGTCGACTACTATTAATATCGCATCATGTTGATGTTTGGTAGTAGGATATCTCATCAAGTAGTCCATAGAAATAGATTCCCATGGTCGACTAGGAACTGGCAGAGATGTGTACAATCCCTGTCGTCGATTAGGAGGTTTAGTGATGGCACAAACCATGCATGATCGAATTTACTTGTTGACGTCAGTTTTAAGTGTAGGAAAAAAGAAATAATTATGGAGAATAGCAAGTGTCTTTTCTACTCCAAAGTTTCATGTAGTCTTGCTATAGTGCGTGTCCCAAATGAGCTGTTGTTGATGCTCATCAGTCGGTACACAAAGTTGTCCAAACCTTTTATAGAAAGGAGTCTTTCAGGAAATAGTCGGCAGTTGAAGACTTGTCAGTCTGAATCTATCGGTATACTGGTGAAAATTCGATGTCTTCCTGATACAATTGAGGCCAAGTACTTGTGTCATATCCCTACATACTCATCACTATAAAAAGGAGAGTAATGGGTGGTCTGCTTAGACAATTGGAGGCGGCGTTAGCTTTATCTTTCTGATACTTAATTACCAACTGGAATTGTTGTAGGTAATTAATCCACTTAAGCTATCGAGTTGTTTGTAGTTTTGAATGGGTTGGATCGAACTGTAGAGGCTTATGGTCAGTGAGGATGATCGTTTCCTTTCCAAGGATGTAATGCCCCCATTGCTTGAGAGCTTTCACAATGGCATATAGTTCTTTTTCGTATGTTGAATATATTCTAACTGTTTCGTTAAAAGTTTCGGAATGAAAAGCGACTGAGTGACCAGACTAAGTGATCACTGCGCCCAAGGCATAGTTCGATGCATCCAATCAATCTCAAAGGGCTGATGCAAATCAGGTAACACAAGTATTGGTGTAGTGCAGAGCTTGTGCTTGAGTTGTTCAAAAGCTTCTTGTTGTGTCGATGTCCATTTGAAGACATTTTTTCCATTTCCCTTCATCAACGGATTCAAGGTCCAGGCTATGTGGCTGAAGCCGAGTATGAACCGTCGATGGAAATTCGCCAAACCAATAAAACTTCTTTGTTCTTGAATTCTCTGAGGAATGGACCAATATTTGAGGATCTGTACTTTGTCTGAATCGACGTGTATGCCTGTAGAGTCAATTACATACCCCAAATATTTGATGTTGTTCATCGCAAAGGTACACTTGTCCATGTTCAAGTAAATTTGATGTTGTTGGAGAGTGTCGAGGACTTGTCGAAGTTGTCTGACATGTTCTTCCCATAATTGACTGAAAATCAGTATTTCGTTGAGATAGACAATGCCCTGTTTTCTGATGAAAGGTCGCCAAATGTTGTCCATGTATCGCATGAAGGTTGCAAGTGCATTGGTTAAGCCTAAAGGCATGACTAACCATTCAAACAATCCTTCATTGGTCTTGAAAGATGTTTTCCGCACATCTGAGGGCTCGATTGGAATATGATGATATACCGACTTGAGGTCAAACTTAGTAAAGAATTTATCACCTTTTTGGCAGTCGATGAACTCGTCTATGTGCGACAGAGGGTAGCGATTCTTTACCGAAATTTTGTTGAGTTCCCTGTAATCGATGCACATACGCCAAGTCACGTATTTGTTTGGAACGAGGACGAATGGAATTCCACAAGGAGAGGAGCTAGGTCAGATATGACCTTTGTTGATCAAATCTTGGATTTGTCTGCGAATCTCTTCATTTTCGAGAATGGATCTTTTGTAAGCAGATGAGTTAGGAAAAGAAGAACCAGGAGCAAGTTCAATGGAGTGTTTTAGCTGGAAATGTCGAGCTACTCCGTCCGGATCTTGGAATAAACTTCGATACTAGTCGAGAACGTTGTTGATAAACTGCTTTTGTCAAGAGCTACTTTGGTCGGTGAGTCAACTTATTGTTGCAGTCTTCCTAGAATGTTGCGGTTTGATCATGATTAACGCGAACTTATGATCATGATTTATGAGATTCTTTGTATGTTTAGCATTTATCATTGAAACCGTTGGTATAGGTCGTCACTCTGGAATGATGTACCATCGATTCTGGATTTTGACAATCACCTTCTATGGTCGTGACTAATAACTTCCATGGCGATCCCATAGGTAAGGTTTCCAAAACAGGACGTCGGCTATGGAGAGTGGTTCTACGTCGTAGAGTAATTAATATTTAAAAGGATTTATGTAGTAAGCGAGTTTGTATTGTTGGGTGATCCATAGTTCCTGTCCATCCTTCATCCAACCGATGTTGTAAGGATGAGGATGAGGAGTGGTGACAAGATCTAGTTTCTTCTCAAGGTCTTTAGAAATGAAGTTCTTCTAGCTACCATTGTCCACAATCATATGTAATGGGCTGTGCTGGACCCATATCCGTGTATGGAATAGGAACTCTTTTTCCTCCTCGTCGATGATATTCGAGGTTGCTGGAGTGGTCGATGTCGATGTCAGAAGGGTCTTTGCATTTGGATCACATTCTTCCACCATCTTGTCGAACGCGTTAGATGTCGACACTTTTTCCAAAAATGTCTTATGATATTTGCATTCAAACATATCATGCCCAGATGAGTGGTGGTAATCGCACCATTTCCCATTGGGAAGTTGTTTTCTAATGTCCCCCTTCTGAAAAGGATTTTTGCCGTGATTTGGATTTAGTGGAGTAAGCTAAGAATATTTCAACTTGTCAAAGTTGGATGATGTCTTCTTGTTGGGTGGTCGTCCTGATTTCGTCTTGGTCATGAAGCGTGCTTTCCCTTTCTGCTTGCTTTCAATTTTACTGGCATAATGGAATGCATCCACAAGCGTATTAACAGTCATAAATTCCATCTCTTGCTGAATGTACTGGGACAATCCACTGATGTACTTCAGAACAAGCAATTTCTCTTCTTCTTGGACGCCAAGTCTAGCAATGAGTCGATAGAACTCGTCAATGTAACTCTGTACTGATTGGTCTTTCCATTTCCTTAGCTACTACCACTTCTTATACTGCTGCTCCAAGTACTTGGGCAGGTAAAATTCCTTTTGGATGTGTTCCACGAATTTATTCCATGTGTCGATGGGGTCTCCGCTTTTCTCCATCTTTGTCGAGAAGTTATCATACCAGCAGTGCACAAATGTTGAGTTTTTAAGGCTACAATGGTGATCTTGTCAGCTTCTCAGAGTTGATTCACAGAGTAATAGGATTCCAATTGTTGCACCCAATTGTCGATGGATTCCACGTCAATATTTCCTTCAAGATTTGGTATGTCCAAATTCATTTTCACTTTAAAGGGGTTGATTTTATCGGAGTGAGTTCTCGTCGAAAATCCTTCAGATGTCGAAGAAAATTGCATGAGAATTTCATTGAACTAGGTGAACATTTCAGTTCGTTGTCGAGTCAATGCTTTCTCAATAAGTTTTGTTGTCTCATCGGTTGCATGTCTATCGTTTGTTTCTTCTTCCATTTCTGGAGGTAGCTTCTGCTTGAATTGCTGATATTGTGAGCATGTTTGAATAGGCATAAGTCGATAACTTCATTGGAAGTGTCTACGCAAACTTAAGCATGAACAAAGCTGAGTGCTTTGATGCCAATGATCTGCACGTGTCCAGGAAGCATGAGGGGGACAACAGTTCGACTGAATGAGTCGACTCTATTATGGCAGAAGCTTAAGAAACATAATGTGCAGAGCAGGAATACACTACACAGACAGAACACAAATATACACAAACAATATCTAGGAATGCAAATTGATCTTCTATTATTGGATATGAGATCATCGATTGATGTATGTTACAATATTATACATGCTTATATAGAAAATGATGAGACGCTTGAGTGCTTTCCTGTTACGTACAGTTACAAAAGAAGTTAGAACGGTTCGGCAGTTCAACCATTACAGTCAACTAGAAGACCGAGAGACAGTCTATTGAAGTTTGACAGTCGCAAGTCACAGATCAACGCTGCATGTTGATGTCGCAAAACTGTGAGGTCAGGGAACTTGTCGAAGTCGCGGAGTTGTCAAAGTTGTGTTGACGTCAATGACTTGTCAAAGATGTGTCAAAGTTAGCATCTGAAAATACGACAATTGAAATGTGGATCACATGAAGACAGGGTCTCACATTTTCTTGTGCAGGTTGGAAAGGTACGAGATCAACAATTGGTAACGTTCAGCAGCAGAATTTTCACATAGTCTACAATCTCAGCCATAATAACCTCTATTTTGCTCGTGCTAAGTGTGCTTCTATTAGATAGCACTACGGAATAATATGGAGCTTTACAATGTCATTGTAATAATAGATCAGAGCTCAATGGTGGAAGCAAAAGGTGAGATTTTTGGGAGTTATCATTGTTACGTGTTATTTAATTCAATGTTGTGGAAAATACTTTATCAAAGGGTGCTCTTTCAGTCCAATTTCTATTGCAGTTGTACAGTTTTATATGCCATATGCTTCCCGGCTTCATCCTGCACCATATCAATGCATATTGGTGTAACATAACCCCAGCCACGTTTCCTAGAAATTTAGTGTGATCGCATCCAACTCCTCCTCAACATGATGTCTCAACTCCCTCTCCCGGTTGTGGTCAGCAGTGATCTCGTCTATCTCTGTACGCAACTAGAGATAGAGTAGTGAGTATCTTTGGTTGTAGTACAATATAGAGTAGCAAGTATCTTTGGTTGTAGTACAATATAGAGTAGCAAGTATATTTGGTTGTAGTACAATGATAGCATGACTAAAAATATGTGACACCAAAATACTTGTTTCCATGTGAAATTGTTTTATATTTCATCTCTAACCACAAAAATACTTATTCATATTTCATGAGCATCCATGGAAATGTGATAAATTAATAATAAACAATAAAGAAATAATAGGGATAACATTGAATTCTTTTCCATGACTATATATCTATGCAATGAAGAGTCCATGTACTAAATGGTGAAAAAACATGCACATATAAGCTCTTAAAATAAAAATCATTGTTAAGCTGGTTATTTCTAATTCAAGGAAAGATAAAGGGATTCTCAACACCTAAATGGACAAGGAAATTCCTTAGTATAGTGAATAGAAACTCTCTTTGCATGTAGTACAATGGTAACATGACTAAAAAACATGACACTAATGTAGTAGTTTTCAGATGAATTTTTTTTGTGTTTCATCTCTAGATACAAAAATAATTATTAATGTTTAATGAGCACCCACTCTTTAGGAAACATGTTTGAATAGTTTCCTCTTGTTGATACCATACACTACATTGGCCAAAGTTGCAGGATGGATTCTCAAATGAAATGAAAGATAATGTAAATTCTTTGATTTGAAAATAGCTATATGGTTGCTTTTAATAGGTCCAATGATCCAGGTGGATATTGGTGGCAGCCCACCTCTTCCTACTGGCTCAAAACAGTCTTCTGGCAATTTTGGAAAATTACTATTTTTAGCATTTTTTCGGGTCCTAAACTTCCGGAGCCGTTTTGAGGTCCTAAACGACGTTTTTTTCGGCATTGAATGGTTGGGCACATATGAGTACTGCATGTCTACCTGTTTCGCGTGTTGGACTCAATATTTGCCGACCCTTTTTTTAATCCTTGAATAGATCTTTCCAATGAGCTATTGTGCGCCCCAAATGGATATCGTATGCAAAAGTTACGACCCCGGGAAGTTGATGTATTAACTTACCCAAACGGGGCCCACATGACTTTTGGTGCTTCATCTCCTAGGTTTAGGTTTTTGGATGTTTGTGATTATTTCCCTCATGTTTATGATAAATAGGCCCTTTTGGCCTCTCTTTGTATTCATCTTGGCACGAACGAGAATAGCGGCCACATCTCTTCCCAGAGATAGCTACCACCATTATAGTTGTTGTATTTACAGTCGGTTCTATTTCTGCTATTTAATAGAATATGTGTTTACTGTATCACTGTGTTCCTTGCAATATATCTGTGTATGTGAATATATATATGCTATCTTATTTCGTTCCTGCATAAATCCGGATCATCCAATGTTGTTCTTGGTCCTTTTTGGATGTCACCTAAAGCATCATACTTCAGCCTTGTTAGTTAAAGATTGAAAACTCTTTAACAAGTGATAGCAAGTTCAACTCAATGGATGAAAGAAAACTTGCCTCTTGCACAAAATTTACAATGTCATTTCTCTTAGTATTTGCACACAAAATGAAACACACTTTGTGTCAACATACCCATCAAGCTAACCAAATTTATAAACCTAGCACAAAGTACCCCATACAGGTCTTGTTGCTCTCCCAATTTCATGAAGCAAACATACAAACTAAAATTTGCAAGAAGGGAAAATTGTAAATATATGTTTCCATATGTGTACAAGTGTAATATCCCAAGACTAGAGTATTTTTAATTGGTGTTGAGCATAAGCTTTGGAGCACCTAGACTATTTTTAATTGGTATTGAGCATAAGCTTTGGAGCACTTAGACTATTTTTAATTGGTGTTGAGCATAATCTATGGAGCACCTAGACTATGTTTGATCTTGTTTCACTGGGTGTTTCTTTGGGGACACCTAGACTATGTTAATTTGGTGTTGAGAATTAAGCTCGGGAGCACCTGGGCTATGTTTGATATTGTTTCCCTAGGTGTTGCTTTGGGGAAACCTAGACTATTTCTAAATTGGTGTTGAGCATAAGCTTTGGAGCATCGGGACTATTGATTGAGTGAGTGTTGAGAAATAAAGAGCTGGAGCACTTGACTCGTTGTGGTTATTGATGTTGAGCTAGAAGCTCTGGAGCATCAGTAATCTGTTTACTATTGTTAAACTAAATTATTATTTATCTCCTTTTATTCTTTCTAAACTGACTGGGAATGCCACTCAATGAGGGATCAAGCATGCAAGAGATTAGAATGGTTGATTAGTTGATAACTAAAGATCAACTAGATGTTAGGATGATTAAAACAAATCCTATATTATTTAATTAAAGATAAAATAAACTATGAGAGTTTTAAAATAAGTCAAATTATTAATTAAAGATAAAATAAACTGTGAGAGTTTAAAAATAAATCAAATTGTTAATTAAAGATAAAAACAAACATCCAATATGACTAGTAACTGAACTAAGAGAGTCAATATCCTAAATCCTAGAAGCCTTCTCCTTAAGAAAACTTATAAATAAGCAGAGAGGGGGTATTGCAAGGGGAAATGGTTCCAAGATTACTAGAGATTCCATTCATAAATCTTTGAGCATTGAGATTTTCCAAATTGAGATTATGATTAGTATGAAAGATAAGAAATTTCACCTAGGCCCTTTTAGCCTCTTAGCATGCTCGGTTTGGATCGGGGGTGATCTGTTGAATGAACCAGGAATGCTTCGAGGTCTACAGTTGAGTGGAACGTGGCAGTTCCCAAGTCAGTTGGAAAGCAGAAAGGACCGATAAGTATTTTATATTATTGTTATATTTCAAGACTTATTTTATAGATTATGATGTATGGATCTAATGAAATTATTTGACTCCTAATTTGTTCATGCTTATAAATTTTATAGGCCGTTATATTTGATTTTTCTCATGAATATGGTGATTTTGTTTATGCAAGTAAAAATGAAGGCTTTATAGTTTGTTTATACATGTTTCAATTTGATATAGAACCTAAGTAATATACATTGTTTCTAATTATTTAAATCTGATTATATATATTTTCCAGATTGATCTAAATCCTTATTCTATATAGGTTGTAATAATTGTTTACATTTGATTATGTCTTATGGCAGAACTACCTTTAGTTCATGGTGCTTGGGTTTAGTTAGAAATTCTTATATTTTATATACTTAGCATCTTCATCATTACTATTTTCAAATTATAAACATAAACAACTTATAGAATTCTTTTAAAAAAGAAAAGTAATTATAAATTTATATCATAAGATTTCTAGCCGAGAAAGAAAACTCTCATTAACCCTAATTAGGGAGAGGATCCCAAACTAGGATCCCGAGACAAGTCCCTTAAACCCTAAATAGATTAATTAATATAAATATATAGATATATATTCAATAAACCATGAACAAGTAGTAAATATAATCTAAGCATTAAACAAAGTATTTTATATAGAACTTATTATATTAAACAAAGCATATTCTATAAACAAAATTTGGAAAGCAAATACCACCAAAACCATGTTACACATTCCATAACACAAAAACATTAGACTTATTATATATTTAAATATATACATATATCCATGTACAAGTAAAAAACATTAGACCATAGCGAATTCATATCATGGTTATCGCCACGAGGGTCAACATGCAAGATATGCTCCTCATGAGCAGCATAGCTCTCGCTATGATAACTGTCAAAATGACTCAGAGTTTAACTATGTTTATATAAATATACATTATTTACATTGCACTCAGTGATTGACTATCAATCAAGAGATCGAATCTCATCCACATAACGTGCATGAAGGTTGGGAGTGTAAATGGTTTGGTAGACATCTCAAACACAACCAGTGCATATTTTAAATTATCAACGAGTCATCTAATTATAAACTAAGTCACCGAGGAGATATCTTACTATACACATAGTCAGAATAAGGCTCACGATTTTCATGCTTAGGTAGCAGAATTCCGAGGGACAAGCTCTACGATTTCCCAGGATACACGAATGGGTTGATATAACAATCAGGGATCAAATCCCATAAGCTGAAAATTTACAACTAAGCGTAGCCTGTGCATGGACTTCGCTGTCAGAGGTCGTTTTACATAGAGGTTAAACGTTGATAGGGTTTTATAAATCAACATAGAGCAGACATCGTTTTCCTTTAAGAAAAACTCAAATGATTATCAAAGAGTAGGATGATAATTACATACAACCATAAACTCGACATTCGCAACCATTCTAGAGATAGGGATTTTAACCATCGTATTAACGGTAAGTCATATCAACGATTTCAAGAGTAGATTCAGCATATATACTCAGGATTTTAATAATCAAAATAAACAGAGCACTATTTACCAAGCTTAACGCCCTATGGGAAAGTCAATAAATTGGTCCTCATTCAAAGGTTAACATATTCATATATACTGAGGATGAAAAGATTTAAATCCAAACAAAAACCAAAACATAGTATCCTCTACATAAACGCCTTCAAGTTTAAAATATTTCTTACACATCACATTAAAAGAGAACGATCTTACACAGGTCATATAGAATCATTTGACAAACAAATAAAATAGATATTATTTAAAACCCTGAGATACTCATTCGAGACCTCGAAGGGATTTTACATTCCGCCATAAACAAAAATAAGAACAGGTCAAACCTTGCTATGATGGGATAAACCCATAAAGTTCTTAAACCCTTGTCTCTCCTTTGAAAACAAAGGCATACCAAGCCTGTGCATCTTCAGAAACCAAACAAGGACTCAACAAAAGACAACCAACACTCCTCTTCCAACATCAAGTCAAAGAGCATTCAAAATCATATTCCCACGGGAGGAAGTTGGTCCAGAAGGGGACATGAGCTTACCGGTCTACATGAGGGTCAAAATGGGTATTAAACATTGAGGAACTAACGCCCAAGGTTACCTGTACAAATACCAAAACCATACATTCAGTCCTCAACCAAAACAAATGCAGAGACTTTAAAGAAGATTAAATGTCGAACCAAAACTAATAAGTAAAAGCGATACCTGAGTGGAATCGTTGTCGTTGCCTCACTAGACCATGATTTTGCAATAATTTATTCTCAACTCAAACTAGCAGCAAGGATACAGATGGGGGGAAGAGTGTAGCTCATTTCAACATGAATGTTTTTGTAGACCAAGATGCATGGAGAAGGGAAGCCCTCAGCCCCCTCTCTCCCACAACGAAATGGAATAATCCAAATGAACCTTCTCGAAAGAAACCCTGGGAAGACTTAACTTCAAAGTACCAACGTTAAATGAAGTGATAGCATGGAGAACCACGATTTCTCATATCGCCTTCCCATGATCACATGGGATTTATTAAATGTACAACCACCTCCACTAAATCGAATGCATGGATGATCTTTTCCAAAGTCCCATTGACATAAAGGAAAGGAAATTTAATATAGGTCTTAAATTTTTTTGCAAAAGTGCTTAGGTTTGGTCTTACGTAATTCATAAATGTTCTAACATAATATGAGTATGTAATACAATGGATTTTGTGTTTATAAGGATAGTATAGACCCTTTTTCCCTTGTAAAAGTATAAAATAGAATAAGGATGTTAGCTTTTATGCTAAGTAGAACTCAGGCCATTTATGGGCCAGAAATCCACCTATGAAGAAAATGATTTGCAATAAAACAAATACAACAAATATGAATAAAGACGAAGTAGTTCATAGTATGTAATAAAAAAATTCCATGATATCATAATGTCATTAGAAAATTCAAATAGATCTGGATAGGATACAGAGTCAATAAATAAGACAAACAACCTATACATATGTATAGGAAGCTAATGCATCAAAAGAACCAGTGCCATACATATAGGCCGGTTAGGAAATAAAAGATGAAATTCTAACTAATGACGACACTTCATTCTACCCAATGATTGTGTGAGAACAAACATAAATTTAAAGATGCAAATAGTAAAATACCACTAACTTCTCAATGCTGAAGTTAATTTATTAAATAATAGGGAAGAATACCGACTACTTCTCAATGCCGAAGTTAATTTACATAAACATGTGTTTTTATGACAGTTCGAAGACCCTTATAAAAAAAAATAGTGTGTATTTTGAGGGACATTACAACAAGCCTTGAGATTGGTAACTTTAGATACATTGACATTGACCTTTTGAAGAAAATTGAAATTTGAGTGTCCTCTTGCACCCCAAGAATGAGATGATCTACTACTTAGTGGATGTCTCGTTGTTCTTTTGTGAAGATTGAGCACACTTGATGGAATTATGAACAAAGTGATAGGGGAAAGTTCTGAGGGGTAGGAAATCCTCAGCTATTGAGATACTTACAAGGAAATCCTAATTAAAATAGAATTGAAGCAACAATGTGCTAACTTGCAAGAATGTCTAGGAGTTGTTAAAATGTTTGCTAGGAAACTAAAAGGTGGATTAATATGGACATGTATATTTATTTGTTTCTTTTACAATGTTTATAGTGTTTTGTTAAGAACCAATCCCTAAATTTATGAACCATATTTGAACAATCATAGTCCAAAATTTGGAAAAAAAATAGAAATTATGTGCACACTAGGTACAAAGAGACCGCAAGATGGAAACCTTATGTGAATTCCAATGCATTCATTAAAAGAACAAAATGTTCAGACATTTTCAATTTTCACTTGCACTTGCATTAAGACAAACAATAATCAAAGAAGCCAAGGAAAAAATTCATAACCATACTAATAATAAGGTCTTAGAAGAGAAGACACACTCTAGAAACACATCCTATGGGATGAAATCATAAATTATTGTTCCTATTAAGGCTTGTGTTTCATGTGAAAGACTAGTTACAAATGATTTAGAAGAATACAGATACAATTGATTCATGTTCATTATGAGTTGAAATAGTTAGGATACATAATAAGATGCTATTGTAGTTAAAATAACTCAAAAACTTTAAAAGACTCTAACAATAACATGCTATTGTAATTAAAATAACCCAAAGACTTTAAAAGACTCTAGCAAAAACAAATGTTGAGAAACCATTAAACCAAGATATAGTACAATCTTGATTCAAAATATAATGATTACAATAATTCTTAAATTATTTGGCTAGTTCATGCAAATCACTAACATACCAATGATATCATGGAATGACTTTGAAAGATGTACTAGAAATTGATTACATCATACAATTTTTAACTATAGGAAAGTGCTCATTATACAAAATTGACAATAATTGTAGCTTACATGAAAAGGAAATAATGATCATTAGTAATCATATTTTTAGTAAAATGGTGGAGGTCATAGGTCACAATTAAAGACAATACTCTTTGGCTAAAACTTAATTGAAAACATCTCGCACAACACATCAACAAATGGAATCCATGTTTAATTGAAAGAACCGTAAACTTTGGTATATATCCCTAATCCTTGGATTTGCTCATAGATTTCTAGTGCTTCCATGCCTTACCCTTTCTTACCATCGTCCATATACCATAATTTCATTTAAATATTTTATCAAACGTCCATATACGATAATTTCATTTAAATATTTTATCAAACAATTTGTGTGCATGTCCTTAAAACATCCGGTCTTAACAAGTTTACTCAATTATTCATTTTCCACCATCAAATATGTTATTGTTTTTAATAGCATGCATATTTCAAACCTTTCCCTTTTATACATATCAACATAGGTCACAACAAAACTTCAAAGCAAGAGGAAATTCAAAAAATGACATTCAAGTGCATGGGAAAACTTGGTCGGTAAAAAAATTATCTTATCTTGATTTAATATGACTACTTAAGATATGTTATATTTTTACATGAGCTCTCAACCACAATATAAAGAAGTGGAAGCACTTACTCATAAATAAATAAAAATTATAAATAAAATAAATAAATAAGAAATACCAGCTCTCAACCACAATATAAAGAAGTGGAAGCACTTACTCATAAATAAATAAAAATTATAAATAAAATAAATAAATAAGAAATACCTTTGATCCTAAAGTATCCATGCCATGCATAGGTGTCGAGGTGTCGAGGCAGTGCCTTTCTACAAAGTGCACCATTTCCCTGAGGAATATTGACCTTTAATCATGGCACTTTTAATCTTTCTCTTGTGCTCATAGAATAAATGATTATCCATAAACTATTTGTCAAATTCTTTTTATCGAAATTTATCATGTAGGTATGTGGGCTATGCCACTTTGCCTTTTGGGAGATTGTAGCTCATTTGATGAAACTAGCTTTGAATTTTTGGACAACCTTTCAAAACAACCTTACAATCTATGAATGAATATTTGCATACATGGGGTTGGACATAGAGAAAAAAGATTCAAATGTGGAATCACAATCACATATTGTACAATAGCCTATTTATCAAAGAACTAAAATCATTCCAGAAAAATTTATATAGTATTCATAGTGCTATGTTTTATTTTCATTACCTTTATATAGTATTCATAGTGCTATGTTTTATTTTCATTACCTTTGAGTTGATGTGAACCTTAATATATTATGAATAGATTTTCTATATGGTTTTTGAGAACAAAAAAGTTGGGGGAAATATGTCTATAAGTAAGGGTCTATGGAAGATTTGTATTAGACATTGCAAACCCTTGCATTGTCTCAACCTCACTCTCACTAAATTGGCTCAATGATGCAAAATAACTCGTCATCTTTGATTTCCAAGAAGTTGAAAGCTAGGGATTTGAAAGTAGGGAAGCCAACAAATTCCAGCTTGTATGCATGTTCATTCTATCAAACTTGATGAAAGGGGGATAAATATTTCACCTATGGTTTTTGGTGAAGGCTATGATGCAATCTTCACCATTATTAACCAACATCAAACAATAGCATGGTGTTCAACTATACTCTTGGGTAATAGAGGCAACACCTTTGTATAGCAAGATAACAAGAAACAATGTGAATAAATCATGTGAAGGTGGCATGGACACTAACATTGAAGCTATGTCTCGGAGACCACATGGAAAACCTGTGCTATGGTAGTCGAAATGACCTATATAGTGGAGAGAAGATGGACTATAGTAAGCCCATCCATGGACGTCTAACACATATGGATATGGAAGTGTAATAAATATCCCATCCAAGGACATATACACCAAAATAGAAAATGCCTTAAGGTGTAAGTAAACAACACGATATAAGATCCCATAATTGGAAAATAAATTATTCAAGAAATGCTCAATTCACACACAAAAAATGTCCATAGAAGAAGCCAAAGGGGATTCAAAGAAGTTAGTGATGTTTTGCTTCAAGTGTTACCACAAAATCCCAAACTAAAATGAATTATTAGAAAGAATTAGAGAGACACACATGCATTGCAACAAGACAATAACATAGACACAAATACTTTTTTTTTTCTTTATTCACAAATACACATATTTCGACACAAATTCATAAGTGTGTCTTATTGGAAATATGTAATCTCTACACTAACAATTTGCTTTGCAATTTCTTTTAAACCTACACCTAATTTACTCTTAGTGGCATGTATGCATGAGTTGTTGCGCCCATGAGGCACATTCTACAGCCTAGTGGGAGGATGTGTAACTCCTTCCGTGCTCATTTTAGAGATGACACGTGTCCTTTTAAAAAAATATATATATATTATAAAAAAATAACATGTCCGCTAAAATTATATTTAAAACATTTATAACAACATATATATAAAACTACATAAATTAGATAAATTGAAACACTTCTTCAATATTTGTACTTTTAAAAGAGGTTTGCACCTCGAGAGATTTGATCCCTCTCAGGGCTTGGTAGATCCCCTTTTTAGATGGATCTATATTGGTATTCATACACAACATTAATCCCTCCTTAATAAGAGCTATTGCGTTTATTAATTAGAGCACCACCGCCCCGTCTTAATGCAATTGTATAAAAAATTGAATAATAAGAAAACATATGTTCGAAGTTTTCATTTTTTATCATTTTTCTCCTTTCACTCTTTTTAAATATTATAGGCTTCGAACTCCATCAAGTTCAATCCACTTTTTGTGGGGCAATACTCAAATGATATAATTTTAAAAGACTGTAAATTTTGCAATGAAGCATAGTTCCACATTTTCCATACTTTTTTATTTAAAATCTAATGATCTGGTAGTCTTAAAATGGCCAAAAACCTTTGTGAAAGGTATTCTCTGATTAGGAAATCTAGAATACAATTCATCTTACCAGAAATATGTTCCACTGAATAATTATAACAAGAGAATAAAGCTTGCCACCGAGCAAACTTTCCTTTGGCTGTTGCATTTGTTATGGTATTATTCAGAACAAAAGGAAAACTTGAACAGTCTGTCCTTGTAATAAAATCATGATTTAACAGATGGATTTGAAATTTCTCTATGCATCTAAGGGCGGCTAAAATCTCTTTATCGATTGTAGCATAGTTTTGCTCAGTTTTAGTCCATGTCCTAGAGGAAAACTGGAATATCTCTTCTTCTTTCTTCTTTCCCTTTTGTCTGACTTGTTTCAAAACACCACCCCATCCTAGGTTTGATGCATCTCTTTCAATAATCTTGGGGAGCACATCATCAATAACATGCAGGATAGGAAAAGTCTTTACTTTGCTTTTAATTCTCTGTACTGCCTTTGTATGCTCATCTTTCCACGGAATTGGATCTTTAGATAGTCTCTGGTTTACGACTTTTCTATCACTGGCCAGATTTTTGTAATAAGGTGATAGATAGTTTAAACACCCAAGGAATATTTGTAATTGAGTCTTATCTCTGATGATGTCTGGAAATTTATCTGCAAATTCAATGGCATGTTCTTGAACCTTTATCATTCCTTTCTCAATCTTCTATCCAAGGAACTCAATTGAATCTTGATAGAGCTTCATCTTTTTTGCAGAAAGGACCAGACCATTATCATAAACTACCTTTAGGAAGACTCTCAGATGCTTCTGATGTTCTTCTAATGTTTTTGAGAAAATAAGAATGTCATCTATGTACACAATCAACCAATCCATATAGGGTTTGAAGATATCTTCCATTATTTTTTGGAATTGTGATGGTGCATTTTTTAGGCCAAAGGGAATCACCTTCCATTCATAGTGTCCATGGGGCACTACAAATGCAGCCTTGAACTAATCTGATGGGTCAACTTCAACTTTCCAGAAACCACTTCTTAGATCAAACTTTGAGAACACCTTGCATCCTGCAATTCTCTTGACTAGATCTGATTTATTAGGGATTGGATATCTGTTCGAGTCAATAACATCATTCAGTGGTTTGTAGTTTATCACCATTATGGGTGCTTGCCTTACCTGCTCAGAGTGCTTATTTACATAGATCCCATAACAGCTCCAGGGGCTATTTGAGGGAACTATGAGTCCTTTTTCCAACAATTCGTTTATTTCCTTTTGGCAATACTCTTGCATTTCTCTAGACATTGGCACAGCATTAGAGTGTCCACGATTTTCTTTGAATTTAGGCTTGAGAGGCAACTTGATCATGTGCCTTTTTCTATATATGAATGCATTAAGAGAATCATCACAAACATGTTTCTTGAATTCCTTCTCTGTATCCATTTTGATGTTCTGCCATTTATCATACTTCAATTGGTCTTCTATTCTTTTGGACTATATCTGTGTTTTGACTTCATTCAGTTGTAATTCCTTTGCTTCTAGTTTGTCTCTGTACATCATCAAAGGTTGAAGTCTAATATTATGAATCATATCATACTTTTTAGGGTTGGAGATCAGAGGAAAGAATACTGGGGAATCCAAAGGATTGATAGTCATACAAATTCCTTCTTGGCCTTGGTATGTACATATTCCATGAGATTCTACTGTCTTTAGGAAGGGAGTCCCAAGGATACAAGCATTGTACATCTTCATCAAATAAAAACTGGCATCTAGGCGATACTGGTTTATACAAACAGTGGCATGAGGAATTTCAAACTTGATTGCAGATTCAGATCCAACTGAGTGAATTAGTTTAGAGGTAATATGCTAGTACTTGGCAGGGATCTTATCCATATCTAACACATTTACATATGATCCAGTATCAATCAAAATAGGGAGATGAAAATAGCTATCTCTAATCTTAATATGCATTGCAACAACATATCTTTGATGAATGATCACATTTACATGAAATGGATCATAATGAGGAGGATTAGGGCTACCTGGAGTAACCTTTTGGTAATGTGGGATTGCAGTATCATCCTGTATTTGTTTTGTTTCACTTTCTTCTCTCTCTTCTTCTAAAGAACTTGCTACCAGTGAGGAACTTGACTCATTTTCCTTTTCTAGTTTTTCTATCCTTGTTTTAAGTTCCTTGATTTCTTTCTTCAAAATATTTTGTTCTTTAGACAGTTCTTGTATGGAGACTGGCCTTTTGGTCTCTGTCTCTAAGAGAGGAGCAGTATTTATTTCATAAGAAGGAAGAGAAGATGCAAACAAATTCCAATTAGAGGAGACTTGGGGAATATTTTCATGCTTTGATTTTCTAAAACTCTTACTACTCTTTCTTTTTGTAGATGAGAGCTCTGAAGAAACCTTTTCCTTCTGTTTCAAGAGGAAGGCATTAGCAAATTCTTCTTTCATTATTTCTTTGGTAGTTCCTTCTTCCATTTCTTCAATTTGCTTCATCATTATTGAGGCTTGGGTTCCTGTTCTTATCATATTACAATGTTTAACTTCTTTCTTGGATTCAATCCAAGCCAAATAAGTGGCCAACTTTTAATCTTCTAACTCATTTGGACTTGAATTCAGGGATTCATCTTCCATAGAACAACTGCAATTATTTTTGTCTATGCATTGGCACAAATGACCAGTTCTTGCAGATTGTACCATATTGAAATCTATGCTATTGTTTGATTCTTCTGCAAAACAGATGTCATCACTGTCAGAGTCTATGCAATTTAATTCATCTGATGATGTTTCTATTGTATATGCTTCTCCATAGGACCTAGATTCTGGGCATCTAAAATCTTTATGGCCTTTATTTCCACATAAAGCACATCTGTATTTTTTCAAAAGATCTTCAGGTGTTGGCTTTTGATTTGGCTTTAGACTAGAGGCTTGACTTGTATTTGGATTAGGACATTTATTTGCATAATGTCCTTG
Source organism: Larix kaempferi (assembly GCA_027924585.1). Lineage (NCBI taxonomy): Eukaryota > Viridiplantae > Streptophyta > Pinopsida > Pinales > Pinaceae > Larix > Larix kaempferi. The sequence continues at coordinate 13,710,862 of BSBM01001530.1, forward strand.
TTTTCCACATTTATAGCATTGAACCTTAGGTGTATACTTCCATCTTGACTTGCTACCAAATTCATCTTTCATCTTTTGGTATCTGTAGTTACTCTTTCCATCTTTACTTTAATACCACTTCCCATATCTTTTGCTTTTCTCATAATTCTTCTTCATCTTGTTTTTCTTATAATCTTAGTATATGTCTTGATATCTATCCTTTAGCAATGAACCATAGTTCAAAAGTTCCTATCTAAATTAGCCAAAACCTGCAAACAAAGTTCCCATCAATGAACCATAGTTCAAAAGTTCCCATCTAAATGGCCAAAACCCTACAAGCAAAGTTCCTAGCAATGAACCATAGTTCAAAAGTTCCCATCTAAAATAGACAAAACCCGACCAGCAAAGTTCCCCATCAATGAACCATAGTTCAAAAGTTCCCATCTAAAATAACCAAAACCCTATACCACAAAGTTGGCAAAGTTCCCAGCAATGGACCATAGTTCAAAAGTTCCCATCTAAAATAACCAAAACCCTACCAGCAAAGTTCTCATCAATGGACCATAGTTCAAAAGTTCCCATCTAAAATGGCCAAAACCCTACAGGCAAAGTTCCCAGCAATGGACCATAGTTCTTTGACCGAGGCTATTTGAGTAACCATTATCCGATAAAGCAGCAGGGAAACGAACTCCTGATTTTCCATATTGGATCTTTGAACAACAACGCCTCCTCCCCTGCACACAGCCTCTGATCCAACAACATACACGTCCTCCCGTGACAGCCCAGACATGTAATACCTCAACACATTGGCAAACAGATCTGTAGTTGGTCCCTCGACGGATCTTCTGATGCTCAAACTACTAGGAAAAACAGATCAGATCAGTGTGTGCCCAAACTCACAGCCCATCTCACAATCTGCCGGTCATGATCATATACCTCTACACGGAGCAAACCTCAGAAACTTATGCAAATTAGATCTAATGATCATATAGCACAAACAATAGAGAAAAACATCACACAATCTGTTGGGTCATCTCCACTGATGACCGTGTGCTCATTTTCTATCTGTAAGTGCAATAGATGGTGCTCATTTTCTATCTGTAGACTGTAAATGCAATCAATGGTTAGGGACCTCTTCTCATCAGTGGTAGACGAGCAACAGACAGAGAGATTTCGGTGTGATTAACCTTGCGAACCAGTGATTACTAAAGATATAATTGGAATGAGGACGAACCATTGAATTATAAAAATGTTATGCAGAATTAATATAGTATTCCTTTCTTTTAGGAGCGACTAAGCTAGAGAGGGGCAACTTTGCAAAGAAATTTCAAAATATGAATTTTCACTTCGTAGGCTTCTAGCCTTCTAGGTGCACTGCCGGCCTGTTTTGTTTTGGAACCAAATGAACCGGCATGGTGGACCTCAAGAGTTTTTATGCCTCTCGTATAGACTGACCACAGAATTGATCTATTATGTTGCTAGTTTATATGTCAAATATTCACAATTGTAAAGTTTAACAGCTAAGTTTGCTTCCTGGATCTACACCAAGCTGGCTGCAATAGTTGGTGTACAAATTGACGGCGTTGGAGTTTCCACCGCTGCAATTTCCCCCGCTGGCTGCGTTAATCGTTGCCGCAAATCCTTGGCCCGATGTAATAGCGATGTGGCAATTGCTCCTCACATTCCAAAACCAGAGTGCAGTCTTCCACGCGGTTAAGTCATCACGAGACACTATTTCAGGGTTTTTCAGTAGATTGATGCCCAGGTAATTTCCAGCTGCACCGTAATTATAATTCCTGCAAATAGTACTCACAAACAGACAGCAACAGCAAACATTCAATTCGAATTCAGTAGATCTCATAAGAAAATAAATTATAATTGATGATCTGTTTCTCTAATAAGACATATACACACATACCATGCGAGTTGTATGGGGCCGCGCCCGTAGTATTGCTTCCCGTTTGTGCAGGGATATTGCGTATAGCTCGAATCACAGTTCTTGCTTTTGCCTATCGCCTCCACGTAACACAGATCTGGGAATTAGTCAGTACCCACTATATTTGTCAATGTATATAAAAAGCTGATTTTAAATATTACAAATTCTGAAATCAAATCAGACTTGATCTATATCTATAGATCCATATCAATATCTATATATTATCTATATATTGATATCTATATATTATCTATATATTGATAGACGTTTCTTTTTAGAATTTGGATTAGATTAGAACCTATGTTTTTTTAGGATTGTAAGAAGATAAATACTATTCAGATTTTTTTTTTCACATAGTAAAAAGATTATACTTTATAAAGAAATATATGATAAAAATGTACACAGACAGATTCCAATCCAAGAGAGAAAGCATCAAGTACAATCATCCAAGGCAGAGGAACCACAGTCCATTTCACTGAGCTAAGAAACACCCAAACAAATGTTGATAATAGCTGCCCCAGCCAGAAAGTAAAAATCCACCCAACCATAGAGCAAATCCACAAACCATAAGTATATAGGCTGCCCCCGGCCAGAAAGAATGAAATTAACACGGCCAGGGAATCAGCCTGCACATTCTCCCCACTAGAGATATGTAGAAACTGGATACCTTAGTGATTCTGCTGCAACATTCTGATCTTATTTAGCTATGGAGAAAGTGCAATAACATTTATAGACTCAAGTAGGTTGATCCAGTTTATAATGATTTGAGTACTATCCAGATTGATGTTATAAGAGTCCTCCAAAATTAAAAATAAACAAATTAAAATATTGAATTTAAAAAATAACTAGCAGATGCATAAATAACTGATAGTTGATGAATGAATAAAAAATAAATCAAAGAATAACTGATAATTAATATAAATAAATGGTAACTGATAAATGGATAACAAACAACCATTCATATTAGATGAGATGATACCTATTGGCTTTTTTCATGTGCAAATGATGCAGATGCAGCAGATGTGCTAATTAGAGGACGTATTAAGAAAAATAACAGAAAGTATTTATGAGAAACATACCGCTAGTTACGTCAGCGACGATGGCGAAGAAAGCAGCGAGTTCTCTCTTGTGGTCAGCAGAATTCCCAGATGTGCCAAACTCGGAGAATCCCCTGGTTGCATCAATGAAGTCGCTGTATGTATAGAAGTTCTTTCCTGTGCAGTTATCATCAGGAGCACCAGATAAAATAGCATCGAAGAAATCTTGGGTAGCAATTTCCCCAACAACAACAGGAGATGAAGTAATATCACCGTATAAAATTTTATCGAAGATATCTTGGGTAACAATATCCCGAACATCTCCTCTGCAAGTAGAAACAAGTGTAAGTGTAAGCCATGGAATTAAAACGCTCACATGCAGAAGAGTTGCCATGTTGGCCAATGCCTATCACTGTGCTGGGCTTCTCTGCTCTGTTCTCATAAGAGATTGTTTGTTTACATAGCCATCCGCAGTGGTTAGGCAGTAGACAATGGTGGGGGTTAAGTCATCAAAATCCAATTGTAGTAGGTTGAAGATGGGAACTTGTTTGAAGGAAATTAAATTAATCCAAAAACTCTTTAGTCCGTATTTTTTTTCTGAACATATCTTTCTTCTCTTTAATTCAATATTAAGACTTATCTTATTTTTATGAACATGTCTTTTATCTCTTCAATTCAATATTAAGATTTATTGTAAACTAAATTATAAATCTAAGCATTGAGGATTCCTAAGCATTGAGCCGCCACATTTAATACTCTACACCTCAATGCTTAACTTTCACCATGGCAAGGATTCCTAATTGTATTATTTAACATTAATTTAAGATTCATGATTGTATTATTTGACATTAATTTGATTTGATAGAGATGACAGCCTAATCCCAGCTCTTGCAACTTAATATGCATAGAATTAGATTCGTCAACGTCACATCAAACTGTCTTTACAATTACGAAATAAATAAATGGTTTGTTGAGTTGAGTTTATATTTACCACCTGTTCACATGGACGCTTTCAAAAATCCAAGATAAGCTTTGGTTTCTAGTTGTATAAATATGTCGTTTTTTTATTTTATTGTGATATATATTAATAAGCAATTGCTCTAAAAAGTGCAAAGGAACTCAAGGTAAAAATGGGAGATAAAGTAGATGTAATAAAGTGAAAAAGAGAATAGTAAAATAAATGTCAAGAAAAGATTGATATATGGTTTAGTTTGAGTAGTATAATAGTGGTTCAATTAAAGTTTTTCTTAAGCATGATATTAACGGAGATATAGTAGATGTAATAAAGTGAAAAAGAGAATAGTAAAACAAATGTCATGAAAAGATTGATATATGGTTTAGTTTGAGTAGTATAAGGGTGGTTCAATTACAGTTTTTCTTAAGTATGATGTTAACTCATTTGCAATCTCTTGGTTTGCTTATAATTTTTTCTTTCAAAGAAAGGTAGTTATATTTCAATTTTAATTTTTAATGGTTGTTTGGAAAAATAAGTTTGTATTTCAATCCCCTTTGCTTAGCGACCATATGTAGATTCAATGATTCTTTGTTAATTGGTAAGTGTGTAGTTGTGATATATCCATATATATGTCTCTCCTCTAAAATATATAACTCCATATTATCATATTCTATACCTTAATGTCATACTTTGACTTTTATTGAAATGCATGCATTGTAAAGTTGTAAAAGCATATAGAGTGATCCCATCACTCTTGAAAATCTATATCCCTAAGGCCTGGAAAGAAGGTCCACACCATTTAAAAGCAAACGAATTGTTATCTAACCTAAAATTGGCAATATAGAGAAGGACTAGCCAATAGTCTAAAACAATCAAGGGATATGAGTGAGCAAATTTCAAGGAATGATAATGATGTCATATCTCACCCATTAATCAGGGATTCATCTTTCCCATCCATGATCAACAAGGAGACTTGAGGATCAAGAGATCCATGCATCCTTGCAAGGTAATTATGCTTGCTTGCTTGATCTTCTGCTCTTCCATTGTACTTATTGTGTAGGCATGTGAGTAAAACAACTATTGGATATGCCTATCTTGTTTTGTTTTGGAATTTATTCTATGACTATCAAATTTTATATACTCTTGTTTGTTATCCCACATTGGTTGTGAGGGTTGGTCCACAATAGCATATATGTCCCAGTATACCATGATCCTTACACCAATGGAGGAAATTTCAAGGGAATGATGTCTCTACAAACATAATGGCTGATTGGTTGCAAGGTGAGCGATTTTTTTGCTCTACCTTCCCCTCTTCCTATGTGACATGCCTTGAATGGGTGTGTGTAAAACACAATTGTTAGATACAAGCTCAAAGAAGCCTATGTTGGTAGGTCACCAAAAAATTCTCCTTATCATTAATAATGATGAATAATGAAGTTGTCTATGAAGGTCTATGAAGATGAAGTCTTGCTAAATCACTGGGAAGCTGAGGAAAATACCACTCCAATAGTGGTAATATAAAAAATATCATTATAGCTAAATTTAAGGAGATCAATTAAAATTAAACATAAGACAATAAGAGAAAAATTAGATGCTATACGAACACAATCAAAAGTAATATATAATATCAAAAGCATCTCTCTAATTTAACTATCTTAAAGAAGAAAATCAATATTGCTAAAATAAAAAATCATGTTCAATGGTGAAAAGAGGTGTTGAAGAATTCTTAAAAAGTTGTGCAACAAGAATTTATCATCTTCATAATAACAAGTAAAATTCTAAAGCATACCAAATGATTCCTTACCCTTCTTATGTAACGCCCCATATTTTGGCAGTCATCAATTAAAAACTCTAACGTGAATTAGCTTAGCAATGCATTGCTTATTATCTGTTTGACGAAGATAGATTGATTAAGATGATTGTTATGTGGACATGTGGACTCCCTTGAGGTATGTAGGGTAAATGGAATTTATTGTTTAAATTAGTAATGGCAATGTGTTACTTCACATTGAACATGAAAATTTAATATAGAATATCCACATGTGGACTTTGTTAATTTAGTTTGTTTGCAACAGAACTTACATGATTATATGTAAATGTCATTTTAGTGATATGGAGTAACACTTGAAAGAGTTGGGTATGTCTATACATGAATTTCATGTTAATGATGAACTATTCCACATGTTGATTGGATACGAGATAGGTGGATTCCTATAGTGCCAAGGGGCATGAGATGTCTTGGACATCATGAGGATAATGATGTTATATCAAAATTTTCATGCTATTTAATTGTGAATTCCAATATTTCTATGACTTGTGGGTGAGTGTGAGTTTTGACAGGAGTTGTGACTAGCCCAAATTGGTTGTTCAATGACGGGACCCCTTAGATCAGTGATGGCACAATATGGTTGATGTAGGGCGTTGACCTTGGTACTATCAGGGGGGGTGGAGTCATTTCCCAACGTTTATCTTCAGAAACCCGGAGTCGTGGAAGGGTTGGGATGAGCACACTCCCGTGGATGTGGGATGACAACTAGTGGGTGCCTGCTGGGGAAGCTTGGTCGATGTGGTTGATCGAAACTTCTGCTTACGAGTTCTATACGTGGTCATATGCATAGTCGAGATTCTGTGGCATATTCCAGCAGAGGATGGGATGGTGAGGTCAAGAGCTGGAAGTAGTGGTGATTAGGTGTTTGGAGTACTGATGGGATGGATGGGACCAATAATTGATTGGATGGTGTTCTTGATTGTTATTAACTATCATGATTAAATGCTCAAATTCATCATTATGTTTACCTAATTTTGTTTTATTGCTTATGTATGGATGATTATGAATGATGAATGATGCATTGTTTAATTGTTCTTCTATATGTTGTTTGCAAGCATGTAATAATGATATATTAGGAGCATTAAAAGTGATTATTAGTACCCACACTTAAGACGTGTGCACTGGCCATGCATACGCCAATTCATGAGTACACTACTATGATTGGTCGATCGATGAATAAATTACTATGATTATATTAGCTATTAGTAACTTGGTTGATGAATTGTTGAAAGAATTACTTGTGTGTTGAAAGTATGAGTTTGTTGACTTGTTTAAATACGTTTTAGATTTATATAAATTGATTCGATTATTGAATGACATATATAATTATATTCATATAATATAACTTATGTCATAGTATAATATAGTATATGAAAATATCTTATCTTGACTTATGCATGAGAGGATAATATAAATAAATCGATAGATAGGATTGCACAAATTTTTAGAAAAGAGTTGTCATAGTTTCATTTAAGATGAAAGCATGACAAGTGAGACTTTGCAACCATGTTTATTAATATTTTATTTAATAAATCGAATGGCTATTTTTTGGAGAAAATGAATTTATTGATTGTTGACTATTATTTTATTGGAATTTATTGATGGATGAGGAGGAGGATGAGGAGTTTTGATATAAATAGGAGACTTGAGATTGGAATGAGAGAGTTCTTTTCTCTTGAAGGTTATTTTGGTGAGAGTATTCTAGGGATGAGAATTTTGGATATTTTGGGATGAGAAGCTTGGAAGAGTTGGAATAGTTTGAGAACTTTTGGAAGATTTGATACATAGCCTATTAGTGCATCATTGTTCTGTTCTCTGGGGGTCTCGGGCACAGAGGTCCAGGAGGCCATTTGGATGAGACCATTTGGATGGCTTCCTAGGGCTAGGGAGCCGGTTAGGCCCCTAGTTGGCTGGGAGGTAAAACCGTGGTTCTGCTTTGGGAAATGAAGATAGAAGCAACTCGAGATGAAGATGTAATCTTGCTTCAGTTTAGACTTCCTCATGTTTCTTATATCGAGGTATTTTTCTTGTGATTTTAAATTGTTTATAAAATGTTGTAAACTAGTTATATGTTATTGTAAAATGCGTATATGTTGTTTATATGTTGTCGTGGTTACATGATTCTTATATGCTCCTCAATTATACACTTAAAAACCCACCATTTGAGATCGTATTAACACTTTTATGCATGTAGAAAATAAAAAGAAAATAGATGTTTAATTAGATTGATTAAAATTCATAATGCCTTTAGAGACATTACATTTTAGGACCCCTTTGATCTTACTGAGCATTAATAACCTTTATCATCATCATCACTTATGCAATTTTTAAATATTAAAATAAAAATAATTTGTAACCATCATGTAGAAAAATATTTACATAAACTTTTAATATGTAAAATATTTTAGTAACAAATATGAAAAATATTTAATAAATTTTAATCTATTTATAAATAATTATTTGGTAATATTTTCCTAAAAGTTTAAACTTCAAACAATATTTATAAAGATCCATGTTAAAATATTATTTAATAATTTTTATAAAATAATTATCCAGTAAAAAATTAGTTTAATGAACGAGTTCATAAAATACAATAGATAAGATGCAAGTAAAGAGTGGTGATTATTTGCCTTTGCCCAACAAAAATAACACAAACAAAGAATTTATAATTCCAAAACAAAAGTAGACACATACACTCATATGATTCCAATTAAAATATCACCTATATCATTTTCTTCTTTGATTTTTGTTTATTTCATACATGATTGTATTATGTGCATTTGACACAACTACTAACACAACCTCTTCAATATGTGTGTGAGAGATAAGGAGTTACCTTAGAAGGTATTTACATCGAATGGACTTTTATTCAACATGGTTAATCCAAAATTTAGAAGACTTCCATATCAATGGAAGTCATGTTATATAGTTTTTAAAGATAATTGAAAGCATTTTCAACAACAATATATATAGTTTTAAGGAATGTCCAGGCTGCTTTGAATTTTACTATTAAGGTGTAATGTTTAGGAATGTCGTGCAATCCATCTCATTATATATATAACCTCCATTTGGAAACTCAAGGAAGAGGGGGAAATATACAGAATCATGTTGGCAAGGTATCAACTTCCTCATTCTTCTCTTAAGTACACAAGCGTGGGAGGAATTATTTTCGAAGGAATTACTTAATCGATTGTCATTAATTTTGCTAGATGTTTGTTTAGTTCTGTGTCAATAGGTTCCTGGGTTGATCTCTCTTGGGTGAGGCCCACTCATCTATGTCGATGGGTTTACTAGGGATGTCATCAAGAATGTGGAGAAGCATATGTTGGGTTTCCCTGCGAGGTTTTCCTTGGAACACATAGCATTAAAATATATAACAATAGTAATCATCATCATCATCATCATTATCATCATGACCTAGTTTAATATCGTACCTTATCCAAATGCCAAATTTCATATGTGACCGCTTTGTTTGTGGATAAGAGATTCCCTCTCAACAACAATTTGATTCCTGGGGTCTCCTTGCATTTCCTTAGCCTATCCCTACGCATCCCATAGCTAATTTCCCATTATGTCTTTTGCTCAACATATTTTCCACACATAGAATACACGAGCAAATGGCCAACCTTGAATTCTATGAGGCAAATGGATACGATGACCCAAAATGAGCAACCTGAAACTGGAAGACAAACAAAATTCAAATGAATCTATGTCTGGAATCTAAGTCTTCACATGCTTCGAAATATTAAAAATTGTAGAATGTTGATTGAAATTAGTCCAAGACATGAATTTCACTACCAGATAGAACATGAAAATTGTAGCTCACGGGATTTTAAATAAACTCAAGGGAAAAACACACCGCATAGTCAAAAGATTGAACTGTGCAGTAAATAAATATTTTTCTTTTTCTTTGCTTTAGAACTACGCTTCTCCTAGCAAATACTTTGCTCTAATTTTTCTTCCCTATTTTTGCTGAACACTTTACTTCACAAATTAACTGCGTATTTCCACTTTTTACTGCGCAGAGATTAACTGCGCATTTCGACTTTCTACTGCGCAGTTGAAATTCTCATAAATGCGTAGTTCTCTAACTTTGCGGAACAAGACTTTGCATGAACTTCGCACTTCACACAAATTTACTTTTTCAAACTTCTTTAACTTTACGAAGATTAACTTCACACAAGTTAACTTTGCATACCTATTTAACTGCGCATAACCCAATCTTAAACAAACTTTGTATAAAGATATTTCATGCTAAAAACATAAGAACCGAAACATACGTCAAAGTTACTGCGCGTTAAACTAGAACATTTACCACAGTGAAATACTTGGAATCTTGATTTGATTTAGAGACCATAAATGTAAATAACATTTACATAGATAAATATGAAGAAGATGTGTGGGATGCATAAACCAACATTCTTAAGAATGAATACATAAAAATAAAGACTTATATATTACCGCAGTAAAACAGAGTAACTTTGCCGCACTACAGAGAGATGGGATATTACTTAATCTTTCACTTCTTACACAGAGCTTGGGCTCTTGATACACTTCACGGGTCTTCACTTCTTCTCTTCACTCGTACATCTCTATCTAATCCTCTGTGACTGATTTTCATTTATACAAAAACTTGATTTAGCTTCTTTTGGAAGTTACAGGGTTGCAATAAACACTGCAATTAATTTCTACCTAAAAAGTTATGAGCCTCAGAAATACAAACGCGATTACATAAATACTAACTTGTCGTGAGCTGGATTGGCTGCAAACTGACTGACTGTCTGATATTGCAGATTGACAATTGATTGACTGGGAGTCTGACAGAGCTGGCGCATATCAGATACGCTATCGGCTCGTAAATACAAGGTTTCCAGCACTCCCCCTTAATTATGAGCGGATGGGGATCATTAAACAAAAATAATTTTTACAAAATATTTCAGGGCTGAAACATGCTCTGTTCATGACATAGTTCACTACGCAGAAATTGTCACTCCCAAACAACTTAGAAGATATTGGAATGTCTCCCTTTCCAATGGTTTTGTAAATATGTCTGCTACCTGATCTTCAGACCTGCAAAATTCTAAACAGATTTATTTTTTGTTTATCAATTCTCTAATAAAATGATACCTTGTGTGAATGTGCTTGGTTCTCTTGTGGAACACATGATTCTTTGATAGTGCGATAGATGAATTGTTGTCGCAGTAAATGACTGTGGGTTCTTGCTGGTTCTGCGAAAGATCACTTAACATCCTCCACATCCAAATGGCTTGACATGCAACGCTTGTAGCTGTGACATACTCTGCTTCTGCTAAAGAAAGAGTTACAATGGGTTGCTTCTTTGAAGCCCATGATACAACACCTGTTCCTACATGAAATGTATTCCCAGATGTGATTTTTTCTGTCATCCATGCTACCTCCATTATCGCTATCAGTGTATCCAATGAATTTGAAATTTTCTGAGGTTGAATACAAAATACCAAAGTCTTTTGTTCCACTTACATACCTCATAATTCTTTTACCTGCTTGCCAATGAGATTCTTTTGGTGACTTCATGAATCTTGAGATTAAAGTGACTCTATACATGATACCCAACCTTGTTGCTGTAAGATACATAAGGCTGCCAACGAGCCTTTTAAATAGCGTAGGATCTACATTGGATCCATCATCATCCTTGCTCAATTTCAAACCTATTATCACTGGTGTTGGAGTTGTCTTGCAATTTAACATCTTAAATATGTTCAAGACATCACTTTCATACTTCGACTGAGATATAAATATGCATTTTTCAGACTGTTGGACTTCAATGCCCAGAAAATACTTCATAAGCCCCAAATTAGTCATTTTGAATTCACTTTCCATGACTAATCTAAATTCTTCTATGCCAAAATCACTAGTAAATATTAAATCATCTACATACAAGTAGACAATTAGCTTATTACCTTGCTTGTTGATCTTTGTGTACAGCGTTGGCTCACATTCATTTCTGTGAAATCCATTTTGAATGAGATATGAGTCAATGCGACTGTACCAAGCTCTAGGAGCTTGCTTCAAACCATAAAGTGCCTTTTTCAGTCTGTATACTTTGTGTCCTTCTCTTGGAGATTCGTAGCCTTGTGGCTACTCCACATATACTTCTTCCTCCAAATAATCATTTAAAAATGCATACTTAACATCCATTTGGTAAGCAGGCCATGTCTTATGAGTTGCGATGGCCAAAACTGTTTTGATAGTGTCCATTCGAGCTACAGGTGCAAAAGTTTCATTGAAGTCTATGCCAGGATGTTGTGTGAATCCTCTTGCTACCAATATTTCCTTGTGCTTCTGCACATTTCCATCAACATCTTGCTTGGTCTTATAAATCCATTTCACGCTTATCACATCCTTGTTCTTAGGAACATCAACTAATTCCCATGTTTGATTTTTCTCAATGCATTCTATTTCTTCATCCATGGCTTGTGCCCAAACTTTATCTTCAACAACTTCTTCAAATGTTAGAGGATCATTAACTTGAGAAAATAATGCAAAAACTGAGAAAGAATTAGGTGTGCCAGTTTCATACATATCGCGCAGACTTCTTGTCTTTGTCGGAGTTGCTGGTGTCGAACTGCGCAAACTACTTGATGGAGTTTGCTGTGCACTTGGTGTGCTTGTCGGAGTAGCTTGAACTGCGACTTGTGTCAGAGTTCTTTGTGCTGGAACATGATGTGCAGTCCTGGGAGTAGACGGAGCTGCGCGGTTTTGATTCACATGTGGAGTCTCAACCACATCTTCTGCAATGTCATCATGTTCAACATGTGACACGATTTTCACATTCTTCTCTACAGTTCCATCCCATGCTTCATTTTCTACAAACTGAACATCTCGACTGATAATAACTTTTCTTGTGACTGGATTATATAACTTGTATGCTTTTGTGTCTTTAGAATACCCAATAAAAATGCATTTGTGTCATTTATTGTCTAATTTCCTTCTTAGCTCATCTGGAACATGTGCATATGATACACAACCAAAAAATTTTAAATGCGAAACACTATGTTTCATACCTATCCATGCTTCCTGCAGAACTTTGTTCTTCACGCTCTTGGCCGAACATTGATTCATGATGTATCTAACAGTTTCCACTACTTCAAACCAGTATTCATTTGACAGATGCATGGCTACCAACATACTGTGCGCCATCTCCATAATGGTTATGTTCTTCCTCTCTGCAATACCATTATGTTGCAATGTATACCGCACAGTGAATTGCTTCTGTATGCCATGATTTTTGCAAAAGTTTAAGAAATCATTTGAAACATACTCACCACCTCTATCTATTCTTAATATCTTGATGTTGTAACCACTCTGCTTCTCCACAAGTGCCTTGAACTGCTGAAAACAACTAAATGCATCAGATTTATCTTTTAGAAAATATAACCATGTTTTTCTTGTGAAATCATCAATAAATGTGAGAAGATAAGTGCATCCTCCCATGGACGGTGTTTGCATCGGTCCACAAATATCATAGTGTACATTTTCAAGTGGTGTGCGAGCTTTGTATGACTTTCCAACTGGAAAAGTCTCTCTATGTTGTTTTCCAAAAATACAGCCTTCACAAATTCTCTCTGGATTTTCAATCAATGGCAATCCTGTCACCATGTCCTTCATGTGCAGTAGCTTTAGCCCACCAAAATTCAAATGTCCAAATCTAAAGTGCCATAACCAAGATTCATCCTTTATTTTTGTTTGAAACAAAGCTTGCATTGCGCTGTCTTTTCCTTCCTTTGCGCAGTGAATTTCTGCTTCTTTGCTTTATGCTTTGAACGCAGCTCCATAATTTTCATTATGTCTTTCATGAACAACTTGAGTTGTTTTTCCTCTTATGATTGGCCGTATCCGCAAAGGAAACAAGCGATTTCTTGTCATATGTACTTCGACAATTAACTGATTGCTTGGATATATGTCTTTGATCACACAATGCTTTCCTATCATGTGAACTCTGTAACCTTTTTCCATTAGCTATCCAATGCTCATCAAATTATGCTTCAAACCTTGAACATAATAAACATCAGGCATAAATTGATGCTCCCCTTGTTTGGTTAGAATATCAATAGTACCCTTACCCAAAACAGTAACTTGGATATTGTTTCCAAGTGTGACATCAATTTGAACTGATTTATCTAGACTAGAAAATAAATTTAAATTACCAATCATGTGATTGCTACAACTTGAGTCTAAATACCATATGTCATTTGGACTTTCTTGAACAACATTGCATTCAAGTGGAGATGCACATGCTAAGAATAATGAATTGTTCGAAGTGTTGTTGTTACTTGACTGCGATTGGCCTTGCTTTCCTTGGTCATATTGCTTCTTCCTGCATTCATATGCGAAGTGTCCAAACTTCTTACAGTAATGACATTGAATTTTTTATTTGTCATACCTTTGTCCACTTGCCTGACTAGGGATCTGATTCTGACCTCTACCAGTGACATGTGCAGGGTTGCTGCTGCGTCCTCCTCTAAAAGAACTTTGTCCTCTTCCTCTAGAGTTCGATCTTCATCTACCTCTTCCATGACTTATGGATGACTCTGCTACGAATACACCTTCCAGTGATGTATCTGAACTGTTGATCATATGTTCATGATTGAGTAATGAAGCTTGCAACTCATCAATAGTAAATTGGGATAGATCTTTGTTTTCCTCCAGGGTCATAACTAAAGATTCAAATTTCCTTGGAATAAATTTAAGAACTTTTTCAACAACCCTTTGGTCACCTAGATTTTCTCCATGAGACTTTATTTGATTAACCATACCAATAACACGAGTATAGAATGAGTCTACTGACTATGTATCTTTCATCGACAGAGATTCAAAATCTCTTCTAAGAATTTGAAGTTTCGCAGTCTTTACCTTGTTCAAACCTTGATATGAAGTTTCCAGCGTGTCCCATGCTTCCTTAGCTGACTACGCTGCTGCTACTATTGGGCGTATGGATTCATGTGTCGCATGATGTATGTGGAACAACGCCTTTCCATCTTTCTTCCTCTGATCCTTTAAGACATCCTTCTCACCTTGTGTGAGATTGTTGTATGCTACTAGATCTGTTGGTTTTGCATAGCCATTCTGGACTATTTCCCATACATCTTGACCTCTAAACAAAGATTTCATAGTTAGAGACCAATATTCATAATTTTTACCAGAAAATATTGGAGTTTGCAAATTACTCGAAGTGGAAGCCATTCTTAATCACTTTTCCCTTTTGTAAATACAATTTCTAGAAAAGCACACCACGCAGTCAAAAGATTGAACTACGCAGTAAATAAATATTTTTCGTTTTCTTTGCTTTAGAACTGCCCTTCTCCTAGCAAATACTTTGCTCTAATTTTTCTTCCCTATTTTTGCTGAACACTTTACTTCACAAATTAACTACGCGAAAATTAACTGCGTGCATTTCCACTTTTTACTGTGCATTTCGATTTTCTACTGCACAGTTGAACTTCTCATAAATGGGCAGTTCTCTAACTTCGTGGAACAAGACTTTTCCCATACCTATTTAACTGGGCATAACCCAATCTTAAACAAACTTTGTATAAAGATATTTCATGCTACAAACATAAGAACCAAAACATATGTCAAAGTTATTATGTGTTAAACTAGAACATTTACCACCTTGAAATACTTGGAATCTTGATTTGATTTAGAGACCGTAAATGTAAATAACATTTACATAGATAAATATGGAGAAGATGTGCGGGATGCATAAACCAACATTCTTGAGAATGAATAGATAAAACTAAAGACTTATATATTACCGCAGACCGCAGTAAAAGAGAGTAACTTTTCCGCACTACAAAGAGATGGGATATTACTTAATCTTTCACTTCTTACACAGAGCTTGGGCTCTTGATACACTTCATGGGTCTTCACTTCTTCTCTTCACTCCTACATCTCTATCTAGTCCTTTGTGAGTGATTTTCATTTATACAAAAACTTGATTTAGCTTCACCTGGAAGTTACAGGGTTGCAATAAACACTGCAATTAATTTCTACCTAAGAAGTTATGAGCCTGAGAAATACAAACGCGATTACATAAGTACTAACTTGTCGTGAGTCGGATTGGATGCAGACTAATTGAATGTCTGATATTGCACACTGACAAAATGACTGACTGGGAGTCTGACAGAGCTGGCGCATCTCAGATATGCTATCAGCTCATAAATACAATATTTCCAACATAAACAAAAGGCCAGTCAATTGCCTTTTTCCTCAAATTCATGGGAAGAGGCTTTAGTTGCGGCAACTATAGTATAGAAGTTAACAAACCCTTAGAGATATAAATTTAGCACACCTTTGAGATAGATTAATATGTTGCATGTTTGCATCCTAAGCACTCCATTTTAAGCCAACCGGACCAGTAAAGGAGTGCAACGCAAAAGGATTAATTTGGAGAGGCACTTTTGTTAGGATAAAAATAGCAGGTTTAGATAAGCTATTAATCAAGACTTAGTATTATTATGTGGTAATAAAATTAGCATGTGAAGTTGTCTTTGTGAAGGGTGAATCGTCCAATTTGAAACAACTTGCATTGCGACCAAATTAACATATAACCAATGGTCCAATCAGCATCAAAGGTTATTTGTTCTACAAGCAATGTAAGGGTATGCATGGTGCATGGATGATCATGAACATAGGCAGTTTAGGATCACAACAAAAACATAAAGAGGATTGTTGCTTTTAAGGTTTATTAATGGACAAATAGAGCTATTGTTTTCAAGGAACTACCATCAACATATGGAGGCATTGATATTGGGTGTCTCTGAGGTGCTTTTAAGACATGCTCCCAGGTCTTCTTTATGTAAATTTGTGTGCTTTCCTTGGTTCTATGCTTGAGATAGTTCTTCTTGCAATATTTTGTTTTGCTCCGCCAGGTCGCACATACCACTTGTCATAGTTATGATGTTATCGTCATTGCCTTTACAAAATGTTGTTACCGCAGAGGCCATGGCAATAGGATCAAGAGTAGTATTATTGATAATGGTATTTATTTTAATCTGCAACTCGTTTGATTCATCTCTAGATTGCACCTTCTTCACCATTTTGTTGGTGATCTGTTTCGCCTGAGGATCGAATATGTATGTTTTGAGTTCGACCAGTATTTCTTCATCCATCGATTCGTAAACGCTGAATACATCTTGAGGTATACTGAGGACCAATGTTTGAAGTAGAGGGTCTTCTTCAGGCTCTCCATTCTTTAGTAATGAAATGTTTGACTCGTCATTTGACATTATTGTCACCCTCCTCTTCCAACTCTGTCCAAAAGAAATTTTCAACTACAGGAAACAAGAAATAGCCAATCAACTGATGTGCAAGAAATAGCACAATGTCGCTTTCGCTATCATTGGTAAAAATGCCGATGGGAAACACATTATTCTTTTCATTACCCTTGAAAAAAATCACAACAACCTTTAAGCTAATCCATTCCAACTCCAACACAACTTGATTCAAAATTCTTAAACAATGAAGTGAACTTGAAATACAGTTTGCTGAGTTATACTGTGGATGTGGATCACAAATTCCAACAATTGGTAGAAGGAAATAGAATAGATTCAAGGTGTGAAATACATTTTTTTATTATCACTGGTCACCGGCTCATTTTGCACTCCAGATGGTTGATTTGGAGTCCATTCTCATGATCCCTCTAGCTTGCAAAGAAAATGAATACGTTGAGATCAACAATAAACGAGGTAGGAATGGTAGCCACTGGCCATTAGACCCATCTACAGGGTTATTGACATCCATCAAATTTTGCAAGCATAATTGAAAAGGATTCCATTAGCATCTCTTTTTATATTTTGATTTTTTGCCCTTTTCTGATTGTTGTATATTGAACGAAGATCTCGTTGCATCTATGTTTTCTTATGAATGTTTAGTGGGTTATAATTATTTGCTAATCAGTGGGGCTTGGGATGGACTCCCATAGAGGGCTCCTATTCACACACAATTTATGCTCCTAGGTCTAATGAGGGTCTTTGTGCCATCACATTGAACACATTTTTCATTTGTGATGTTTATGTAAAAGCATTGATGTGCTAAACAAGAAATATCAACACTTATTGTAAAGGGATAATCTGCTATGATAGCAAATTATCCCTTTACAAGGGATCAAAATTGAACCCGTGTCAAAGGGATCCAAGCCCGTCCTAGAAGTGACATTAAAATATTGCCAGTCATATGAAAAGATTATTTTTAATTTTGACTTTTTTCCAAGAAGTGTAATGTTTATTTTAAAATTTCATTACAAGTGTTCGATACAAAATTGCCAGTCAAGCATTTATTAATCCATTGCTAATGTGGGTGTGTTGTTGTCAATAATGTGTTAAGAAAATATCCTTATCAGTGACCACCATTTTCCCTCATCATCAAAATCTAAATAAAAAATTATGGCAAACATATTCCACCAATTTCAAAAATCGTAAATCTACAAATGGCATTGGCGCTCACAACTCTGCTCAAGGGAAAAGAATACCACACAGTCAATTAAATATTAACCATGCAATAAGTACATATATACGTTTCTTCGCTTTGGACTTCGACGGATATACAATAGAAAATCCCAACTTTTACTTCATCAAGGACTTCACTTCATCGAGCATTTACTTCATGGAGCAAACTTTTATCTTCATGGAACACTAGCTTCGCGGAACATTAACTTCGTAGAAATTAACTTGGCAGAACTTTTACTTCACAAACTTCTTTAACTTCGCGGAGATTCAACTTCAACAAACCCACTCTTAAACAAGATTTATATTAAAATATCTAAAACATAAAATGAAACTTATGTCGAAGTTATTCGTGTTAAATAACCGTGAAATATTTGGGAAAACTTGATTTCTTTTATAGACCGTAAATGCAAACAACATTTACACAAGCAAATCTGGAGATATTCAATATTCAACATTCTTGAGAATGAATACATAAAACTATAGACTTATATATTACCGCATTAAAACAGGGTAACTTGGCCGCATTACACAGAGGTGGAATTTACTTCGATCTTTCACCTTTTACAGAGCTTGGGATCTTAATACATTCGCAACTATGAGCTTGGGCTCACAAACACATTGAGAACATTTTCTTCTTCTCCTTTCTCTCTTGCTCTCTCTTCCTCTCTTTCTCTATTCCTCTGTGTATGTTTTTCATTTATTCTTCTTCTACATATACACAGGCTTGATTTCCCTTCACCTGGAAGCTACCAAGTTACATTAAAGACTATAATTAATTTCTACCTAATAATTTTGACTTGCGGAATACAAACACGGTTAAATAAATACAAGGAAGTGTGCATGAATCCTTCTGACTGTTTGACATCTCTACGGACTGAGAAAAATGACTGACCGAGTGACTGACAGAGTCGGCACAGACTAGATACACAATCAGCTCATAATTACATTTTTCCAACACTCCCCCTTAATTATGAGCATATGGGGATCATTAAACAAAAACAAAAAAATTACAAAATGTTTCAGAGCTTAAACATGCTCTGTGCATGACAAAGTTCATTGTGCAGAACTTGTCACTCCTAAACAACTTCGCAAATATTGAAATGTGCCATTTTCCAATGGTTTTGTAAAGATGTCTGCTACCTGATCTTCATACTTGCAAAATTCTAAACAGATTTCTTTGTTATTTATCAATTCTCTGATAAAATGATACCTTGTGTCGATGTGCCTGGTTCTCATGTGAAACACATAATTCTTTGACAGTGCGATAGCTGAATTGTTGTCGCAGTAAATGGTTGTGGGTTCTTGTTGGTTCTGCGACAGATCACTTAACATCCTCCGCATCCAAATGGCTTGACATGCAGCGCTTGTAGCTGCAACATACTCTGCTTCTGTTGAAGAAAGAGTTACTATGGGTTGTTTCTTTGAAGCCCATGATACAACACCTGTTCCTAAATGAAATGTATTATCATATGTGCTTTTTATGTCATCTATGCTTCCTCCATTGTCATTGTCATTGTATCCAATGAGTTTGAAATTTTTTGTGGTTGAATACAGAATACCAAAATCTTTTGTTCCACTTACATACCTCATAATTCTTTTACCTGCTTGCCAATGAGATTCATTTGGTGACTCCATAAATATTGAGATTAAACTGACTCCATACATGATGTCAGGCCTTGTTGCAGTAAGATACATAAGGCTTCCAACAAGCCTTTTGAACAACATAGGATCTACATTGGATCTATCATCATCTTTGCTTAATTTCAAACCTGTTATCACTGGTGTTGGTGATGTCTTATAGTTTAACATCTTAAATCCATTCAATACTTCATTTGAATACTTCGACTAAGATATAAATATGCCATTTTCAGACAGTTGGACTTCAATGCCCAGAAAATACTTCATAATCCCCAAATTAGTCATTTCAAATTCATTGTCCATGACTGATCTAAAATCCTCTATGCCAAAATCACCAGTAAATATTAAATCATCTACATACAGGCATACAATTAACTTATTATCTTGGTTGTTGATTTTTGTGTACAACGTTGGTTCACATTCATTTCCGTGAAACCCATTCTAAATGAGGTAAGAGTCAATGCGATTGTACCAAGCTCTAGGAACTTGCTTCAAACCATAGAGTGCATTTTTCAACCTGTATACTTTGTGTCCTTGTCCTGGGACTTTGTATCCTTGTGGTTTCTCTACATATACTTCCTCCTCTAAATAACCATTTAAAAATGCAGACTTAACATCCATTTGGTAAACATGCCATTGCTTATGTGATGTGATGGCTAGAACTATTCTGACAGTGTCCATTTGTGCCACGAGTGCAAAAGTTTCATTGAAGTCTATGCTAGGCTGCTGTGTGAACCCTCTTGCTACCAATATTGCCTTGTGCTTCTGCACATTTCCATCAGCATCTTGCTTCGTCTTATAAATCCATTTGATACTTATCACATCATTTTCCTTAGGAACATCAACTAATTCCCATGTTTGATTCTTCTCAATGCATTCCATTTCTTCATCCATGGCTTGTGCCCACACTTTATCTTCTACAGCTTCTTCAAATGTTTGAGGATCATTAATTTAAGAAAATAATGAAAACATTGAAAATGAATTGGGTGTACCAGTCTCATATATCTCACACAGACTTCTTGTCTTTGTGGGAGTTGTTGATGTCGAACTCTGCGAACTACTTAATGGATTTTGATGCGCTCTTGGTGTGCTTTTCAGAGTTGCTTGAACTACGACTTGTGTTGAAGTTCCTTGTGCTGAAACATGTTGCGCTGTCCTAGGAGTAGATGGAGTTGCGACATTATGACTCACATGCGGAGTTTCAACCATATCTTCTGCCATGTCATCATGTTCAACATGTGACACGATTTTAACATTCTTCTCTACAGTTCCATCCCATGCTTCATTTTCTACAAATTGAACATCTCGACTGATAATAACTTTTCTTGTGACAAGGTCATACAAATTGTATGTTTTTGTGTCTTTAGAATACCCAACAAAGATATATTTATATCCTTTATTGTCCAATTTCGTTCTTAGCTCATCTAGAACATGTGCGTATGCGACACAACAAATAAAATTAAATGCGAAACACTATGTTTCATACATGTCCAGGATTCCTGCAGAACTTTGTTCTTCACACTCTTTGTTGGACATTGATTCATGATGTACACAACAGTTTCCACTCCCTAAGCCCATTATTCATTTGACAGATGCATGGCTGCCAACATACTGCGCGCCATCTCCATAATGGTTCTGTTCTTCCTCTCTGCGATACCATTCTGTTGTGGTGTATGCCGCGTAGTGAATTGCCTGTGTATGCCATGATTTTTACAGAAGTTTAAAAAATAATTTAAAAGATGCTCACCACCTCTATCTCTCCTTAAGATCTTGATTATGTAACCACTTTGCTTCTCCACAAGTGCAATGAACTGTTGAAAACATCCAAGCGCATCAGATTTATGTTTTAGAAAATATGTTCAGGTTTTTCTAGTGAAATCATCAATAAACACGAGAAAGTAAGTGCAACCTCCTATGGACGGTGTTTTCATTGGTCCACAAATATCATAATGCACAATTTCAAGTGGTGTGCGAGCTCTATATGACTTTTCGACTGGAAAAGTCTCTCTTTGTTGTTTGCCAAAAATACAGCCTTCACAAATTCTCTCTGGTTTTTCAATCAATGGCAATCCTTTCACCGTGTCCTTCATGTGCAGTAGATTCATCCCACCAAAATTCAAATGTCCAAATCTGAAGTGCCACAACCAGGATTCATCCCGTATTTCTGATTGAAACACTACTTGCATTTCGTTGTCGCTGTCTTTTTCTTTCTTGTCGCAGTGAATGTCTGCTTCTTTACTTTTTGTCTTGAATGTAGCTTCTGAGTTTCCATTATGACTTCCATGAACAACTTGAGTTGTTTTTCCTTTTTTGTTTGGTCTTATCTTCAAGGGAAACAATCTATTGCTTGTCATATGCACTTTGGCTTTTAAATGATTGCTTGGATATATGTCCTTAATCAGACAATGCTTGCATGTCATATAAAATTTGTAACATTTTTCTAACAGTTGTCCAATGCTCATCAAATTATTCTTCAAACCTGGAACACAATAAATATCAGGCATAGTTTTATGCTCCCCCAGTTTGGTTAAAATATCAACAGTACCCTTACCCAAAACAATGACTTGAATATTATTTCCAAGTGTGATATTAGTTTGATATGATTTATCTAGACTAGAGAATAGATTTAAATTACCAGTCATATGATTGCTACATCCTGAGTCTAAATACCATATGTCACTTGGACTTTCTTGGACAACATTGCATTAAAGTGGAGATGCGCATACTAAGAACATTGAGCGGGTCGGAGTGCTGGAGTTGCTTGACTGTATTTGACCTTGATTTCCTTGGTCATACTACTTCTTCCTGCATTCATATGCAAAGTGTCCAAACCTTTTACAGTAATGACAATGAATTTTTTATTTATCAGACCTTTGTCCACTTGGTTGACTGGGGATCTAATTCTAACCTCTACCAATGACATATGCAGGGCTGCTGCTGCGACCTCCTTTGAAAGAACTTCTTCCTCTGCCTCCAGAGTTTGATCTTCCCTTGCCTCTTCCACAACTTATGAATGATTGTGCTGCAAAAGCACCTTCTAATGATGTATTTGATCTGTTGATTCTATGTTCATGATTTAGGAGTGAGGCTTGCAACTCGTCAACAATAAATTAGGACAGATCTTTGTTTTCCTCCAGGGTCACAACTAAAGATTCAATTTTTTTACGAAGAATTCTAATATTTTTTTCAACAACTCTTTGGTCACATATATTTTCTCCACGAGATTTTATTTTATTAATCAAACCAATAACTCGAGTATAAAAAGATTCTACTGACTTTGTATCTTTCATTGACATAGATTCAAAATCTATTTTAAGGAGTTGTAGTTTGGCAGTACTTACCTTGTTCAAACCTGATAGGAATTTTTCAGTGTATCCCATGCTTCCTTAACTATCGTCGTTGCTGCTACTCTTGAGAGAATGGATTCATGTATTGCTTGATGTATGTAGAATAATGCCTTTCCATCTTTCTTCCTCTGTTCCCTCAAGACATCCTTCTCAGTTTATGTGAGATTGTTATATGCTGTCAGATCTGTTGGTTTTGCATAGCCATTTTGGACTATTTCCCATACATCTTGACCTATGAACAAAGCTTTCATAGTTAGAGACCAATATTCATAATTTTTACCTGAAAATATTGGAGTTTGCAAATTACTGGAAGTAGAAGCCATTCTTAACTTTAATTTCATTTCCCTTTTTTTTGTAAATAGAGTTTCTGTAAACCAAGATCTGATACCAGATTAGGGGAAAAGAACACCATGCAGTCAATTAAATATTAACCCCGCAGTAAGTATATATATAATTTTCTTCGCTTTGGACTTCGACGGACATACAATAGAAAATCCCAACTTTTACTTCGCCGAGCATTTACTTCGCAGAGTAAAAAAAAATTAACTTCACGGAACACTAGCTTTGCGGAACATTCACTTCGAAGAAATTAACTTCCCATAAATTAAATTCGCATAAATTAACTTGGTGGAACTTTTACTTCGCAAACTTCTTTAACTTCCTGGAGATTCAACTTCGACAAACCCACTCTTAAACAAGATTTATTTTAAAATATCCAAAGCATAAAATGAAACTTATGTCGAAGTTATTCTGCGTTAAAACATAACTTTTTCCACCGTGAAATATTAGGGAAAACTTGATTTCTTTTACAGATCGTAAATATAAACAACATTTATACAAGTAAATCTAGAGAAGATGTGCGACATGCAATATTTAACATTCTTGAGAATGAATACATAAAACTATAGACTTATATATTACCGCAGTAAAACAAGGTAAGCCGCATTACACAGAGGTGGAATTTACTCCGATCTTTCACCTTTTACAGAGCTTGGGCTCTTAATACATTTCACAACTATGAGCTTGGGCTCATAAACACATTGCGAACCTTTTCTTCTTCTCCTTTCTCTCTTGCTTTTTCTTCCTCTCTTCCTCTCTTTCTATGTTCAGGTCTGTGTATGTTTTTCATTTCTTCTTCTTCTACATATACACAGACTTGATTTTGCTTCACCTGGAAGCTACCAAGTTACATTAAAGACTGTAATTATTTTCTACCTAAGAATTTTGACTTGCGGAATACAAACACGATTAAATAAATACAAGGAAGTGTGCACGAAGCCTTCTGACAGACTGAATGACTTCTGACATCTCGATGGCTCTGCAGACTGACCAAAATGACTGACTGAGTGACTGACAGAGCCGACGCAGACTAGATATGCAATCAACTTGTAATTACATTTTTCCAACATCTGCTGCGAAGGGAAAACCCAATTAGAAAAGCATTCCAAATTCACAAGGGGTAAACCATTATTCCCGCCATATCAATAGCTTATGTCAGATAACAGATTGAAGGGAGCATTGGATATTTCAGTGGCCATGCAATAGGAGGCCATCGGGATGGGATTAGACACACATACATCTATGTTGTAGGCGTCCATCAAAACAAAATCCTTGACAAAGGGAAAGCAAATTCATGACCACATCGTCATCACTGGCCATTCTTGAAAGGTAAATTTTGGAACCAAAATTGTTAATTTATTTGTTGCCTGCCAGTGGAATATGGGAGATGCACGTCTAATGTTTGATAGATTGGAAAAACATAATCTCATATTTATGGAATATCATGATTAGAGGGTATGCTAGGATTGGGAAATATGAGGAAGTCCTTGAACCGTATTATCAAATGCAGGGGACAGATTTATTGCAAGACAACTTTATGATTGCGTTTGTGCTTAAGGCTTGTTTTGAGTTGTTGGCTTTATAAGAGGGAAGGGGATTGGGAAATATGAGCAATCCCTTGAACTGTATTATCAAATGCAGGGGACAAGTTTACTGCGAGACAACTTTACGTTTGTGTTTGTGTTTAAGGCTTGTTTTGGGTTGTTGGATTTATAAGAGGGAAAGGGGATTCATGATCAGATTGTAGATAGTGGGATTTAGTTGGATTTATTTGTGGGATCTTCCCTTATAGACATGTTTGCTAAATGTGGTTACATAGAGGATGTACCCCAAGTTTTCGACAAAATGTATACAAGAGATGTTGTTTCATAGAGTGCAATGATTGCAGAGTTGCTCAGAGTGGACATGGGAAAAAAGATTTGGCACACTACCACCAATTGCATCTGGAAGGTTTGATGCCTAATTCAGTTACAGTGATGTGTATGCTTCCGGCAATTGCATCTGGTAGGTTTGAGGCCTAATTCAGTTACGATGATCTGTATGCTTCCGGCATGTGGGAATTTAGGGGATATTGGGCAAGCCAAGCAATTCCATGATTTCATGGTTTGATTTGGATGTTTCCCTAGAAAATGCACTTATAAACATGTATGCTAAGTGCGACAGTATGGATATTGCATGCCAACTATTTGAGCAAATATCTATGAAAAATGTTGTTGCGTTGACTGCCATGATTTCTATGCATGTTGAGAATGGGTTCTTCAAGAATGCCATAGAACTTTCTTTATATTGCTCTTAGATTTTGGAATGTCTTAATCTCAACCTCTATTTTGGACCAGGAAAACAACTCACATCATCATGCAAGGAAATGCAAATTATTCTTATTTTGATCCTTGGAGGGATGGTAAGCAAATCCTCACTTTTTCTTTTGAAGTTCACTGATTTTTTCAAGAAGAAGAGAGTGTTACGAGGAATCAACGATGATAAATAGGCTTTCTAGTGAGTTAAATCTGTCATTTTTAATTCAAGGTTTAATATATGGATCACAAAGAAATCAATCTAAAAACAAAATCTATCCTTTTTAATTTCAAGGGCCAATGAGCAACCCTACCTCCCACCGGTTTTGAAGCTGTGACCTGCTCGGAGATAACACATGTTCTTAACCATTAGGCCCACTCAGGTGATATAACCCTTCAGCTTTGAAACATAGAAAGTGTACAAAAGGCCCAACGGGTAGATACTTTACACTCATGAGATCATTCAGAAGAAAAATATTGAGTTGAGCGCTCAATCCCAATCTCTGCAAAACATGTTGGATCTTATTTCTTTGTTATTATGTATCCAATGGCACACCTTACCTCGACAGCAGCTCGTGACGCAATACCAACAACCAGGTCTATGACGTTTTTATAAATAATCACGGTGAAGTGAAGAAAGGCATCACGAACGATATCTACTGTAATCGCCTTATTGAAGATGGATCGACTACAGTATTTTTGGACCAGCAGGAATTCCTAAGGGGAGAGAACATGGTTACCCAAATCGAAGGGACTATTCAAATAGTCTCGGTTCATGTAGCAATTTTTTCTCCAGGATATGCCGCTTGAAACTGGTGTCTCGTACTGATGTTGATATTGGAGTCGAAGTCAACAATTATCAAGGTCTTCTACAATGTTGACGGAGGGCGAATATAGAGTGTATGTTCAAGCCCTCCGTGTGCTCGAATATATTCTTAAATTAAAATATGATATTTATCTCCAATATTTGTAATTCTCACTGCTAAGGTAGCGCATCTTGGTCTTGCCCAAATCTTACCTGGAGAACCCAATGAACGCGACAACCATGTCACAACTGAAATTGCAGAGACAGTGGTAAATCATCCTATACTCTAAGAAATACTTCACTATTGGCGCATGCATGTATCATTGAATATATTCAAAGTATATACCTGTGCAGGGCAACATAGATCAAGATTACTTGAGGACGGGGCAGCTCAACGTGAAGAGCGATATTGTGTATAGTTTCAGTATTGTATTGGTGCAACACATTGTACCACGGCCAGCCTTTGACGTTTCTGCTGATGTGAAAGTGACCTTGGAGACGGGGGGAATAAGTGGGTCGAAAGAGGAGTTAATGGATCCCTTGTTAAGAGACTCTCTCCTCGTGGGCTTTGAGAGGTTCTTAAGCTTGGCCCTCACCTGCGTTCAGAAACTGGGCTCCCAACGACCGTTCATGCGTGAAGTAGTGAAGAAACTGGAATCCATTCTTGATATGGACATGGAGATTGAGGCTTTCCTAATTCCATCCCTCCATGAGACGACCAGACAACTCTTATAATGATATCGATGACCGTGGTTTTATTGAAAAAGATGAAGCAAACATCCCATATTATTATGGTCTTGAAAATGCTATCGAGGAAGATAGATATAGTATTGAAAATACAATGGAGGAAGATAAAAAACAGTGGTATTGAAAATACTCTCGAGGAAGAAACCACTTGTGAGGAAGAAAGCGAGATGAATGTGCCTTCTCAAATAAAATAATGATTTATTTATTTAAATAGAGTTGGGATTATACTATGGGATGAATAGAGTTGAAAAATGTCACTCCTAAAAGTATGTTTCTATTAAATTTACTGGAAAATACAAAATAAAGTTAGGATACAAGAAAGTTAGAATAAAGAGAAATATGGAGTGAAGAAAAAATCCAGTCCTCAAGGGTAGGAAACACGCTTTTATGTTCCTGCATGTTTTAGAAACTTAGAAACTTTACTGGAAACGTTCTCCTTGAAGGAAACTCAAGGAAATACAAAATGAAAACGTTTCCCTCTTAAAAACTGCGTCCTCACATAGATTTTATTTGGTTGTTCAATATAGTTGTATTTCCGTATTTGTGTTATCAGTTATAGCTTATGTATGTATGGTTGTATTTCATTTTATTTCAGTTGGTATATGTTGTAAACTTGTATTAATCTCTAGATTATAAAATTAAAGACTTTAACAACTTATGCTCCAACTTTCAATTTTTATGTATTCTAATAAAAATTTTGTAGTATTCCTAGCGGGATACCTTATTGAAGACCCCAACTTACGCTTCGACGTTTCCTAAAATTTGGAGGGTACTTCTGCATATGTCGTTTCTGCCTTTCCCCACTCCCGCGTCTCGAAAACTTGGGGGAACATTAAAAAAATCATAATAGATATTTATGAATGAAAATTATTTTTCTAATTCTTTTCTGGTTTTAATTTTAAGTTGTTGTGAAATTAACCCGTCATAGCAGCTTAGCCGAAGCAAGGCACTTGTGTTCAGCAGTTTTCCTCTGAGGTCTATTTTGCTGACATAAGATAATCGCATGTTCCAACCAAAACTAAGCCGAGTAATAGCTTGTGGAAAATCATATTACAATAAGTGTTGATATTTCTTGTTTCGCACATCAATTTGTTCACTTAAACAACAAAAACGTGTTCAATGTGATGGCACAAAGACCCTCATTAGACCTGGGAGCATAAATTGTATGTGAATAGGAGCCCTCTATGGGAGTCCATCCCAAGCCCCACTGATTAGCAAATAATTAATTGAATCCTTTTCAATTATGCTTGCAAAATTCGATTGATGCCATATCCCTGTAGACGGGTCTAATGGCCAGTGGCTACCATTCCTGCCTCGTTTATTGTTGATCTCAAAGTATTCATTTTTTTTGCAAGCGAGAGGGATCATGAGAATGGACTCCAAATCAACCATCTGGAGTGCAAAATGAGGGTGACCTATAATAAAAAACAGATGTATTTCCCTCTGCCAATTGTTGGAATTTGTGATCCGCATCCACAGTATAAGTCAGTAAAGTGTATTTCAAGTTCACTTCACTGTTTAAGAATTCTGAATCAAGTTGTGTTGGAGTTGGAATGGATTAGCTTAAAGCTGATTGCTGTGATTTTCTTCAAGGGTAATGAAAAGAAGAATGTGTTTCCCATTGGCATTTTTACGAATGATAGAGAAAGCGACATTGTGCTATTTCTTGCACATCAGTAAACTCAGATGATTGCCTATTTCTTGTTTCCGGTAGCTGAAAATTTCTTTTGGACAGAGTTGGAAGACGAGGGTGTCAGTTGTCGACATATTTTCTGCCCAACATCCTCAACGATGCTTGATCGGGATTCCCTATTAAGTCTGTTCTTCATGTTTCCCGTTCATTCATTGCAAATTGTGTGGGTTGCTCCTCTTAGAAACATTTCTTATCACTAAAAATAATTATCAGAGCTGTAAATCCCTTCTTATTCACCAATTTGGAGAATTAACAAATTAAATATGGATTTCTCAGAATTTCGAGGATAAAAAAAAGTGTAGTAGCAACATCTATAACCCAGATCCAAGATACAGATGAAGGGGCTGTTGATTTTTAGTGCAGCTGCGAGACCCATTCTCAGAGAGAATGGTACCCTAGTCAAATGACTAGGGTTCCTGGTCAAGTTAACCAGGCAAAGTATGAGTAAGACCCTAGAAGGTACCCTAGGGCCCCCAGCTGTCTCCTGGGGTTCTTGGTCTAGGACCAAGCAGTTTGATGCCATGGAAAAGTCCCTAGCATGTGGCTAGGGCCCCTATTTGTCTCTAGGGTATTCTGGTCTAGAACCAGACGATTTCTTGGTCATGATGACCAAGCAGATCCTGCAAGTTGAGACAGAGACTTCCTAGGTCCTGCAGATGGTTGATCAACATTCAGCCTAGGACTGAATGTTCAGCTTGAGGCTGAGGACCATTCTCTGGGAGACTGGAGATCCTGGTCATGGACCAGATGGTTGATCAACATGTCCCAGTCTAGGACTGAGGTTCAGCCTTGAGCTGAAAGCCATTCATTGAGAATGGAAGATTTTGTTGTCCCCTCTCCTAATCGGTTATTGCTAGGTTGCTTCTCAAGGGACTGGCCACCCCTTGACGATGTCCCTAGTATCTAACCCTTAGGAGCAGCGTTAAGGACAAAAGGATTACACCATCCGTTTGGATCTTCTCCCTTATACAGTGATGACAAAAATATATAAACTATGTATCTTAAGAGAGAGAAAAGTTTTTGGTCTTGATGGTCCTATTTGATTGCATGCCCACTTTGGTCTTATGGTTGTTGACTCATGATCATTTTCTTACTTGGTCCTAGCACTCTGCACACTTGACCCTGAGGACTCCTACTTTATGGAGTATTTTTACTAAGGGTTTATTAAAGACCATTGGACCATGTATTATTATGTTTTGTTATAGGACCTTGTCCCACTTATGTTTTTGGTCTTTTTACTTTATGTTGGACCTTTGGTTTTTCACTTCATAATAAATTCATTAAATATTTATTTTAGTCTTATTAATAAAATCTTTATGATTTTATTAATAAAGACTTTATGGGTTTATTAATAAAGTTTTTTTTATTTTTACTTATTTAAATTCCCTTGGACCATTGGTCCCTACTTTTATTTTATTATTCCTTATTTTTTTAATCCTAAGTTTTATTTTTATTATTATCTTATTCCTAAGATTTCTAAATCTAAATCTATTTAAAATCTTAACTCAAATTCATCAAATGAATTAGACCGTGAGCTTAATCTTCATATCTCTCTTTGCACGTCAATTATTTTGTAGCCTATATCTTACGGGAGCTTACACTTCACTTATCGTTTTTTTTTTTTTTTTTTTTTTTCGGGTCTGCGCCTAATTGGATCTTACGACTGTCTTTTCCTTCACAGCTTACCTTCACAGGTTTCCTTTTCTCTTCACGGAATCTCTGTATCGGGTTTGCCCTCACGGGTTTTCTTCTCAGCTTCCCTGTCACGGGTTTATGCTTCACGGCTTACCTTCACGAGTTTCCTTCGGTTTCTCTTCACGGAATCTCTGTCTCGAGTTTGCCCTCACGGGCTTTCTTCACGGCTTACCTTCACGGGTTTTCTTCACGGCTTACCTTCACGGTATCCCTGTCACGGGTTTATCTGGTTGCTCCCACGACTGTTGCTCTCACGGCTGTTGCTCTCTTGGTTTTTCTTTTTTTTTTTTTTTATATAACATTTCTATTCCGGCCGTAGCTTGTAAAGTCTGCTCCCATTTAGATTTCTTGACTAGGTTATCCTTCACAGCTATATCTCCACAGGGGTTTCACTTCACGGCTGTCTCTCCTTCACATGGCTGTAGCATTTGATTGTCTATTCTGACTGTAGCATGTGACTGTCTCATGGTTTATTATTTATTTTGGTTGTAGCATG
This sequence comes from Larix kaempferi, assembly GCA_027924585.1. Lineage (NCBI taxonomy): Eukaryota > Viridiplantae > Streptophyta > Pinopsida > Pinales > Pinaceae > Larix > Larix kaempferi. The sequence continues at coordinate 13,742,136 of BSBM01001530.1, forward strand.
TGACTGTCTCATGGTTTATGTATTTTGGCTGAAGCATTTGATTGACTCACAGCATTCAGCAGTCTCACAGTAGCATTCAGCAGTCATCTCTAATTGAACTTTGAGTGAGTGTTTGCCTACGTGCTTGACCTTTATAGTCTGCAGCACTTGTGTGTTTTTCTTACTACTGTCATTTTGATTGAAGAACTTGAGGTCTGTTTTATTCTACCTGAACCTGCTCTCTCTTAAGATACCTATATGGTTTATCTAGTTTGACTTGTCCTTTCAGTGACAAGATCAAAACTATCTGAGTATAAGTTAAATCCAAAATGGTTGTTTTAATTCTTTAATGCAGATCATGTTTATTTTACTATAGTTCATTTATTTTATTTTTCTGAACTTAGTATTTGATGATTCTCGAGGACCAACATTAATGCATTAATGCAGTGACTAAATGGAGCATTAAGTTGAAAGAGATGAAAATTATGTTATTTATGTTTTTAAATTAGTTTAAATTTAAATTTTGCATTACATTTGTTTACATGTTCTTGCATCAAGGTTGTTATATGTGATAAAATGTACCTAACCTGCAATTTTAACAGGGGCGTCATTGTAGCTTTGGGGTTACAATGATAGATTCACACTGCATACTGTGTCTGTACATCAGTTGCATGAAATTTTAGCATATTATGTTATTTTGGAGGTTTCATCTTGTATCCTCGCGTATACGAGCTTACCATTTATAGCGTGTTCTTAAATCTTGTATCCTCGCGTATACGAGCTTACCATTTATAGCGTGTTCTTAAGGTTTCTTCTGTGTTTTATCAGAACCTGACTGAAATGCAATGCGTTCGTGAAAGAGCTCTTACCTAGAGGGAGGTCAAAGCTAAAATCGATATGCAAAAGAAGGCATCATTAAGAGCAAAAAAGGAAACAGGCATCGTCGTTGTGAAGGGGACTAATGAATAGAATGATCAGTTAGAGAAAGCAGTGAAGCTCATCCGCAACCAAGAAATTGTAAATATTGAAAGTGACGAGGAAAATCTTCCTATGCCTCAGAACCCAAAAGATACAAATTAAATGTAAGAAATGGTAGGCCTGACTTATAAATCAAGGAGGCAAGAGGTTTTAAAGCAACTTTTAATCTATATAATGTCAAATGACGAATCAAACATTTCATCACTAAAGAATGGAGAGCCTGAAGAAGACCCTCTACCTCAAACATTGGTCCTCAGTATACCTCAAGATGTATTCAGTGTTTAGGAATCGATGGATGAAGAAATACTGGTCGAACTCAGAACATACATATTCGATCCTCGGGCGAAACAAATCACCAACGAAATGGTGAAGAAGGTGCAATCTGGATATGAACCAAACGAGTTGCAGATTAAAATAAATACCATTATCAATAACACTGCTGTTGATCCTATTGCCATGGCCTCTGCGGGAACAACATTTTGTAAGGGCAATGAAGATAACATCATAACTATGACAAGTGGTATGTGCGGAAGAACTATCTCAAGCATAGAGCCAAGGTAAGTGCGCAAATTTACATAAAGAAGACCCGGGAGCATGTCTTAAAAGCACCTCACACACCCAATATCAATGCCTCCATATGTTGATGGCAGTTCCTTGAAAACAACACCTCTATTTGTCCATAAACCTCAAAAGCAACACTCCTCACCATGCATACCCTTACATTGCTTGTAGAACAAATAACCTTTGATGTTGATTGGACCATTGGTTATATGTTAATTTGGTCTCAATGCAAGTTGTTTCAAATTGGATGATTCACCCTTCACAAAGACGACTTCACATGCTAATTTTATTAGCACATGATAACACATAATTTATGTTGACTAAGTCTTGAACAATAGCTGATCTTATTTTTTATCCTAACAAAAGTGCGTCTCCAAATTAATCCTTCTGTGTTGCACTCCTTTACTGGTCCGATTGGCTTAAAATGGAGTGCTTAGGACGCAAACATGCAACAGATTAATCTATCTGAAAGGTGTGCTAAATTTAGATCTCTATGGATTTGCTAACATCAAAGACTAATCTCTTCCAATTAAGGATCCTCAACCTTAGTGCTAGCCTTGAGGACTGGAAGATGCCAAATTTTAATGGTTGATTTAGTACTCTGTTTCATGAAACCACCTTGGGATGTCAACTTATTTTCTATTAATGAGAGTAAGGGCTCCTTTCCAATTTTAAATATCTACCAATTCTGAAATCAAATCAGATCTCAGATCTGATATATATATATATATATATGTGTGTGTGTGTGTGTGTGTGTGTGTGTGTGTGTGTGTGTGTGTGTTATTTTAGAAATTGGAGTAGATTAAGATTTATGTTTTTCTAGGATTATGTCATAATGACATAAGTTCGAAATAAACAATTATAAAAAAAATAAATTAAAAAATAAGTAGTAGATGATGAATAGATAATTATTCATAACAGAAAAATGTGAGAAATATAAAAAATAACTAATGGTTGATATATGAGAAACTTACAACTAGTTACGTAAGCAACGATGGCCAAGAAAACAACGATTTCTCTCTTGTGGTCAGTAGAATTCCGAGCTGGTTGCATCACTGAAGTCGCTATATGTATAGAAGTTCTTTCCTTTGCAGTTATCAGACGCACCAGATAAAATACCATTGAAGCAATCTTGGGTTGCAATTTCCCATATGAAGTTATATCATTATATAAAATTTTATTGATGTTAGGGTTAATTTGGATTTTGGAATGAGCAAAGATGTAAGTGGTTTTGGGTACACAGTTTTGGTAGCTCATGGTTTCTTGCTAATTGTATTTGCATGTAAAGAACTTTATTTATAGGGTTGGATTCCTCCATTGTAAAGCGTGAAAGTAAGCATGAGAGATGTGCTCTTAGCAACCTTGGCCTAATCATTTGTTGCTATTGTTGTTTACTATTATTTATATTTATATTCTCTCGCATGTTCTATTTGCATCATATAATTTTATTTAAAAAAAAAAGATCATTTTGACTTTTTCACATAATTTCAATGACATCTATAACTGATGATTGTTTTCCACATTAAATCATTTGTTGCTATTGTTGTTTACTGTTATTTATATTTATATTCTCTCGCATTTTCTATTTGCATCATATAATTTTATTCTTAAAAAAAAAGATCATTTTGACTTTTTCACATAATTTCAATGACATCTTCAACCATTAAGTTTACCTTGTCTCGTTGAAATAATCACGGTTGGCAAAGTTACACGGAGGTCATGTTAAAAAGTGATGAAGCAAGTTACGTACTATGGAAAATGAAAAGGAAGTTACATACTAGGGAAAATGAAGTACTAGGAAAAATGAAAAACTTTTGAAAAGCTTTTTCTTAAGGGTTTAATGGAAGAATTTTTTTAATCCATGTTTTTACCGAAGTAAAAGTTTTAAAGGGTCTTTTTAAAAGTGAAGTGGATTTTTAAAATGGTATTCGTGAGATGATGGTCAATTAGAAAGGCATCATGTAAATGGCAACTAAGAAAGCATCATGACAAGGATGCTTTCATGACCAGGATTAGCGTGTATATTTAAAAGAAGAGCATGCAGGTTATTGTATTGAAAAGGTACTTCGTGAAAAGTATTGAATGTTTTTGTATTTAAGTTAAAATTATTGAGTATGTGTTGTAAGGGGTGTATGTTCAATGGTACTCAACACCATTCTTCGATTAAAGGGGGAATGTGAGATGGATTTATCTCACAGTGTTCGGACCAGGTTATGCTTAAGGAAGAATGTGTTGATGAACTACGTAGGATAAAAGGATTCATAGAGAACTGGCGGTTACAGTGGTTGAGCACTCATGTATTCCGGTAGATGGATTCCTTTTTATATGGACATCAATGATGAATTCTTTGTAGGTAGAAAAGGCTTGTGATTTCTTGTTAGTTGTATTTGCATGTAAAGAACCTTATTATAGGGTTGGATTCCTCCATTGTAAGGCGCCAAAGTGAGCACGAGAGCTGCTCTTGAAGGCCTTGGCCTAGTTTGGTCCGAGACCAATAATAGATCTATTATTGATGGTTGTTTTTTCCCTACAGGGTTTTCCACGATAAATTGTGTATTGCTATTGTTGTTTGTTGTTATTTATATTTATATTTTCACATGTTCTATTGCCAACAATTGAAGATATCTTCGTTAACAATATTCCGAACATCTGTGTAAGTGTAAGTGTAAGCCATGGAATTAGAACGCTCACATGGAGATGAGTTGCCATATTGGCCAAGGTCTATCACTGTGCTGGGCTTCTTGCAATGATATCGTTGGCACATACATACAAAGAGAACTGCACTGGGCTTATCTGCTCTGTAGTCAGAAGAAATAGAGATTGTTTATTTACATAGCCATAGCTACAATAGGCTCCCTATTTGTTTGACAATTGTGGCTCCCTAGTGGTTAGGCACTTGACAATTGCGGAAGTTAAGTCATCCAAATTCAATTTTTGGTGGGAGCCAATCTAAAAGAAATTAAACTAATCCAAAAGTCTTTAAATCTTATTTTTCAAATAAACAGATCTTTTTTCTATTCAATATTGAGGTTTATCCTAAACTAAACTAGCAACATCCACATTTTTAAATGTGGTTGATATTAGCGGAAGTGGTTGATATTCGTTATCGATGAATATCAACCACATTTAAAAATGTGGTTGTTGCTAGTAGACTTTTGGCCAGGCAAAGAAATAATGAAATTTTAATTTTAATAAAAATGTTATTTCGAAATAAAAATGAAAGGAAATGCATATTAAGTTAAAAAAATATTAAATAAAAATATTAAAACATATTAAAATAAACTAAAGTAAATTAAATGAATTAATAAATAAAATAATATTAAAATAAATTAAATTAAAAAAAAGAAAAGAGTAAAGTAAATAAAAATAAACTGAACTAAACCAAAACAACTCCATGAAGGTGATGTGTTGCATGGTCAACCAAAAAATGGAATGGAGTATAAACTGGATTATTAGCTAATTAAAAGTAAGCTCTGGTAGCCCTTTAAGAAATCCAAGCTTTCTTGATTTGAATATTAAAAGCAATAACCCTTAAGAGGTAAAAAGTTTTAAAATCATATAATAATTAATAAGTAGGATTAAGTAAAATAAATAAAAGTAAATAAAGTATAGTAAATTAAAAATAGGATAAAAATAAATTAAATTAAATAAATGTAAAGTAAAGTAAAAAATTAAATAAAAATAAAGGAAAGTAAATAAAGTATAAAAATTAAATTAAATAAATAAATAAAATAAAATAAAATAAATAAATAAAATAAAATAAATAAATACAAATAAACTAAATTAGATTAAATAAAAATAAAGTGAAATAATCTAAACTAAATTAAATTAATTAATTAAAAAAATATAGTAAAATAAATAAATAAATAAAATTAAAGTAAAAAATAAATAAATAAATATAAGTGAAAAAAATTATAAAATATATTAAATAAAAATTATAAAAAAGTAAAAAAATGTAAAAAAATTAAAGATAAGTAAAATAATTGATATTAAAGTAAATTTAGAATAAAATAATTAATTGATGTTAATGGAAAGTAAAATAATTGTTATTAAAAAAGAAAATTAAAACAATAGATATTAAATGTAAATTAAAAATAAAAAGATTTATATTAAAAAAATTGAAATAAATAATATTAAAAATAAATTAGGAAAAATATAATTGATATTAAAATTAATTAAATAAATGTAAGTAAAGAAAAATAATGGTAAGGAAACCCAACTAATGTCAACCCAACCAAAGTCACCATTTATGGCTATGGTTGACTTTTGTTTTTTCATGGTTTACTTTGGTTGACAATGGTTGAACCATGGCCAACCATGGTCAACCATGGCGAACGAATTAATATTAATTATTATTTTTATAATAATTAATATTATTAAAGAATAATATTTATTAATAATAATATATTTATTTAAATGATAATAATTTATCTATAGTTAATAAATAAATTTAAATATTTGTAATAAATAGCAAATACTTATTTAAATATTAAATATTAAATAAATAAATTAAATTAAATAAGAAATAAATTAGTAATTATGATATATATTAAAATTATATAAAAATATATATTGGTCATTTCTCACCATGGTTGACCATGGTTGAAAATGTTTGACATGGTTTACTGTGGCTGACCATGGTTTACTGTGGCTGACCATGGTTGACTATGGTTGCCCATGGTCAACCATGGTCATGGTTGATAATAGTTGATTATGGTTGACCACAGCCAACCATGGGAAACCATGGTTAGCCATTACTGTCAACCACATGTCGACCATGTGGTTGTTAAAATATATGTTAATAATATATAAAATTATTTATCGACCATGGTTGATCATGTTTGGAAATGTTTGACATGGGGGTTGATCCATGAAGTTGGTTCACACTTTTTGGCAAACGAAGTGCCAAAAAAATTTGTTGCAGACCCTCAATCGAGGTCTTTTAAAGCCCTCGATCGAGGTATTAAAACCTCGATTGAGGGTCTTAAAAGACCTCAACTGAGGGATTTAAAATACCTTGATCGAGGGTTGAAACAAGACCTCGATCGAGCTATCAAAATATCGATCGAGGGTTTAAACGAGACCTCGATCGAGCTTTTGAAAAAATAAAAGAAGGCCCGTTTTAGCCCCTTGATCGAGCAAATACCTCGATTGAGGGCTTGAAAATACCTCGATCAAGGTCTAGGTAAAACCCTCGATCGAGGGCCTAAAAAACAGGCCAAGAGCCCTTTTCACTGCAGAAACAAAGTTTTGTCTGCCTTTCAAAGTCTTAAACCATGTCATTAAATGCACCTTAACGGGTGGACTTGATACCGTTGGATTCATCAATGAATCCTCTATCCATATACATAAAATTTACGAATTTTTATCTTCATACGTCTTTTGTTTTTAAATTTCTAATAAAACTTGCCCAAAAAAACCATGCCGACAACTTCGATTGAGCTAAAAGATAAATCAACAACATTCAAAATACACATCCAAAAAATTTGAAAAAATAAAAGCACTAGATAAGCGCGCCCTCTTCAAAAGGGTATTTTTGCTTTTTCAAATTATGTAAACAATCAAAAGATTTGGTGCACACACACACATGTGTGCAGAATGCGACTGAAATATTCATTGGTCAATTTCAAATAATAATAATAACTAGCTATTGCCCCCAAAAAGGTGCAATAATACGCCGATATGTAATCATATAAAGAAAATGCAAGTACTAAGTTAATATAAATAACTGCCATCAATTTTATGGCATAAGAATAATAGATATTGCAGGAACATGGAGGGCATAATAGAGTTTTCATCTTTTAAAGTTTTTGAATGAAATTTGTAGCGAAAGATGAGCAATTGTGTTATTTTGCTCATCTTCAATAAATGGATGGAATAGAAAAAAAAATTGCCATATATAAATTATGAGATATTTGGTTGAGACATCAAGTGATGATATATAAAAAAAACCATTGACAACATGAAAAAATATAAACCAATTATGAAATGAGTTAAAGTTGCATGCAAGAAAACAATGGTCTAAGTAAAAAGAAAAGCAACAAATGGATGGAGTTTAGCAACATAAGGAAGATATAAGGTATTAACAGGGAGCATAAGGAAGATATAAGGTATTAACAGAGAGGTAAAAAATGTATGCAAATCAGCCAGGCATAGATCCACCATTCCCAACTTTAACCTTTGCAACCAGAATGCAACGTTGCCAGAGGCAAATTAAAAAACTAAAGGATTTCTTTAGAGAGAGTTAATGACATACACACATTTGAGAGAGTTAATGACATACACACATTTGAGAGAGTTAATAGTTTCAAAGGTGCAATGACATAAACACATGAATTTGGTCTTTGAGAAGTAGGTATTTTTTTATGACTAAAAAAATCCATGGAACACAAGTTTTATGCACGAAAGGCATAGGTAAATGAAGTCCTTAGGTTCTCAAACAAAAGAAGTATATCTAATTTAATTGCAGAAATGTTTCTTCTTCACATATATTGGTGATGAGATAGATGTTACAAGCATATTTTGTGCATGAATAGTGGCAACGTTGTTTAGGGTGCCATTTTGATGAAGATGATGCAGACCCTGCTGGGACCTATCTTGCAGAAGTTGTTGTGATTCACATATATTAATTTGTGAAACTAGAAGGCTGGAGCAGCATTGACTTCAATAATGTAGGTATGTTCAGTCTTCAGTGCAGCATGGTAAGAGCATGATGAGAAAGTCCATCTAGAATTTTTCAATGTTGACCATATGACCAGGTGCAAATCTGGATTGTTACACATCTGAAAGTTTGAAAAATGGAAACGTTAAGATTGCATTGTGCAAAAAGAAAGACATACAAAATATACAAAATATGGAACAAGTTAAATAAGACAACGAGTTAATGAAGGAATGTTATGGTAAGTTGTTTTTGTTTGTGCTTCAGAACATGTGGATAATACTACAAAAGTATGAAAAAATAACAATATTAATGAGTCATGCACATAATATAGAGCGAAAAGGTTTTAAGAAAAAAAAGACAATGGCAGCACATAAAGGTTAGTGCATCAGAGTATACCTGGAAGTTGATTTCGTGAATTGTAAGAGTTGTTTCAAGCAAAGAGTGTGTTCATTTGTGCTATTCATGCATCATCTTGCTTATTATCCTGCCAGGCTGTAAAAGGTATATTGAATTAGCATTTCATGTGACAATGCATATTGAATAATAACAAAAGAAGAGAGACATAAGATGAAAGGAACTAAAAAGATGAGAAAAGATGAATGGATGATGTAAATCTGTCTAATTTCTATATGGCAATTATATATATTTGAATGTAAGAAACAAAGTATTGGAGACATGTAATAAAGTCCTGAAGTGGTTTGGATGGCCAGAAGTCCCTAGAAGAATGGTTGAGTAGAGAAATTGGCATTGTGTTAGAAGAATGGTATGATGACAAAGCAATTTTAGGATGTGGTAGAAGCATTGCAACTGCAGGTCTTGGAAATTCTTATAATAATGTATTGGAAATTCTTAGCTAGCTAGCAAATGCCCTGGAAGGTGCAAAGGAACACCGAAAGGAAAAATAAAATAAACCGAAAGTAAAGTAATGTGATGAAGCGAAAAAGAGAATAATGAAATTTGGGATGGTTCACTAAATGCTTAAATTCTAGGACAAATATTTCACTATGAAAGATGCAATGGACAACCTTTTGCTTAAATCAAGAAATGATAAAATATTGATGCAAATAGAGGGAATAGCAAAAATTGTGCACGAAGCAAAAAGAGAGTAATGCACTTAATTACCTACACTTGCTATTATTTAGTCTTGCACCTAGTTTGTCTCTAATGTGGTTATTATTGTCACACATATAAAGAAATAATGGAATGCCCAGTCCTAAAAAAGAAAAACATTCCTCAATTCTAAGAAAAAAGTAGATTGTTTTCAAAATATTACAATCCTCAATATACATGTGTGTCTAATAAAACAAGAAAATATTGTTCCAAATAACCAGTAAGACAAAGATTAATATGCCTTAAAAGAACCATTTGACAAGAGCCTATGTTCTTGACGTTCTTCAAAGTAAAGAAGTCTCTCTACTTGTCCAATAGCTCTCTTGGACAACATATATGCTTCAAGGTTAAAATGGAAAAAAAATGCTTAAAAGACATTTGAAGAAACTTCCACTGCACCTCCTCGAGTCTGATCTTCTAATGTTTAAAATATATGTAAATTTGAAAATTTGTTTTTAATTTAAATTATATTTGAAATAATAATAAACATTTAATTTAAAATTAATTTGTTTTAAATTAAATATATTAAAAAAAATAAAATGATTGTTTAACACATTCACAACTAATATAAACATTTAATAAAGTATAAAATAAGTAATTAAAATATTATATTTTAATAAGGACTGATATAAGACCATTATATCATGTTGATAGATGTGCAATATTATACACCAATCATGAAGTATCATATATGCGTAAAGATTCAAAGAAGATAAAATATTGACTTTTTTAAACACAAATTACAGTAACATAGAAATACAAAAACAAATTCCAACTTTGCATCAACTTGAATACACAAATAATAAATAGATGGAGAAATTGCTCTCCTAAATAATAATTTGTACAAACAAATGTTTTACGGGAAGTCATATTTGAGGAACTACTACATACCAATAATTTCCATTTCTTCTTATGCATCCAACTAACATATTGACATGATTCATAACATTGACTGAGGTGTATAGGTTCTTATGTGTATAGTTTTGTTTCTGACTTGCAATGTGAATGGACAATATTTTCTTTCTTCTTTATCTAAAACAAGGTTGAAACATTATCATTTGGGAGTATTTGAATTTTGTTTGAATTAAGAAATACTTTGCATAGTGTATAAGTAATCAATAAATCATCCCCTTAGTCTAAGAGAAGCTTTATGCAAACTTTTGATAAGTTTAATTTAATGCATGATTCAGATTTATTGTGAGACTGTTGAAGAGAAAGCATTGATTGTACAACATAAGTGGCAATTTAAGGTGCCAATGATAAGCTAATGATTGCATCAGGAGTTGAGGCTTTAAATTTTGGCATCCATGGAGTAATGGAGCATGCAATATTCCTTTGTGAAGTTCATCATGCTTAAGAGATCCGTGAAAAGCTTCTATTGAACTTGATGTTATATGATGTTCCTAGTAAGTAACCATTGACAAGGCAATCCAAGTTGAGAAATTTTGAGGGAAGTTGTGTAGAATGTGTTGTATCTCACACTAACTTAGCATTTAAGATAAACACATGCATACATATGAATTCATGTGCTAATAGAGGCTAGGTTTAGTGGCAAATTATTTACTTGGTCTTGTGATGCCGAATGCAAGGCATGTCTGGTAACCCATTTCATTACATTTTCAATTCAAACAACTTACAGTGAAGTACTTATTTTGTCCTGTAATGTTGAATGCAAGAAATATTTTGTAACCAATTTTTTTCTATATTAATCTGCAATGCAAAGAATTTGATTGCATTCCATGGATCAATATGTCATATACCTTCCAGTCTCATACTTAGCCAATAAGGAGGATAAAGATCATCAGTCAAAAGGACAAATTCATAGCCCATATTTCAAGGCAAAGAATCAAAAATATAACAATTAGTCCAAGATTTAGGAGGAATCGATCCAACATCATCAGGAAGTTGTGCTAGCATTTTTAGGCATAGACCAATCATTTGAAAGCATGAAAGCAAGGATCAAAGGCTTGGGAAAAGTGGGGTCGGATCTGAGTTGGAGAGGGACTGTGTAGTCCATTTTGTATATAGCAACTATGGTTGCATATATCTGTATTTCATTATTAAAGACTCCATGGAATATAATGATCAAACATTTTGTTCTATGTGTTCACTTCCTTTTTCTCTTTATTTGAGTGTGATGGTTATTGATATAGGATATATTGATAGTTACGTTTTGTAGAATTTTTAAACAGTAAAGTGTTTACTATAACTACTTGCATTACATAAATCTCATTCAAATATTTATGTCATTAATTAGAAAGGATTTCAAGTTGATTGCAATTTAGGCGCGTGGTTCTATCATTTAAGCAGGTTGTGAGAGTGATATATTCACAATTTATGTTCCTTATTATTCTTCCTATTTCCATCTTCATTTTAAATATCTTAGCATTATGTTTATTAAATTGTTCCTTATTATTCTTCCTATTTCCATCTTCATTTTAAATATATTAGCATTATGTTTATTGACCTTCTTTAAATTGTCCCTTATTATTCTTCCTGTTTCCATCTTCATTTTAAATATCTTAGCATTATGTTTATTGGCCTTCTTTTTTATGGATATGGTGTATCAACCAGAGAGTTGTCTTTTTAAATATCTTAGCATTATATTTATTGGCCTTCTTTAAATTGTTCCTTATTATTCTTCCTATTTTCATCTTCATTTTACATATCTTAGCATTATGTTTATTGGCCTTCTTTTTAAATTGTTTCTTACTATTCTTCATATTTCCATCTTATTTTAAATATCTTAGCATTATGTTTATTGGCCTTCTTTTTATGGATATGGTGTATCAACCAGAGAGTTGTATTTGATATGAAATCTCAACCTCAGTTAATCTAACCCACACACAAACCTAAATACCTAAATAGTCATTCAGATTCAATATGTGCTAGACATGTTCTCTTGTAGTCAGAGGGCATCTTTTAGCACTAAGAGGGGGCTCATATGTGCTAGCAAGGAGGTTTGATATAAACTTAACCAATCCAAAAGCCTTTACTCTTAGGAGTAGCAAATTCAATGTCATATTCTTATAGGATAATAATCCTTCGAGAAACTTTTTGATTAATGATGCATCTTCTTAAAAGGTATAACATGGGATTTGAGATTGTGATGGCTTTGGCTTTATTTGTAACGATGAAATGGTGCATCTTATAAATGGAAAATGTAAACATGTTTTATATGGTTATTGTTAGTGCCAAAATATGCTCTTTGACTACTTAAGAGGTTCGTTTAGCACATCTTAAATTCAATTTTTGATTGATTAAAATATATATGGTTCAACAGAATGAAATCTGGGCTTTAAACACAAGAACAACTTTAAAATCCAATTCACCATACCAGAAGGCCATCTAACACCCAGAGGAAGTAAAACATCATAGCAAATTTGCTATCTACTCATCCTGACTAAATAAAACATTTACTCCAGAAGAATGTTCACACAAGAAATCATTTTTGATATGAACGGTAGCTTTCAAATATGATCTTTGAGACATAGGTCTGTCAATGTAAATCCTTTACACCTAAGAATTCTATAATCGCAAGTTACAAGATAAGCTATACTATATTCATCATATCCAAACGAAGAAGGGAATGCTTACACATAAGAAGCACAAACTGAACTTGGTATTATCTGGATTCTTCAAATATAATATAGTTGTACAAATCAAAACTTACTTCATACATGACACTCCTAGCTTTCTGACATTGAACTTCCTACTCAGGCTTCTGGCTGATCTTTTATAATTATTGCATTAATTACAAAGAAGTTCTAGATCCATAAAAGATGGATCGAATTTTCTATCTAGAGAAAAAGATAACAAGACTTAAATTAATTCATAACGAGATGATATGGATAAGATACCCATATCTTTCTAGATCTTAAACTCTAGGCAAACCAAATCTAGTTTGTTACATCTAGAAGACAGATCTTTAATTAAATAAAATTTTGTCATTTTGAAGACAAAATTTATCAAATGATTTCGTCTTGCAAAACTTTGACTCTGACCTGCACATCCTGTAGCTGTGTTTTCCAAGTCTTGGAATTCTAGAATCCTTCAAAACTAAGATACAAGCTTAATCTTTGATATGCACATGTAATACTATCCAAAACTTAATTTTAAGCATTCAAAATTATTTTAAAATATGCTCTCACACATTGCTTCTGCCAGCATGCAGATTCCTTCCTCTGAGTCTAATGTCCCTTTTCCATGTCTTTTATTCTTGATTTTGTTTCATCAACCAGTATACTCAGTTTCTTTCTCTTCTTTGCAGCTGTAGCATTTTTATCCTTCCATACTTTGAAGGAAAACTCTCAGGGATTTCGTAGAAATCTACTAAGCTGCCAATATGCAGATATCAACAGCACATATTAAACAATGCATACATGTAAACGTTAAACATTGTCTGCATATAAATAAACATAATAGTAAATCAAATCTACATGGCTTTTCCCTTCACGCCATACATTTATATATCAACATCGTGATTGGGTCACGGACATGGCGTTACAGTGTAATAACTCAAACCATTAAAAATAAAAATGTATTGCACAGAGATAAGCTATTCATATGGGTGGATACCGTGCCAAGCAAACCAAATGGTTTAGAGCGAGCAAAGAGTCCAGGTAAGCGGCTTTACATTTTTATTTCCTCACTTCCTTTGGGGTCCACAGTGGGTGTTATATTTTAAAGAGATATAGTGGGGTTTGAATTGAGAGAATTGTTTTTCAAGACAAAAAAAACTGGAGCAGTACAACCTGTGTTGTTTGTCTAAGCATTTTTCCTTTAAAATTCACCCTTAGGAGCTGAATTTTTCAAAACACTAACAGTTTCTGCATAACCTTTTTCTTTATATGAATTTATGCAATAGATTTGATGCGATTTAGTTCGAAATCACAGTTTCGTGCATGTCTCACCATGCTCTGTCTCCGAATTGAGTTGGAACATAAAAAGAACAAGAATCGTGTGGGATCGATCAAGAGCATAATATATTTTTGCAGGATTCTGGGAAGGTTGTTTTCTTTTTTGTTTGCTGGACTCCGGCGAGGGCTGCCAAGAAAAGGGTGTTTTTCCAACAAAGCATTTCAGGATTGGATTCAGAGCATATCCTTTTATTCATTCTCGCATTTGATTTATTTCGGGTGAATGCACATTTTATTAGGGCATCGTAAGGAATGAATGTCCACAGGCTTAACAAAGGATTTATAGGGTTACTGCTGCTTTCTTTTCTTCTGCTATTCCCAGCTTCACCAGATGCTATAGAAATCATAAGCTTGGTATCCAAAGACTTAACATAGATTTGTAGTATGTACGTTCAATTTAGCACAAGTCAATGTGCATTACCATATGTAAATCTTCTATCAATTTGAATATTTTTGAATTGACATTCATTTCTCTCCTTTTTTTCCAAGCCAAGAGTAAGACTTCTATTTTACTAAGTTTCCAAGCTACTTGGAATTCAACAACTCATGGAATTTTGTCACCTGTAAGGGACATGTTACATATAATATGGGAGGTGTGATATTAATTACACAGATGGTAGAGATCAGGTAACTGGCAGGGACTACATGGCAGAGAAGGGCATCCATTCCTTGTGTTCCGCATAATGAGGAGGAAGAGATGCCAGTTGAGTGGGATCATTGTCAGTGAAGTCCTTGTCTGTGATATATGGAAATTGGGCTGTGAGAAAGACCAAAGCCCAACAAAGGGATGGAACCTATACCAGATAGTGCCTATGGCTGGAAAAAAAATAGCTCCTATGGAGCTATTTCCCTCGGTGCATCCACTAAAGAGATAGTAATTTGGTTGTTACTACTTATATGCTGATAACTAATGTTTGTGGATCTATAGTGTTTGAGAAATATGTGTTTTTCTACTTAATTGGGAAATACAAGTTTGGAATTTGACATTGGTTCGGGATTATTATCTGGATGCCTGAAAGATGTTTATTTGCGAGTTTAAGGCAGCTACAGCCACCAATGCAGTATGCAGAGGACTTGACTTAATTCTTCCTATGCTATGAAAAGCAAGCTTCAGCTATGCAAACCGTATGTAGAGAATTGGCTTCTGGGCATCAAAAACATTAATACTCTTCATGGGAAATTATCTCCTGAGTATGCTAGCTGTGTTTCACTGGTATTACCAGTTAACACTCAATGTAATCAGCAAATCATGTGAATTTCAATTATACACTGGAATGGTTGACTGTGTTCATGTGTAACAAATGAATTTGGCATTAGCAATGCTATTTCCAGTGCTGATTCATATTTGCAGAAATTCTATATTATATTGTTGATCTGAATTTTTAATTCAACCTCACAAATGTAGAATGGAAGTAAACAAATCTTGATGATAGTGTTGGATGGCCAATAAGGGCATCTGGGAGATATTACAATCCCATGCAACTATAAGGGCATCTGGGAGATATTACAATCCCATGCAACTAAAGCAATAAACAATTATCTCACCTTCCATCAGGAAAATAGCGGCAAATCGTAAAAGGAATCTTCCGTTCTCTCAGTTCTTTCATTGCAATCTTCAATCACCCAGAAAAAGGCAAGATATTACAAATGTTCTTCAAATAACTACTACATCATAAAATTGTCGAAAAAACGAAATAAATGATACTTTTAAGTCCTACCAAATACTCTTAACGCAATTTGCAATTTACAATAATGAAATCCAATGCATAACTACAAATTCGTTCAAAATGGAAAACAGAAAAGGAATAAAAGAGGGCTGTCAAAAATAAATGTACCTCCAATGGATCAGTCGCGCCTTCAAGTTCAACCATCACAGGTGCATTCATGCTGCCAGAGGCAAATGTCAAGTTGATGGATATGCTTGAACTAAAATGTAACCTGAGCATTATGGAAATAGAGTTCTCTAATTTAATCCCGACTTGTATTTGACCCTACACTTCGATATTTTACCTGAAACAAGAACCAGTGCAAGAAATAGGGCTAGGGGGTTTTTGGCGATAAGAAACATGAGCCCATGTTACTTCTCCTAGCATGTGTATTACAGGTATAAAATTGATGAGTAATGTACTAATGTAAAATCAAGAAGGGAATGAGAAGGTCTCCTAGTCAAGTCTTTTGTAAACATAATCATCAATAAGAAAAATCCCCAGTTACTAATACAAGAAGTTGACTTCACATTGAAAGACATCAAATTCGATATTAACCGACCTAAATAACTTATTGACACATACCTAATTTGCAATGCTCGAGTGCCTAGTATTCTAGCACGCTCATATTCCGACATGAACTTCGAGGTTTTTCGAGGCTTATCGCTTGGTTGTTCCTGTTCTGCAGTTTCTTTATCAGCCCCTTCAAGTTCAATGGGAACTTCTTCATGTTCCTCGTCCTCTGCACCTACCTCTTCCTACAGAGGAATGAAATTCTGAAATCCGAAGAGCTCACAACAGTTTGAGCATAAATTGAACTCTAGCAGAAAAGGGTTTTCCCCGGTTTTCGTTTGGACCGAGACAAAAGGAAAATGGACAACACCATACCTCAATTTCAAGTTCGGGAGGCTCCTCTTCGTATCTGCAAGCATGTCAAAACCATAAACTAATCAAATCCATAGGCGTAACGAATCAATGTACATGAAATTAAGCTCGAGAAACCCTCGAAACCTGGTAACACCCTCGGTTGCGAAAGAGCTTAGAAACCCATGAAAACCCTATCTTGTAGAAGTTTGAGAAACCCTCGCTGACCAACCCCTAAACTTTGAAGTCGCAACTTACCAATCCTGTCACAGATGGCTACCAAGGGTACCCAACAACGTCGCAACAACATGTAGAGGAATCGTTTGGCCGTTCTCGCAGCCGCAAGCTTTTGCTATGGCATGATTCAAAGATGATTCATGATTCAAGATGCCCACGGCCTCTGTTGACGTCTACAAGCAACCTGTTGAACCCTAGCACGGCGAGTATAGAGCAGACCAGAAACCCGCGGGAAAACAAAGAAACTGGTGGACAACCATGTGAACAGGTGGTGAAAATGGATTCGTTGGAGGGACGACGAAAAGGAACAGTGTTCCTCAAAACGACCTTTGGGAAATAACGTCTATCGGTGTAAATATAATTTTTCGAGAAAAATTTTAAAAAAAATATGTAAGCACTAGTACATTCTGTCTAGATCATGTTTACATATTTCATTTTTTAAAATTATTACTTTAACATTAAATTATTGTGCACACACACAAACTATTTGTTAATTTCTCTTCAAATTTTTAAGTACACACATTTCATTAAATGAAAATTTGACACGATAAATGACATTGGTATATTTTGAAAAAAATATCATTGGAAAGCCAACATAATTCTCTACATTTTGTTTTTTAACCACATGTCAAAATTCATGTGGCAAATATGAGTTTCGAGTGCTTCAATTTAATACATGGGTAAAGTTTATGTTTTTCATCGCCATATTTGGCCAAAAATAGTTATCCATCTTCATGGAATCACCCATGGTTTACTATGGTTAACCATGGTTGACTATGGTTTCCCATCATTGACCATGGAGTCAACCATGGGTGACCATAGTGACCATAGCCATAGCCAACCATAGCCAACCATGGTCAACCATGGTTGGCCATTACTGTCAACCACATGGTGACCATGTGGTTGTTAAGATATGTGTTAATATTATATAAAAAATATTTATTGGTCATTACTCACCATGGTTGACCATGTTTGGAAATGTTTGACATGGTTTACTATGGTTGACTGTGGTTGACTATGGTTTCCCATGGTTGACCATGCTCAACCATAGTCAAGCATGGGAAACCATAGTCAGCATGTTTGGAAATGTTTGACATGGTTTACTATGATTTATCATAGTTAATCATGTTTAACCACGGTCAACCATAGTCAACCATATGGTTAACTTTGGTTGACGATAAACAAAGTCAACCATTGTAAACGGTAGTCAACCATCGTAAACCAAACTGAACAATATGGTTGACTATGGTTGACCGTGGTTGACCATGGTTAATAATAGGGGTGAAAACGCGAAGGTGGGAAACAATTCCGTGACAATTTGGTTTTTTTTGGTTCTAATTTCCGTTTTCTCGCCCGAGACAAAAGTCAACAAATTTTCTCGGGCGAGATTTTTACTACTTCTCGGGCGAGACATTAACCCCAGTTAGATTTCTCTCGTCCGTGAGTTTTTCCATAGTTAGAGAATTGTTCGCTCGAGAGTTTTTAATTTCTCATTCGAGAGTAAAACCATTTTTTTTTGGTCAAAATCTCGGACAGATTTCTCGGTCGAGAGTTTTGATTCCTTTTAATGTCTCGGCCGAGACATGTTTAACTATATAAACACAATAATATTTCCCCGCCACACGCATTGTCATTTTCACGCTGTTGCTGTTGGTGTCTGTGTTCACGCAAATAGACACTGTGATGAAACACCTTCAGGGAAGACCCCCCACGGCAACGAAGTGAACGACCACAAGAAGAGGACCGCCATCGCCAGTTCGATCCAGACGACCATACCATCAGACGACCGCACACGGGTATGTTTCTCTCTTTCCACTGGCATCTCTCTAAAACCCAACCGAATCCTTATCTGTATGTAACCACTTGGTAGTTAATTCAGCAGTTGGTTCAGCAAGAGTTTACTAAGAGCCTCACTATCGTGCCTCTATCCAGAGCTTTGAGGCCTGAACTCCAAGAGGGAAAAAGGTCGGCCAATTATAGAGGGGATATTTTGTAAAAACTTCGAACTTAAACTAAAAATACTAATAATTTCCTATACAACTCCGTTTTCATATATCTTAGTGGAAGCAATTCTAACGGGAGAAGACCTCAATTAGGTCAAGGTTAAAATGTCGATGAGATTTCGATCAATTCTCCCTTAGGGTTAGGGTTAGAGGCCGAATTCACAAGCCATATCCATGTCTCTGCCAACCTCCGGATTGCATTGGGACCCTAAATTGACATTGCCATAGCTTTCTGGTGCTTTTCATGGTGACTAGTTCAAGGATTTGGATACATGCATTATATTCATATATCTAGCATTAGACCACACTACTAGAAAGAGACAAAGTCACCTTGGTATCCTACTATATACAAGTATTAGCTACCCAATAGTGGGATCAAGTGAAAAATATGAGTGTTACTGAATAATCCCTTTGCATAGAACTCAATGAGTCTTAATAGACTCTCTAGTGCCATCAATACTTGGGGACCAATTCTACATTGCAGTTCGAGAGTGTTTCTATCTAGCCACATTGGCTTCACCTCTGTCAACTTTCCACTCAGACAATTCAATATACATTGGAATATTTTGCAAAATTCAAATGTAGAACTCCATTTCAGATCTAGACCATGCGCTAATAATTAAATTTAATTATGGTTTACTTCCTTCTCTCCATCATGAAGCTGCTTTGGTGCATAGATGTTATCTTTCATTGGATTTTCAACATGCTCTGGCTATTGAAAAGAAGCTAGAAAAACAACCAATGCCCTTTTGTTCTTCGTCTTGGTTCCCCCTTTCACAACAGGTATATCACATGGGTAGGCATTCTCCCATGGTATACACACCCCCTCCCCTCACCATTCAATATTTCACACTCCATAAGTCATCCTCTCATGGCACGACAATGTTGTGTTTTATAACATCCATGATCTACCAATATATTATTCTTTAATTCCAACACCCAACCTACCCCTCCAAATGCTATCATTGTTGTGGATAACCCTACTACATCTTATCCAAATTTTGTTCTAATGACATGTCTAGCCCCTCCCACCCATCCCATTCTCTTTACTCAAAACTGTCATATTAAATATCATATCAATAAGATAATCATGGACAATGGTAACCTATAAACACTTATTCTCTATGACCATTTTCAATTCCTTGTATTTGTTGGTAACTTCCCACCCTCATCCATACCATCTTGAGTGGGTGAATGAGGGTGATTTATCCTTGTTTGTGACCCAACAATGTAATATAACCTTTGCCATTGGCCCTCATTTTTGGACACTATGTAACATATGCCATAAAAAATGAAGTGTGGGCTTCCCTCTTCAGCTAGGATCAATTGCTCCCTAGCATGGAACAATTATAGGTTGGTTAATCATGCTTCAATCAATCTTCAATGAGTAAAACATTAGCCCATGATTGAGATATTTTTTATGCTCTTTCCTAATTCCATTGAATTGTTGCTTGCTTCATTGATGAGGTTGACCTCTCATGCAACTACAAATTTATGGACATTTGTTTCCTTGGGATGCTCAGGTAATGATCTCTTCATTTCAATAGTTAAAGAATGCATTAAAATTTAAAATAACCTGAGACTAACAAAATTTAAAGTCAACTTCATTAGGAAAGTTTATTTTAGTTTTCTAATAAAAAATGAAAAATCATGGAATAAATGATCAATTGAAACTTGAAATTAATAAATTAATACAATGTACTTTAAAATATTTTTGGAAATGATAGCACAATTTTAAGAATTTATTTTCTATTTGCTCATCTGAATATGTGCTTCCAACATAAATTCATAAGGGCTTGCACTTGGACCCAATCACAACGAACCGATTGATTGCAATATTTTTTGAATGACATGTTGACTGGCTATGGATTCTGACTAGGTTGAAGCTGTAGATAACTTAAATCCATTAAGATGTAAATTATTTTTGGTAAAAGCTAATTCATGTTGTCTATAGACAACAAAATTAATGAGTTTCGAGTCTCCTTTTTGGAAAACTTTGGTTTTTAGATTGTGGTGTTGTTGGGTAAGTTTCCTCAAACTAGAGATATTGCATGGAAATTAAAAGAATATAATAGGTTTTTTGATTTGTTGTCTTAGTTGATTGCAAGTCGTTGTTGAGTAGATAATCATCTTTTCCCGGGAATATATCATGATATTTCTTCCACTTTATATGTTGGGCAGTTTGAAAATGCCTTTTTAAGCTATTTCTCGAACTTTTTGGTTGTCCTCATTCAAGGCTCATCAGAGTTGCTTGGCTGCCAGAGATCTGGTCTACTATTTTAGTTTGTAAATTTCCATTTTTTTTTGTTGAACTTTGGTGACTTGAAATTGAACTTAAATATTTGTTATCATGAATTCCATCCAAAAACGTGAACTAAACAGGCCACGTAGGAAATATTTCTACATGTAATAAGCATTGAATTTCAATGTGTCATGACAGTAAAATCATTAATACTTTGGAAGGCTAAAAAGCATCATATGGTCATTCAATAATTATAAGCTCCCACTAACATAACTATAGGTTTCATGTTGAGAACTCTAGCTCTCCATGCTTTTCCCAAAGGAAAAGGATCTTGATGTTACTTCCATAAAGCATAGCCTTCACAAACACCTTCTGGAGTTGTATATTTGTTGATATTTTAACAATGTTATTATCTATCATCTATGTCCAAGTCAATCATGCCACAATTTGGACATATAATATGTATGAGAGATCAAAGGTGCACCTGATGGTATACTTCCATCACCAACAAAACTAGTTAGCTTAAAGAGGCCAGCATCATGATCAATGGTTCCTATAGAGTTTAGGTGTTTTATTTCTCTATTAATGACTTGATCTGTTGAAGCAACAAATTCATAACTATCTTGAACAAACTTATATATTGATGTAAAATTGGCTCCTAATCCTTTGACTAACAAAACATTTTTCAAATATCCATTTCTTAAATGAACATATTCAGTTCTCAAAACATTTGATTTCACTTTATTTCCAATAGTAATTTCTTGGACTTTAATCTATTTTCCTATAAAAAATCAGCAAATACAAATCTATCTCCAATCATATGAAAAGATGCACCAAAATCTAGCAGCCATTTAGTATTTCAATCAAAATAACCCCACTTTGTCAATAAATTCAGGTTTTGGTTGTGAATTCACTTTAAAATATCCCAAAATTGATGTTTGTTTCTTCTTGGAGTCAAATTTCCAAAACTGGATGTTTTTCAACTAGATCCTCCCCTCTACTTTCTTTATCTCCTTTCTACACCTTAGGATTATATTGTTTCCCTTGATATTTCAATAGTCTTTGTTGCAAAAGCTGCTTCAATTTTAGAGTGCCGGTGTCAAAGGATTTATGTTAGTGTTTCCCATGTTATTATGCACATGGACCAAATTCAATAGCCCGTGCTGAAAAATGTGCTTCTGTTTTCCAGCATCAAATGGAGTGTCGAGTTTGTCTGCAATTTGATTGTGGGGCTTGCTCATTGCATGCAATTGTTGATGCTGCAAAATGTGCATCGACTTTAGAGCATGCGCTATAATATAGAGTGTTTTTGCAATGTGTTCATATGAATTGATCATTGCATCCTTAAGAATATGTGTTTACTGCAATGTCAAAAATGCATGCATCTCTGTTTCATTGTCACAATGTTAAATGATTAATGCAGCCATGGTTTTCGTGAAAAGAGTGCAAACCAAATTTATGCTTCTCGACTAATTGATACTAGGAAATGTGGATTCCTTTTATTTTAGAACATCCACTGTGATATCAAGCATGTTTTCAATTTGATATATATCTTGAACATTGCAAATTAGCCCAATGATTCTATTGGAAGTGGCCACAAGAACATGCTTTTATGTTTGTCCTGTCACACTATCAAATGATCTATGCTGATGCTTCTCATGTTATTATGCACTTGGATCAAATTCAGTATCCTGTGTTGCAAATGTGCTTTTGATTTAGAACATCAACTGTAGTATTGAGTATGTTTGCAATTTGATCATGGAACTTGATTGTTGCATACAGCTCCAGATGTTGCAAAATGTGCATCAATCTTACAAGATCGCATAATGATATTAAATATATTTGCAATTTGGTCATGACTTGAAGATTGCATCGATCACAATATTAAATATTTTTGCAATTTGGTCATATGACTTGAATATTGCATCGATCACAATATGTTTTTACCACAATGCCAAAGATGCATGCATTTCATATTGTAGCTCTGCTTGCCATATTGTGAAATGAAAAATATGCCCATATGCCAATAGCTACATGGAATCTTTGCAATCAACAATGCAATTATTGCAACAACGAATAGAACTTGTTCCATTGAGTTGGTTATTTTCTCAATTTTTTATGTCAATGATGAGACCTTGAAATTTTGTAGCATTGAAACTCTCTGTGCATTAGAAACAACCCATTTAGCACTCATTTACTCCAATTAAGTTGTCTCTTGAAATTGAAAACATAGATAAAGCTTAAGTTCCATGAATAACTTTTAGTCTTAAAAAAACTTGAATATAACTTGTACCTATTTAGTATAGATGAGTACAAATACAAGGATTCATGTAAGGTGCACCTGATGGTATACTTCCAATTGGATGGTTTGGAGAAGTGTTATTTCCATCCTTCCTCTAAAATGAATATGGATCCCTGCAGATGTCTTGCTTCTCCCAAAAAGAATCCATATAATGAACTTTCTTTCCACAAAATGAACATGATTTTGAATACCAACAATTAGCAGCTCTATGGCCTTTCTTCTTGCAGCAGTGACAAATTAGGGATGTCTTGCCTAATGTATGCCTCTTGGTCTTCTTAATCTTTCTATGGTTGATAAGTTTGCCACTTATTCTACATGCTGGTGGAAGATGAGTCTTTAAGACTTTCTCATTACTTCCCTTCTTCAATATGTCACAAGAAGGTTGAGGAGGTAGTGGGTTTCTACCTTCATTTGTTGCTCTTTCTTTTGAGGATCTATCCAACTCTGTCGCATCTTGTGCCTTCACAAAAATGGTATTATTGGACATATAATTTTTCATTCTTCCATTGAATCCTAGGTCGTCGTGCTTGTCCCACTATGTAGCTACAATGGGGATTGAGATTGGATTGAGGTGGAGAGAAACATAGATAGTACCATGTTTCTAATGTTCTAATGTTGCATTTCATGTGCTTACATCTCTAATTTTATGATTAACCTGGTTGATTTCTCATTTTGTCTTAACAAGGACACATGGATCGTCCAGAGACATCTACCATCAGTGCTAGACGAAGACATGTAATGCAGTCAGGTATATTTGATTGTTAATCTAAAATATATTTTTCTTGTTTGAAACGTTTTGACATGTTTATTAATCTGTGGAAAATTCTTATCAGGCACAGTTTCACAGCTTCAGGGTGAAGCAATCTTGACTTCTATGCAACAACAGTCCGTGAGGTCATCGTCAGGGAAATTCAATTGTTATTCAATTTATGCTCAAGTGTATATAATCATAAATATTT
Organism: Larix kaempferi; assembly: GCA_027924585.1. NCBI lineage: Eukaryota > Viridiplantae > Streptophyta > Pinopsida > Pinales > Pinaceae > Larix > Larix kaempferi. The sequence goes on from BSBM01001530.1 coordinate 13,766,657, forward strand.
TTTTACACAACTTTCTAAGATCTTGTTGTGCATAGGTGGTGTCTCTCACAATGACAGACGTCTGTCTGAGGGGTCTACAGGTGCCAGTGGACAATCTCAAAGGACATGCTTAGTGTCTCATATGCCACCGCTAGGTAGAGATTGTTTACATACATTCTGACTAGAATTCTTGTTTGACATGTTTATTAATCTGTGGAAAATTCTTATCAGGCACAGGTTCACAGCTTCAGGGTAAAGCAATCTTGACTTCTATGCAACAACACTACGTGAGGTCATCGTCACGTAAATTCAATTGTTATTCAATTTATGCTGAAGTCTATATAATCATAAAAAAAAATTACACATCTTTCTAAGATCTTGTTGTGCACAGGTGGTGTCTCTCGCAATGACAGACGTCAGTCTAAGGGGTCTACAGCTGCCAGTGGAAAAACTCAGAGGACACCCTTAGTGTCTCATACGCCATCCCCAGGTAGATATTGTTTACATACATTCTGACTAGAATTCTTGTTTGACATGTTTCTTAATATGTGGAAAATTCTTATCAGGCACAGGTTCATAGCTTCAGGGTGAAGCAATCTTGACTTCTATGCAACAACACGCCGTGAGGTCACCGTCAGGTAAATTCAATTGTTATTCAATTTATGCTGAAGTCTATAAACATAAATATTTTTTTACACATCTTTCTAAGATCTTGTTGTGCACAGGTGGTATCTCTCGCAATGACAGACGTCTGTCTGAGGGGTCTACAGCTACCGATGGACAAACTCAGATGACACCCTTAGTGTCTCATACACCACTGCCAGGTAGAGATTGTTTACATACATTCTGACTAGAATTCTTGTTTGACATGTTTATTAATCTGTGGAAAATTCTTATCAAGCACAGGTTCACAACTTCATGGTGAAGCAATCTTGACTTCTATGCAACAACACTTCGTGAGGTCATCGTCAGGTAAATTCAATTGTTATTCAATTTATGTTGAAGTCTATATAAACATAAATAGTTTTTTACACATATTTCTAAGATCTTGTTGTGCACAGGTGGTGTCTCTCGCAATGACAGACGTTTGTCAGAGGGGTCTACAGTTGCCGGTGGACAAACTCAGAGGACACCCTTAGTGTCTTATACGCCATCGTCAGGTAGAGATTGTTTACATACATTCTGACTAGAATTCTTGTTTGACATGTTTATTGATCCGTGGAAAATTCTTATCAGGCACAGGTTCACAACTTCAGGGTGAAGCAATCTTTGCTAGTATGCAGCTTCACTCCCTAAGGTCATCATCAGGTAAATTCAATTGTCATTCAATTCACGCTCAAGTCTATATAAACATAAAACTTATTTTACACAGATCTTTCTAAGATCTTCTTGTGCACAGGTGGTGGCTTTCAAAATGACAGACGTTTGTCTGAGGGTGGGTCTACAGAGGCCATTGGACAACCACATATGGCACCCTTAGTGTCTTATTCTTCAGATACGCCATCGCCAGGTAGAGATTGTTTACATACATTTTGACTAGAATTTTTGTTTGACATGACTGTTTGATTTGTGAAAAATTACATGATTTTTCCTGTAAACTTACATGTGATTGCCAATATTTGGTTTCCTACAGGGGCTTCTGGACATTCTAACAATAATGATGGTTCAGAAGACTTTATTTCTATTTCTCACCATGTTCATGATAATGCAGAGGTTCCATCATGTATTTAAAATGAACACATTTTATTTAAATGTTTATAATTTGATTAACAAATTATATATATAATTTTTAATACTTGCACATGCATTTTACTTCTTACAGGGTTTGTTGCTGCTGATCCTAATCCACCTCCCAGAGAAGGAGAGGTCGTCGGGTGCAGCAGTATGCTCGCAAAGAAAGATATGATCGTCTTTACAGTCATCCTAGAGATGTTCCTAAGGAGACTCCTTGGGAAGACAACATCGCTATGTTGACTGTGGAAGAGATGAAGGAGCATTCATCGATATTGCAGGCAGAACTTGACACTTCAAATATTTTTTTTGGTTCTCAACAGTGTCTCCAGATTGTTTTGCACAATCTGAACAATTTGATCGAGACATATCTTGGGGTTAGACCATCAACCCATATTTTTCATGACATGATGCGTAGGAGGCAGTTGTCAGTGATGGGTCGCCACAAGTTTGAAGAAATAAAAAAACTTGTCACAAAAGAAATGGTCTTTTCATGTTTTGACTTGCGGCCTGAAGACAAAAAACGCCTAAAGATCGCAAGATTCAATGATCCACTGATTGCACCCCATATTTATTCCAAGTTCCTGTGTGCATATGGGAAGTTCCCTAATAATGACGAGGTTCCTCGGTATTTTGTTAAGATGTTGATTGCAGAGTTCTGGTTTCACATGGACCTCGACTATACAGATACGGGATCCAGTTTCTATGGTGCTGGCAAAGGTCATACATATGAACGACCTGATGCATGACGAGATGTTCAGTATAGTCGTCCGATGCCTCAATTAGTACAGCCACATCCTAGAGTCGTTGCTTTGCCAGAGGAGTTGGAAATGACATCCCAAATAGCAAGAGGGGTGAGGGAAGAGATAAGAGAGCGTGTTGGGGCTGCATTGGCAGGGGTCGAAATCGGCATAAATACTTTGTCATCTTAAACCAATATGGATGAAATTCCATTTGATGATTATTTTGATGATCACTTGAGTAGCATGACTCGATTAGAGCTTCAGCAGTATGCAACATACTATAGAGATAATTATAAGCGAGTCATCGCTGGACAAAATCAAAACAGAGGCAAGGTACATAAGTATGCGATAATATTTTTCAATTTATTATATGAAATCTAATTTTTTTATTCTCCAAATCTAATGTCTATAAATTATATGGAATTTATGCATTATACTAGATTCATGAATGATGACAACTTTGATGATATGGATTTTATTGACCAGTTAGAAACAGAGGCTAGTGGCACGAATACACATGTTGAGGAAATTGTAGTTTCTCAATTTCCACCAGGGACACAGGTATGGATATTCCTGTTTCATGTCTTCTAATCATTGGTCCTAGCTTTAGCTTAAAAGGTTTACCTCCTGGTTTTATGGGTATTCTGTGTTATATACATAATACTAAATTTATATTCATGGTATTCTGGGTATTCTGTGCATTTTTTACTATTAAAAATGGTTGTTCGTGCCCAGATTACGAGATTAGGGTTTTTTCATGCCTAGAAGACTAGCCAAAATAGCTCCCAATGTACACAACTCACACTTGCAACTTGAATTAGCTTTAATGACAGCTCACACTTGTCTTTGAACTTATCTTGGTAACTCGACTTGACATTGATGATAACTCAAAAGGTCTTGTCCTTATTATCATATTTATGCTTAAAAGTTTTCATGATAAGTCTTCAGTTTAGTCAAATTTAGGCCTTTCATTGTTGCCTCTAATTCAACCAACAATAGTTCCTAAGAAGGACAGACCCTCTCATAAGTTTCTACCTTTTTGGGGAAGTTTTACAAGGATCGAAGCCTATTGAAGTGAAATATATTTTGGAAATGTTCTTGAAAATCTATCAAACTTCAATTTCATCTGCTGAAAGGTTGCAACTTTGATCTAGTAGAACTAAAATTTGCTCTGGATTCAATTTTTTCTTTAGGTGCTAGAAATAGAATTTAGAGGGCACATCCCTGGATTCAATCCATTACATGCACCCCCTAATAGTAGCCCCTCTTGCCTTGTAATATTCAAATATTTAGAGCCATGATTCCAACTCACTAATTGTCTGTATTTCATTAAAAGGTCCCACTTCCATCCATGATTGAGCTTGTTGAAGCTGACTTTGAACTTGATTTTCTTTTCCTTTCCTAGTCTTGTTCAATGTAAATTCATAAATTTCACTTCAACCTTGTTCCCTGTACTTTAGGAAGTATAGCACTATAAACTATGAATCATTAGAATAACAAATTCTTGCTTAGTTTTGGGTTTTACAATATCTTCTCCTTGAAGTTTTACGATTTTTATGAAGTGAAATTCATGGTGTTGTCATATTTCTATGTTTTATACCCCTACAGAGTCTAGACAACTAAAGAAAGAACAAAATTATTGCATAGAAAAACTATACTACATTCTCATGGTTATAAAGTGTTCCCAAAAATTCTATACCTAAACCTAGTAGGATCCTGAGAATAAAGGGTGTAGACTGCTCCAAGTCTTTTCTAGGTGTGCTCAAAGTTGTAGAACAAACCATAGGTAAATTTTCATACCAAACCCTAGGAGAACAACTCGACCCTAAAGTTGGTCACATGCAAATGATCTTGCCTAAATCTGAAATAATAAATGGGTAGACCATGGTTATGCGTGTATCCCTTTTTAAAAAAATGTTATTATATTTGTGTTTTTTTTGTTTTTATTCATCATTAGCAGGGTTTTCTAAAATTTCTTTATTATTGATGAAGTCCAATCCAATCCTACTTCATCAACATGTCTCAATCACCCATGGATTTAGCCATGGTTTTTCTCACCTATAACTCCTTCCTCAATGAGTTTCAATCATGGATATTCATCAATACAGGGAAACAAGGTATTTTAGAAAATCCAACACATTCTAGAAATCATGAAAGATTACTTTCCCAATCAACTCCAGTTTGAAATGTTTTCATATTGTATTCCAACTGAGTCAATTATTGAAAATGGGAAAGGGAATCTTGTAGTAGAGAATAATTAATCGAGATTGTGCCACAAATTTGGATTTATATTTGAACTTCATGCCTAATTTAGCACCATAACAATGCCAGAAATGACTTTTGATTTTAATGAAGTCCCGAGCCTAATCTCATATGAGGATAAATAATAATATTGATAGAATTCCATGGGTATTATAATATATTTTAATTATATAGTATATATGAAGTAGCACTAGATTTTTATTATAGTATATATGAAGTAGCATTACCTCTTATTCTCAATTTCATGGTCTTAGCCCATAGATCTTATCTAAAAAATCCATTTGTGCCACCTTTTCATCTGCATATCACACTTTTTCTTTTTCTTTCATATTCATTGTCTTTCCTGCTATTTCCATGTCTTCTCTCTTTGTAAGGTTTTTGAGCTACGTAATTTTGATATCATTTAAAGTATGGCTATTGGAACAAGGCTCCTTTAACTGTTGGTCAATGAAGGAGCATAGTTTGTCCATGGAACCCTCCTTAGAGGGTGTGTACAGGATTATCCTACAGGATTATAGTTTGTCCCAAAACTTGTATATATATATATATATATATATATATATATATATATATATATATATATATATATTAACTTTTCATTTTGACTTTGCAGCCCACAAAAACCCAGGAGCCATTGGTGTTCCGGTCCGAAGGTTGAGATCGATCTGCTCTACTTGTAAATCAATTGTCACCATTTTTTGCGATAGTAAGAAATGACCAAGGGCATGACAATCATTTTTGGTTACTTGAATGATCAATTTTTTTTTACTTGAACATAGTTTCCTTGTGACTGAGCTACTGGTGATCAAATTATTTGGTTATGGCAGGTATTGGAATATCAATTTTTTTTTTGTCAAGTATGGTTAGAAACTGTGTGGTTACTCGCATATCTGATCATCTTATTCCTTCCTCTTGCAGCATCTCGAGTGAATCCTTGTCATCTGTCCTATTTCAAGTTTTGCGACCATTTTATGGTCTTGTGGCAGTTGTTATGCTATTTTTCACCCTGGATGATTATCAATGTCAGTTTTGATATACTTTTCCATGTGTCAATATCATCCTACTGCAGCAACAGATGAGGTTGATCAACTTTCATAATGCTTTTATGTTTTGCTTTCATAATGCTTTTATGTTTTCCCTGTTTATTAATGCTAAAGCACAACAATTGATTAGATTTTTGCTTGGTTGTTTCAGGACTGGGACAGGCAAGATCCATCTCAAATCATCACTGAGATGTGTGGTTTTGCTACAATCCTTTCTGGCACATTTTTGCTGCATAAGACCAAAGATCTCGAGGACTATTCATCAGGTGTGTTTGTGACAGACACCTGGTGCTTCAGAGGCATCTATTCGGGACTTGCCTCCATCAGCTATAGGAGATCCAAGCAACTTAGATGAAATCTCTCTCTTATCTGCAAATAAAGGAAAACCTATGGAAGTTCTTGTGGATCAAGTTCGAGATGGAAGTACAATACGGGTTTATTTACTCCCTACATTTCAGTTTGTGCAATTTTTCATGGCAGGGTTCCAGGTGAGGCATTGGATGTATATTGCTGTGTATTAATATTTAGAAATGAGTTTTCTAGAACTATGTATATATACCAAGTCAGCAGTCTCTAATTCATTTTATATTTATATTTATTATTGGTCTGTTTTATATAAAGTGTCCATCTATTGGAAGAAAACCAGTCGCAGCAGAGACCCCAGTACCCACTAAAACAGTTTCAGATGAAACTATTGGGGAAGCTGAATCTCCATCATCTTTAACAACTGCACAGAGTTTTACTGCATGTACAGCCGTTGCTGCTAAAGTTCTGCCAGATCCACATCCCAGAGAGGAAAAACATTTCACTGAAACTAGAGTTTTAAATAGAGATGTGAGTTAGTTAATGACTTGAATTCTGAGTAGATTCTTTCAAATTAGTTATGTTTTTTGGTTTTTTGTTCACCTGTGTTGATTCTTTGGTTGATATATAAATGTGCTATCCATGTGTGCAAGTTCGGATCGTGTTAGAAGGTGTTGATAAATTTAGTAATTTACTCGGTTCAGTACATTACCAAGATGGTGATGTTGCAAAGGACCTTGCATTAGAACTTGTAGAAAATGTAAGTTAGCAATTTCATGTATTCATTCAATACTTCTCTATAGTCTAGCAATTGTCATCTTTAAAGCACATTAAAGTTTTGAGTTCTGATGCCGCATAGTTTTCTACGTTGTTTTCTAGTCTACTACAAATAGTTTTCCTAGGATTAATTGCTGACAGAGTATTCAAATTAGTTATTCAGAGATTTCTACTTATATCTGAGGAAAAGGAGTTTCACTCTATGAATTTTCTCATGATGTCATCATTGTTACATTATCTGCTTCCCAGACAGCAAGCAACGATGACCAAACCAATGTTATTGGGAATGTTACACACAATGTTGGAGTCTTCTTTGTTGGCTCGAAAGGATTGTCACAAGGTTTATTGATGATATTTATGGAATTTATTTAAAAGTAGAGATATATGTTTTATTTGGAGGCATATATTTAGCTTTCAAAGATAACAGACCTCGGATGGAAGTGTCGAGTTTTATCATGTTGATTTTATCCCCGCATCAATCCCAGATTTTCAGGCATTTGAAACTTTCAAGAAACAAGGTCAGCTAAAGAACATAATACCTGGAAGAAGTGTTAGTTTAGCCTATTGTCCCAACTTAATTAAGGGCAAAGATCTCTATGAGGATTCATGCTTGCATGCCTCAGTCTATATCCAATACAGGTGCACCTGCTTTGGCTTGCTTATTCGTGCAAGGAAGGCACACTAGAGTTAGGAGTTATTACTAGAAATAAAGGCATTGTTGTGCATGCATCTAGAATCATTGTACCTGCACTTCTCTGCCCCCAAAAAATAGTTTAAAACCAAAATATCAGACCTGGGTTGAGTGTAAGAAATTATGGGCATGGTAACAACAATCAACAGCCTTACTTCTCCATTTTGAGAAACCTCTAAGCACCCAATCATATTTATGGGCATAATTTCACAAGTTAACAGTCTTCATATTGTGTTATGAGCTTAATGCTCGCAACAAAATGCCCTAATCCTCAAATCTAGGCAAGGTTTTCCATGAAATAAGCAGATATAAGCATCCATACAACACTGGAAAAACATTAATGCATAAGTTTTGGGCATGAATATAGGAGAGTCTGTGGTGAAAATGACATTTTCCATGTCTCGGTGATGAGTAGGGTGATTTCTTTATAGCAACATGCATTAACAGCCGTAAAACTCCAATCCTAGGCTAAGTCATGAGAACTTTATGCATGAACAATGGCAACATGAAACATCTATCTCAACTCTGGGCAGGTTATATCAATTTTTCAGCCCTAATTATTAGTTCTTTATCAAATTTCAAGGTAAAACAATAGTAAAACTCCACCATATTAAATGCTATGCGAATTCTGGGCACATTTTTGGGTATTTTCATGGAACATCAGTCACATAACAGCCTAAAAACTCATCTCTATACCTGAAACTAGCAGTAGATCAACATCAACAACAATTTTGGGCATGAATACATCCCTAATCCCTTAATCCAATTAAATTTTGTAATCCTCCAATCCTTTAATCCAATCAAATTCTCTTGCTTTTGATAGGTCTCTTCCCAATGTGTCAACTAGAATAATGAATAGAAAAGGGATGAAAGGAAATCTCCAATGTTATTAGGACCTTTCACATTTGGTGGACCCTTTCTTGGATAGCCAAATCTGGATGGTTAGTTACTCACTTAAGGAGTTATTTGGTTGTTGGAGGATTTTAGGAGTCAAACCCTATATCCAAGGAGTCCAAACCTATTTTAGATGCTTGCATTTGCTTTGAGGATGGAGCATTACACTTGGGAGATTTTTGGAGGACACACATTGTGGTTTTGACTTGATACTTAATCATTATCCTTATTTGGTGGAGGCACCCTCCTTCTTGGGCCTTATTCTATATTTGTCTATTTTTTACAGCCATGAGTATGAGCACTTGTATCTAGTTGCAAGCAATACATAAATTGTTTACTAGTCAAACTAGACTACCAATCAATATTTATGAATAGGATTATTGTAATTCTTCTTTAAGAGTAACAAAGAGTTTGTGATTTTATCGGTGCAAATAACAACCAATTGTTTTACTTTATAGAATTTTGTCAGTCCAAATTTAGTTGTTTTTTGGTTCACTATTTTGACTTTCTTGTAGAATGTAGTGCCCATACCCTTGAATTTACAATACATATTTTGTTATATCCAATTATGATGTTTTATAGGTGTATTCTAATTTCTAGATCCACATTTGTAAGATTAATTCTATTGAGTACATATATTTTGTATCATGTGTTAAAATTTGACATGGTATCAATGATGTGCATATGAAATCTTCCAGGATTTGTGTATGGAGTTGTTTGCTCCCTATGAGAGGGAGATGTCAGAGGATTTCAATGGGGTGAACCTGGAAAATATTGCATTTTCCAGAGACATTGTTTACAACAAATGCATAGAACATATGTAGAGAGAAACCAAAATTTGATTGGGTATTCTGAAGAGCAAAGTTACCTGTAGACCACAGACATTATGAAAATTTGTGCAATTGTTGGAGAACAAACCTGGAAGATTTGTGCAATTGCTAGAGAACAAACCTGAAGTTGTGGCATTTGGAGCACACATTCTAGTCTTTCATCATCAGTATCTAGAATACATTCAATGTTGTTCTCATATTTGCAAATTGTGTGTTCTTTGCAGAGTGTGCATTCCATTGAGTTAGTGGGAAGTAGTTGTTTGCATTTGTCGCAAATTTTTTGGAATGGAAAAGAATAGACACGTTTTTCTTTCGAAATTCCATGTATCTATGAAAGGATAAAAGCAAATAGTAATTATATATCGTGTCCTGTTTCTGCTTAGTAAAAAAATAAAATAAAATGTAGTATAACATGAAGAGAGTACAGAGTTTGAATAGAATGAAGAGAAGGGTGATAGGTATTTGCCCGAGTTGTTGATTTTAGGACTGATAGAAAATGTGATTTTGCAAATTCATCATTGAGCACATCAATAAATGTTTCTAATCCAAAATAGAAAACATGGCATACAAAATAGAAAACCACGCACAATTCCAGTATCGGCTTGCATGAAGCCATCTATGACAACCGGTTCAAATTGTCTATTGTATTGTTGGAATCCGGTGACAATTGTTGCAATAGATCCAATAAGGTATGTGTTCATTGATAGAACAAGTCCTTGTATACTGGTGTCAGGTGCAAGCTTGCATTGTTTGCATACTTGTTCTATGTTTTCAACTACATGTGTTTCTTGTGGATGAATATAGTATTTTGTGTCTCCTATGTCATAAGTACCTTTGATTTTTATCATAAAATCTATTATTCAAACACTAAGACCTTTGTATATGGTTTGAAACTGTATGGTTACTTGAATATCTGAGAATCTTATTACTTCCTCTTGCAGCATCTATAGTGAATCCTGGTCATCTGTCCTATTTCAAGTTTTGCGGCCATGTTATGGTCTTGTGGCAGCTGTTATGCTATTTTTCACCTACACTGTGGAAGGAAATGGGCAGGCGCTCCATCCTGTGTAGATTTGTCTACTGGACAAAGTCAGGGTTCCAACTAGAGATGCCCTGGTTGTCAGTCTATGCAACTTTCATCCTGTGCATGAAGATGCTTTCCTGTCAAAATCATAAGTGTTGGAAGAGATGTCATCCTAGAGAATGTGGAGATTGTGAACTATCACCTGGGAAAATCAAATCTTGCCCCTGTGGTAAATCCAAGCTGCAAAGTCAGAGGAAGAGTTAGCACGGATAGTGTGCCAACCTGCTCAAATAGTCCCTTGCTGGAAGATGTTGTTATCCGTAGAGCAAAATACTGAATTCACGTGTGAAAAGTCTTGTGGACAAAAGAAAAATTGTGGTAGACACAGGTGCAGTGAAAGATGTTGCACTCTTGCAAATTGAGGTGGCTCAAATACTCATTCAAGTGATTGGGATCCACATTTATGTGAAATGTCCTGTGGGAAAAAGTTGCAATGTGGGAAGCATTTTTGACAGGAACTTTGTCATAGTGGCCATTGTCCACCCTGCCTTGAAACTATTTTCACTGATCTTTCATGGTTTAAATTTATATGTATGAAATCTACAGTTTCCTGATATATTTAATATTTCCAAGACATGCTCTTTAGTGTGAAAAAATATTACAAGTTGAGGCCTTTCAATGACCATTGCATCATGGTCTAAAGCTGATATGAACATGTGCATGGACTATTTCCTGAGGAATACAAATTATACTTCTTTGCAGACTAACAGTACGTATATGCTTATTGTTTTTTATTGTATTATTGTTTATAATTGAGAAAGGATTTTTTTATTGTTTCTAATTAAGATAAATCCACTCTACCTGCTCATTTGATGCCTTACATAACTATCATGAAACTTTAGATGTATATGAATTTGTCTTTGTTTCTCAATCAAATTTGACAGATAATCAATTTCTTCTATATTTAAAGAATTGTTCAATTTTAGCACATGCATTGGAGCCTAAATTAGTATTGACTGCTTAGCCTCCTCAATACACCAAAACTCTAGCATCTAAGCAATAAATTGCATTTTCCCTCTTGTCTAATGAATCACCTTTGGTTAAGACCCAATTGTGTAAGATAAAACTATTGTTAGGATAAGATGTTTACCAACCCTGCTTTGGAAAATTAAAATGTTTCTCAATATAGGGTTGAAAGATGACCAAATATCCTAGCATTGGCACACTAGAAATAATGACATTTGACACCCTTCACGTGCTTGGAGAAAGCATTCCCTTGAAAGATAAAAACTGGTGATAATTGGGGTAGATCTGAATCACCTCCTGGAAGCCTCCATTTTCATCACTAAAAATATAGTCATGAACACAATGTGTGGCACATGATTGGTCTGTGAGCAGAAGTTTCAGTATTCAAATAACAATGTGTGATACAACAACCCATACCCTAGAGCAACAAGTGTTGAAGACTGTTCCAGCAATAGTGTACAACCTATCAAAATATCCATGAGATGTGACTTTTCTTGAAGGGGTTGTCTCTATGCATCGAGGATCATGTAAACGTACACCCCTTTGCAATGTGAAATTAAGTGAATCAAACGACCTCATTTCCTTGTGGGCACTCATCAATGATCGATATGATTTTGTAGCATCATGGAGACCTCCCATTAGTTGATAGTGTGGATGTTTGCACTTGTTTAGACATTGTTTTGTGGAATTTTTGCAACATCGTATACCTTGAGGTATATAAAGGTGTCGAAACCCAACATTTTCCGGTACCATTGAGAGGATGATCATGCAACCCTAAGTAGAAATTTACCAACATATCAGTGATGACTTGAAGATCATTTGGGACATCTCTTACAAGGATATAAGAACAAGTTTGGAGCATGAGTATCTAGATTAAAAGATAATCATATCCCCCATTCCTTGTAGCAGCATTGACATGCTTTGGTCAATAGTCTTTTAGGACTCCTCAAACATATGACAGTAGCATTAGGGTTAACATTGTGAAGAGTATATGGAGGCCTTTGAACAGAAATCCAAATAAATTGGTACAACCATTTGTGACAACAAATTAGTTAGGTTTAAGGGTTTCATATGGGTTGGTTTCGACCCATTTTCTAGCACCTGAAATCAACAAAAATTCCCTCTTTTCATATCTATAAATGAGTAGTCCTATAGAATCTTGGAAGGAACCTTTAAAGATAATCAAATGTGTAATACGAAGCGTATATACCAACATGAAAGCACACTTAATTGGGGCAGCAATGTGACTACTTTTTAATGATTTCTGGAAATGATTGAAGTCCTCAAATATTGAAGCAGTTACCTACACCTCATGACTATGTAACCAATTCTCAATCTTGGTAGCATAATGAAAGAGGTGGAATTATTTGAAACAACAAACCCTTCATGGATTCTTAGAAAGACTATGGATAATGAAATACTTAGAATTCTCTTTCTTCTAACTGCCTACTTTCATCTTACATTTGAGACCCTGACATAGTCTTATAGCTAGCTCGACGTCGTTTGGGTTTCTACCATTAGGGAGTCTTTGACATTTAATGAAATAAATGAGTTAATTATTCACAACCAAAGGTTCATTATTAGTTCTGCATGATGATATACAAATGGTGCATCACATATTGTTTCGGAATATCACATACATGGTACATTTCAAGTATTATACGACAAGGTTGTTGTGGCATATTCAAAGTGTTTTAGTAGTGACATTACATTACCTTCATCCTCATTCTAAATAAGAATTTACCGTCCATATGTCGAAACTACATACATTGTTTAAAAAAAGGTCGATTTCTTTATATCCCTCAGTTTTCAAAAAAATCACAATTTTTTTACTTTACCCTATAAGAGGCTAGTTGTGTATATCCTAAATAAGAATTAACCCTTAGTATGTCGACACTACATACATTATATTTGTTGTGTGATAAAAAAACATAGTTGTGTATACACTTTAGTTGTGTGATAAAAAATATCGATTTATGTGATAAAAATATAGTTGTGTGATATAAAATTTGTTGTGTATACATTACAGTTGTTGTGTATGCACTATAAGAGGCTACTTGTGTGATAAAAATTTAGTTTTGTATACATTATAGGTGCGTGATAAAAAGTATTAACTTGTCTTCCCCTTTTAATTAGTAAGTATTAACAATGTTGTTAACTATCGAGTTATATGGTGACCTCTTCATTTTTTTAACCATTCATAATCCAAGAATGTACATGTACTATCTACAACTATATCATAAACAAAGCTATCACGGATATTTACTAACTTTTGGAGATTTAAGTGCTCTTAGTTGTATTTGAAAAGTTGGTGTCCACTTTTTTTAGGGTATTATTATTTTTTCCCTTTTTTGAATTTCTTATTAGACATGTTTCTAAGCTCTATCTATACCAGATGGGGATCTCTATCGATCCAAATCGATGGAGGGATGGTTACTATAACATAGGTGACCAATTTGTTCTAGTAATACCCTGTAGCAACCGTTTGAGTAGCCCCCTTTGTTGCGATCTAGACTGCAATTCCTAATGCTGGACAATGTAATTTATCATCCATAGGTATGAGTGTACTGTCGTAATATTAACCTTTTGTAATAGGCAAAAACACATATCCATCCCATTAGATTAGAGAACGTCAAGTTCAAACAATTTTACATTACATTAATTAACATCACCATTCATGTATTTAAAGTTTAATTCTTGAAGTTAATAAGAAAAAATAATTTTAATTATTATTATTTGTAAGATGATAAGTGGCCTTCATGGGTTGCCTGAAATTAGAAACCCAAGAGATGATCAACAACTCCAGAGCGATGAGTACCTAGAACGTATCTTGATTGAGGATCTAGTTTATGCAAAATACAATGATTTAATATTACTTACCTTCGCACGAAAAATACTAAAATAAATTGGAATTGAAATCAAAGAATATAAACAAATAAGATACCATCCACACAATGAACATAAGGTGTACTATGAGAAAGTTTGAAATGATATGATTGAATGTTAAATACAATGCATCATCCCTTTGGATATAAACATATTCGTTCTGGAAGGTGATTGTGTGAAATCAAGTTCATCCAACCACATCTACTTAAAAATTAATCCTACCCTGATGTTGACCTCCTCTAACTTGCTATGTGTCATAAATATAGTTTTTATTTAATTTCTATATGTATGAGTGCATGTAGAGGGTTTTTCTTGTACTCATCATATCAACGATGTGGTGTGATGTATTTTTCGACAAGTAATTAAATTTCTTTATTTAAGTATGGATGAGAGATATTGGAGTAGATGGTATTAAAGTTAGCATCAAGGACAATTCAACTTGAAATTGACATATGTTCCTGTTGATTGGAGATCATTGAAATATAATGGTGAAGTTGCCCGTTCAATACGAGCCTTGAGTTATCATTGGATATGTTGTTAAAAAGAGCTTCTCTTAGTTTCGAGAATTACATAGATTCTCTACTGACGAGGCCAACCACATGAAGGTGGAAGCTCATTTGGCCCCACCCACCCACCCACCCTAGAATCAAAGAAAACATTCGTCAACCTTGATGTGTTCTTGAATCATATGAAATGTGCCAGTGGCATACTTTCAAGAATGGCATTATGATCTTCTATCGACAATTTCCATGGACAACACTTGGAATTCTTCCTACTCTTCATTTCCTTCCATTGCAATCGGGTTGCTATGACCAAATGACTGTATTGAACACATATAACATCTGACTCGTAGTCTTGAAAAAGAATATGGTCTTTACATTTCCTTACTTCTGCAAAGAAATGTCCCATTAAAACCATTGAACCCACTGCATACGTATAATTTGACAGGTCTTTAAATTCTTGCATCAACATGCTTTTCGACCTAGTGCATCTCAATAAATAATAATGCACATTTTCTGGATTATCTGCCGGTGCAATGATTGCAAATACATCGCCTTCTCTAACCAAATCAGAAACACGATCATAATCTTTGTCAATCACAACCACTTCATTGTGGCACTCTACATCGTTGATATTTCCAAATGGGGGCAATGGTGTCAATTCTTGGTGTCTCCATGGTTTCACAAATTTGTTAGTTTGGTTTTGACACTCATCCAAAGACTCTACATCATCAATACATGCAAGACAGAAGCAAGAGTACTTGTGTTTCTCGATTGCGTGTATATTTTCCATTTTCTTACTCCTAATGGAGTGTAAGCCCCTTGTTTTCGGGATTGCAGTACAATTATACGGCATTCATCTATCAACATCGCCCATTGCAATATTCCAGAAAAAACCTTCTCACATTACCCATCCTTTCATTGAATTCATGGCTCAAATTTTTTTTGCACCAATTAACAACATCGTTTGAATTTGCAAGTCAAGAAGCAGAGTGATTCATTTGATATCTCCTAAGTGCACATTTCACGCAGGCCCTAGCACCATCATGTTCTCCTTTTCCATGTCCCATTTCAAAAAGATCCATGTGTGGTGAACATCCGTGTTTCTATGAAGGCGAGACAACCATAAGAATGATCGTGTCAATTTAAACTGACCAACAAAACCATCTGAACACACCCAATGTTCTTTAAAAGTGACCCTTCTTCTTTTTAATTCTTGAAAAAGCATACCAAAACAATGCTGGACAAAACATGTATCATGTGTACGATCATCATTGATGTAGAAATGATACTCCTTAATCACTTCACGATTATTTTCATTGCTATCAAAACCATCCACATCAAGCTCTGCATGTCTATACGTAATATGCACAAGTATAGATACTTGATCTGAATGATAATACTCACTCTATATCTCCTTTTGCGGAGTGAAAGTGTAATTTTCTGCGAAATCGACAATGGATAGTATTGTCCCTTTTGGAAATACATCTCATGATTGCTTGAACTGTAAGTCCTACCATCGTGCTGAGTGAGAGTGCTTGATATATTTATATATTTGATCCCTAAACAAATTCATAAAATCTGTCAAAGGGATATCACTTTCAACCAAATTAAGCTTTCTTGATGTTGTCGTTGAATCTGTAACTGCAGTATAATCAACATAAACATATCTCTTTCATTTCACAATGCGATTTGACAATTGAAGATCGTTTGCGTCAATGGGGTAGTTAGCATTAAAAAGGGCCAAATCAGAACATTCCTCACATTTTTTACCTCTGACACATTGCTTCTTATAGAATACTTGATGATTCTCTCGCACACATAATATTTTAGATACAAATTCACGAACACTCGAAGGAGGGGGGTTATATGGCCAACACTGCATGCCAAAAGTTAGAAATGTCTCATAATATAATTTGAATTCTACATGGTATCGACAACAACATGTGTCGCGAACAACGATGGGCCTGACATACCATGGTTTAAGATTCACAAATGTGCTAAGGGAAATCTTCACATCAACATTACTCTCCATGAAAGTTTTGAACATTTCTACTTGAGTGATTGCTGTTATGTGTTTGGCATGAGTTTCATAGTTTCCTTTCGATATATGACGTCGAACAACATCCTTTTCATTTGGTAATACATACGAGTTTACATCCCAAAACTCTTTCACCATGTCCCTCACATTATCCGGAAGTCTATCTTGATAAGGTTGCCTACAGATAACACCCCAACATGCAACTTCATCATCCTCATCTAACTGAACCCGAAGCTTTTTATGCTTCCATAAAAATTTTCTTGATGTTTTTAACGTTCTTGCAGTCATAGACAACAAACGACTGGTTGTAGTGTTTTTTGCCACAACCCCTATTAGAATTGCTTTACGAGCAACCATGAAATTGTGAGACCATTTTTTGCAAGTGATGCAAGGACCGAGGTCAAATTTTGTGATACAATCTGATTTGACTTAGCCTCTTTGGCACTTTGAATGCCCAATAATGTAATTGCATCTTTTAGACATTTTCGCTTTAACAATTTATGCAACATTTGAGCTTGTTGTATGACAGAAATACCTTCAAAATATTTTTTGACTATCTTATCTACTCTATAACGAGCTGTATGATCAAGCATCTGCGGTCCCATTTCTTCAATTTTACTTGGATTTGAATTCTCCAAAAATATATCATCAATGACAATATTGTTGCAGCTTCCAGTTAATCTCTGTAAATTGCTAACTGTGGTAGGATGTTGTATGTTGGATGTCGACCCTACATAAAAATAAATATAAATTTATATAAGATTGTGTTCACTTTCAAATCAAATATATATATATATATATATAGATATAGATATAGATATAGATATATACTCAAGTATTATAAAGTAAATTATAAACATATAAAAAAATTATTTACTCACCAATAGTTTGCTCCACATTTGTCATTTCCTCGTCACCTCCATATTCCTCACTTCTTTCATCAACGTGATCCTTGACTATTTGCATTCCTTCATCACCGCCATGTACATTCACATTCTTCCTTTCTTTGTCACCGCCATGTGCATTCACACTTTCAATTTCTTCGTCACCGCCATGTGCATTCACACTTTCAATTTCTTCGTCACCGCCATGTGCCTCCAAGTTTCTTTCCCTTTCTATTTTTTCTCTTAAATTTCTCATAGCAACACGGGACCTCTCTTTCCTTGCCTCTTCATCACCTCTAGTGCGATCATATTTTTTTTTACGTTTCTTTTGGTTTCCCATGTTGAAAGAATTAAAAACCTAAAATCCAATGCATGAAAATATATGAGAATTGAGAGTAGGGCCCATTACAATAATGTTTTTATGGGAGCGAAATATTTGATACCAAAAGTAGGGCCCCTTACAATCTATTCTATGTATCAATCAGATATATAACTTGATCCCACAATGACTTCTATGTTCTCCTTCACATAATATATGCCATAAAAGCTATACTGTGACCCAAATGTAAGGACCTCAATTCCATAGATGTAATTTTTTTTTTAATACAAGGTCTCGTTCCTACCTTTACTCCTACTAAGTATAAGTTACAATGAGTAAATTTTCCCAACAATTCAACACAATATAAATTATGCATGTTTAAGAAATATGATTAAGATTCCAAGGTTAAGTGATATATCACCATCAACCTAAACATATAAATAATTTTCTCTAAGTATAATTATATATGTAAGTTTCTCTATGCCCCATATATAATTATATTTCATGGATATACAATCATGTTCTTCATGCCCAATTATATATACATATGCGTCCTTATGCATGGATATATATGTATATAATCAAGTTCCTATATGCATAATATCAAAAAAATACTTATGTAAAAATTGATGTAAACATTCAAATATATAATCAAAGGTGTGTAAATCCCCTATCTTATACCAATATGCACATGTACTAACATACCGTGTATCTCTTGGAAGGGATAGGCCTGAAAAACCCTCGTCTGAAAACAGAAACGCTCGGCTGAGAAAAACCTCGACTGAAAATAGAAGCTCGGCTGAAATATCCTCGGATGAAATAATTTGGAAAAGTATCTCGGCCGAGAGATTATATATACACCTCTCGGTCGAGAAATATGGGCATATCGTCCGAATATCACGGGAATAAAATATTTAATGTGTCGGCCCCTAAAAGATTCTCGGGGCATTATGTAACATAACTCTCGGGCGAAAAGTGTTATAAACTCTAGGACGAGAGTTAAAAGTATCTTTCAGCAGAGAGTTTTCGTTAACTCTAGGTTAATTTTGGAGCGGGAAAACTTCTCGCTTGAGAAATTTTAAATCTCTCGCCCGAGATATTTTCTGGGCCGAGAGTTTTTGGTCAACAATTCCAGAACCATGTCTACAGAATTCAGAAGTGTGTCACTTTAACAAGGTCGGACCACTGCAAAACATGAGAATTACATGTCGGAGTTTATACCAGTAGATTCATCATTCAATCTAATTTCTAGTAATATAATTTTTTTTCGATTTCATTTAGGATTACTATTTTTTTCTATTTTTTTACTAAACTTTATCATTAAAAAATTAAGTGATTGAAAAATCAGTCACAATGAAAATTCAATATCATCACAATGACGAAGCCAAAAAAATTAAAAAAAATACAAGGATGTTCCTTGAAGTACCCTCTTCAATGGATTGGTTTTAGTTTGTTTGTTAAGAATCACATTTGAAAGAAAATGTGAAGACAAAAACATGTGTCGATAATGCACCATTTTATGAACATACGTTGTTTCAATAAATAATTTAAAATAGCTCCCAAGTCTTAAAAGACTCAAAATATAGTCCAGGATCCAGTGTAGTGTGTGTAGATTATGAGCCTACAATTGTTTTCCCTAAAATGAATAACCATCTATCAAAAAACCGTCGTCAACACAGGTCACTCATTATCCATACCTACAATTTTCAAGTATATGTCGTATGTTGACAACAAATTTGTCCCATGATATGTCCATAAAAAATTTTAAAAAAAATACGAGTAGAAAGCTAATTCAATCCTATAAAACCTTTGTGTTTACCTCAAGTTGAGATTCCTAAGGGAGATATGGGTTTGAATAGGTCGAAGTTGAAAAACATAAAATTTCGCAGTTTTTTTTGTCAAAAACAAGCCAAAATTGTTTCCCAACTTCATGTTTTCACCCAATAATAATATTATTAATGGGCGAGCACACAAAGTTTCTCCCCAAAACTGTTGCAACGAGGCCGCGCTAGCAGGGAAAAAACATTCCCGCGCACGCGCCTAAGGTAGTGCATGCATGCCATTAGGTGTGTGCCATTACGTGTGCGGACAAATACGTGCGCGCGCCCTTGTTGAGGTATTAAAAAAAAATAAACACGATTTCTTTTCATTGTGTCCATTCTGGCCGAACATGAATCAACCACCGCGTGCACAGAGTTACAGCCAACCAAGTGCACCATTTCCATTCAAAAACCATCTTCATCCATCCACCAATTGCATTGGATAGGTAAATGCCATTGTTTTTTTCATTTTGTTCATTGCTTTTGTCATTTTATTCATTGTTTTTGTCATTTTATTCATTTTTGTTTGTTTATTAAATTTGTAATAATCCCCAAATTATTACAATAATAGACAATTTCTCAATTGCAGAGTGTAAACCCACACAATGAATGAACAAAATGTTAACATGGAGTCCGGTGGAACAATGAAAACCCTCAAGAAAATCCAAATGCCCAAGAAAATCAAAACCCCCAACCAAATTTTGACCAAGATGACTTGAACCATTATGTAAATGAGATGAGAGTGCACACTCGAGAACTAAGAAACACAGGGGAACCATCTAGAGTGTCCCTTGCCAACTTAATTGAGAGCTCAATTGACTCCATCATCCATGCACATCGCCAATTGACTGACATGATTGAATATAGAGCTAGGATGCGGGAGTATTATTCAACAGGCATTTCCAAAGAGGAAATAAAAGATTTGAATTTACAAAGGCCCAATTGTATAGTATGTTCACCAATCCAAGAACACAACAACCACCGAACATTAAAAAGCCACGTGTTTGCATGGATTGGTGTCATTTCCAACCATGGAGGGACAATTGGATGCAAAGGTGGTTCATAGTTTATGATAAACCTCCCTGCAATAATAGAGAGGTTCCATAGTACTTCCTTTCGAAACTATGGGCTGAGTTTTCCCTCGGTTTACATGTCAACTATTTTGACATAACCGAGTTCCAGGGTGCTAGGCGTGGCTCTATCCAAGATATATCTGCTACTAGGAGGAACCCATTTAGAGGACCACCAAATCCTGGGCGCAAGCCCAATCCTTCTCCCTAGCCGCCTTAGTTACCCCACAAACTTGATCAGATCGAGGACGCGATGAGGAGTGTTGCACGTGGACTGCTTAGAAACACTGCCTTTGTAGCAACTACTACAGTGGAGAGACAGTCTAACCCTGATAGAGATGCAAGTGCAGGGCCTTCCCCAGATTCAAGATAGACCTATGACCAGTGGTAGCCATCTTGGACCTTCTAGTTCCATGGGGACAGTGCCACATCTTTTTCCCCATTGCAGGCACACTTTCCCTAGCCCAATCGAGGGTTGCTATATGGAGCAAGTTAGCACTATTTTTAATGTGTTTTCAATCATGACTTGATAATTTGTAAAGTAATTTTAAAGCATTTGTGCTTGACATAAACTATTATTTCAATGTACAACTATTTAGATTTGAGACACCATCATGGGAGAACGCAACATCTCCCAACCTGGATGCAGCAATGGCAGCTGCAACTGAGATTGTGGCACCTCACACAGAGGTATTTTCAGTACCCCATACAATATTGTTATTACTTATGGCATTTCTATTTTTATATTTATGACATACACGATGCTAGTTCGTACAATATTTTGTAATATTTTGATTGACTGAATAATTAATGGCTTAATATGTTCATAACATGCATGCGTTTTGGTGTCCACAGGTATGCACATAGTACGATGGCCAGCCATCTCCTCCAGGGGTCGGCAGATCACCATATACACAGGTACAGTGTATAGTTAAAAGCAAGCTTTTAATTTGAAATGTTACGACATACTATGGTTTAATTTGTTTTTTATTTACTAAACTATGATATTATAAATTTGTATGCAGGTGTCGCCAACAGCTGAAGGCACATGATGAAAAGGTGGGAGTTCTTAGAATGAAACTTGGTAATGAACGATTAATTTCTCATAAGATCCCTCTATGTTTCTTCTCCAGTGGAATCACAACCCATCCTGTGTTCTTTGCAACCATCTTTGATTGCTATATATTAAATTCTAACATTAATATTTTCATAGCTTTGAGTTCATCGTGGTAAGGCTACCACATCGTTCATACAAGCGTATTTACAACATTTACATGACTAGCCATTCATTAGTCGAGGCTTGGCCCTGAGATGCATATTTACAACATTTACACATGGTGTTATTTATTTTAGCTTACATGGATCAAACCCATTTACGATATGTACACAATTTGATACAACACATTCCATGTGTCAAAAACAAGGTATTACATGAATCTCCTCCGCTTTGGAATAACATTGGTTTCAATGCAGCTTAAGATCAAAACCAAACTAGGTACACCTTTTTCATGGCATCCTCTGTTTCCCACATAACATCATTGGGCCAAAGTGCTTCCAATTCACCTTTACCTATTCATTAAGAACATTAATTATTTTTATTTTTATTTTTAAATGGTGGAATCACATACAATCGATAACATAACTATTAACTCATTTTAATAGTCACGGGATTACCCCATAAACAATTAGTAAAATTGATGTTCTTGCATGAGAGAGACCATGAGTTGGCTGATAGGTGGAAATTCAAATATGGTATAAATAATCCGTCATCCACCATCAACCTAATTCACTTTGTCTCATTGTCACCGTCACCATATCTATCCTCACGTCCATTATTACCATCGTCATCATTGTTCTCATTGTCACCATTGTCGCCATCATGCTCATTTGAGTCTAGGCCATTTAGCCTCTTTGTTTATTGTGAAGAGGAATCCACAAGAAACATCGGATTTTTAAAGGCACCTCCCATTGCCAAACAAAACTGTGCCACCACTGATGTGTACAATAAGTGGAAGAGTCGGCAATAGACCAATAAGCATGACAAGTTTGTAATACTTATCTCTAAAATAACACTTGCAACATTCTCTAAAAAGTTAAAATAAATATATATTTTTTTCTAGAGAAAAAAATACCATTTTCTTGCTATGATTGTGAATCAAAGAAAATGTGAAAGTGACATCAAGTCCAATCTAGCTTCAAAACCCCCCCAAAACTAGTTACAATGTCAGCCATACTAGGCAATACATCAGTACTGATAATAATAACTACATATAATCCGCATAAATTATATTAATAGCCAAACAACAAAAATTCTGGAGAAATACTGAGCAAAACCCTAGTTTCCGAAATGGACCTAGAAGATGACACCTAGGCCATGGGACCGGAGGAGAGGGGCACCCCTAGAACTATCTCGATGTCCTGAATCCAACGTAGTCGACAGTTTTTCGATCCAATCCACGGTCATCATTCTATGGCTCGTTCCATCTAGCATCCAAAAGGCCTTCAGGGACACCCGTTGGAT
>BSBM01001530.1:13792500-13810000 GCA_027924585.1 Larix kaempferi
GAATAGATCTGCTGTTGTTTTCTTTTTTAAATTCATTTTTAACTGCACTCATGTCAAATTTGTAAAAAACATAGGTCGTTTATTTGGTCTATAACTTTTGATTGGTTTACCTATTTTGAGAACAGAACAGAACCCGTCCAAGAGTACAAGAATACCTACAAGCTAAAAAAGAAGTTTTTGATTATTTTCAGACCATGATATGGTGGACCGACACTTGACCATGTCGTTTTAAAGCTTCACTGACTTTCGTAATTTAAAAAATATATATAAAATTAACTTTTAAAATTTTGAAAAAATCGGCTCGCACAAGATTCGGCTGTTGCCTACGCCTCTACATATTTTTTCCTCATAAATTGACAATTTACATAACCAATAGGTGGACCAACAAAAACATGTGCATTGTTTTTTAAAGAAAAAATAACATACAAATCTTAAAATAATGACATTTTGGGCTGGTTATACCACTTTTCCATAGATAAAAGTTATATATTTTGGAAGGTCATCCGTTTTTCTATGTTTCATATTTTTACACGTTATTCGAAAAAGTTTTGTACGTACCTCTAATAATTCATTTTAATGATAATATTTTTGTTTTTCCAGCATCTCATTGCAACTAACGTGTCATAATTGGGTATCATTACCTTGCACTAGACCTAATTTTAACAATCGTAGTTGGTTATTATTATTATTATTATCAAGCCATATCAACGATTCAACCATATCAACCATGGTCAACAATGTGGTTGACTTTGGTTGGGGATGGTTAAGTATGGTTGAGCGTGGTTGATTTGGGTTGACCATGGTTGACTTTGGTTGACCATGGTTGACTATGGTCAACATTGGGTGACCATGGCTCACAATGGTTAACCATAGTTGGTTGTTGTTGTTGTTGTTGTTAACCAACCATGGTCAAACAAGGTCAACCATAGTCAACCATGGTCAGCCATATGGTTGACTTTGGTTCACTATGGTTGACTACCGTTAACCATAGTTGACTATTATGGACTTCGTTTAACTATGGTTGACTTTGGTTGGCCAAAATTGACTATGGTTGACTTTGGTTGGCCATAATTGACTATGGTTAACTATTGTGGACTTTGTTTAAATATAGTTGACTTTGACTGATTAATTGACTATGGTTGACTATAATTGCCCATGGTTGGCTAAGGGTGACTTTGTTTTGCCATAATTGACTAGTTAACCATGGTCAATCATAGTCGACCACTAATAATAATAATATTATTATTATTATTAGTAGTATTAGTATTATTATTACTAAGAAAACATTATTAACCATGGAAAACCATAGTCAACTATGGTCAACCATATGGTTGACTTTGTTTGACGAGGGTTGACCATGGTTGACGATGGTTGACTATGGTCAACCATGGTTAACTTTGGTTGACCATTACTGAATATGTTTGACCATGTTTGGCTATTGTTGACCATGGTCAACCATAGTTAATAGATAACCATGGTTTATAATAATAATAATATTATTTTTAACAATCGTAGTCAATTATTGTTATTATTATTATTAACCAACCATACTCAACCATATGGTTGACTTTGGTTAATAATGGTTAACTATGGTTGAGTTGGGTTGACCAAGGTTGATTATGATTAAGTTTAGTTGACCATGCTTGAGTATGGTTGACCATTGATAACTTTGGGTTATCTTGGTTAACCATGGTTGACTATGGTTGGCATTAGTTGACCATGGTTGATTTTGGTTGACCATGGTTAGTTATTATTATTAACCAACTATAGTCAACCACTATAAACCATAGTTAACCATGGTCAACTATATGGTTGACTTTTCTTAACGATGGTTGACTATAGTTGACCATGGCTGATTATGGTCTACCTTGGTTGAATTTGGCTGACCATGCTCAACCATGGTTGACTATGGTTGAGTATGGCTAACCATGGTTGGTTATGGTTGACCATGGTTAGTTATGGTCAGCTTTGATTGGCCATGGTTGACTATGGTTAGATTTTGTTGGCCATGGAGACTATGGTTCACCATGGTTGAATATGGTTGTTTTTGGTTAAATATGGTTGACTTTGGTTTACGACGATCAACTGTGGTTGACTAATTTACTATGGTTGAATATGGTTGACTTTGGTTGACCATATTTAAATATGGTTGACTTTGTTTGAGTGTGGTTGACTAATTCACTTTGGTCAATTGTGGTTGACTATGATTTACCATAGTTGAATGTGTATGGTTGACCATGGTTAACCATGGTTAAATTTGTTTGACTTTGGTTGACCATGGTTGATTATGGTTGAGCATGGTTTGACTTTGGGCTAACCATAGTTGAATTCTGTTAACTATGGTTGAATTTCTTACTATGGTTGAATTTCTTACTTTGGTCAAATTTTGGTTGACTATGGTTGATATACATCGACCGACGTATATAAGCCATATTAATTAATTAATATGACTTGCTAGTTGACAGTCGACCTATTGGTTAGGTTTGGTGAATTATTATTATTAATATAATAATGAAAAATAATATTATGGCCACGCAATTAATAATATTAATTAAATAATAATAAATATATTAATTAACTATCATGGTTAACCATAGTTGACTATTGTTGACCTTGGTTGACTTTTGTTAACGATGGTTGACTATGGTTGACTTTTGGATAGATTTAGTTAACTATGGTTGACCATGGCTTACTATGGTTGATCATGCTTGACTTTCGTTAACCATGGTTGAATTTGGCTGACCATATTTGATTTTTGTTGACTTTTGGTTGACCATGGTTGACTTTGGTTGAACATGGTTGAATTTGGATGACCATGGATACCTTTGCTTGACTTTGGTTTTCCATGGTTATGGTTGGCTATCGTTGACCATGGTCGACTTTGGTTGACTTTTGGTTAACTTTGGTTAACTATGGTTGGGCATGGTGGACTATAGTTGACTACGCTTGACCATAGTTGACCATGGTCAACCATGGTTAAACATGGTTAGTCAACCATGGTGGAGCATGGTTGACCAAGCATGGCCATCCATGGTAAACCATGTTTGACCATTGTTGAATCAACCATAGTCAACCATAAAAAACCATGGTCAACCATAGTCAAATACAAAGAGAGATTAGTCAGCCATAGTCCACCATTGTCAACCATGAACAAATTAGAAAGAAATTAAGATTATTTATATGTTTGACCATGGTCCACCATGGTTTACTATGGTTGACTAATATTACTTTGTATTTGATTATGGTTGACCATGGTTGACCATCGTTAACCATGGTTGACAATGGATATTTATGGTTGACATTGGTTGACCATGGTTGACTTTGCTTGTCCATGGTTGGATTTGGTTAACTTGTCTATGGTTGGATTTGATTAACTTGTCTATGGTTTACCATGATTGATTATGGTTGACCATGGTTGAATTTGGTTGACCATGGGTGACTTTGGTTGACCATGGTATACTTTGGTTGACTTTGATTGACTATAGTTGACTTTAGTTGACCATGGGTTATTATGGTTGGCTATGGTTGCTCATGGTTGAGTGTGCTTGATAATGGTTGACCATGGTTGACTTTGGTCGATCATGGCCAACCATTAGTTGACTATGGTTGAGAATGGTTATCCATGGTTGACTATGTTTGACCATGGTTGACAATGGTTGACTTTTGTTAATCATAATTATCTTTGGTTGAAAATGGTTGACTTTAATTGACCATGGTTGACTCTAGTTTAATGTTGTTGACTTTGGTGACTATGGTTGACTTTAGTCGACAATGATTGAATCTGGTTAACTATGGTTGACTTTGGTTGACTATGGTTGACTATGGTTGAGAATGGTTGACTATAGTTGACTCTGGTTTACCATGGTTTAAATTAGTTGACTTTGGTTGACCTTTAGGTGGCTTTGGTTTACTTTGGCTGACCAAAGTTGACTTTCATTCACTTTTGGTTGGCCATGGTTGACATTGGTTGATCATGGTTGAATTTGTCTCACCATGGATGGATTTGGTTGAGTTTTGTTTACCATGGTTGACGTTGGTTGACTTTGGTTAACCTTTAGTTTACCATGGTTGATGTTAGTTGTCTTTGGTTGACCTTTAGTTGACTTTGGTTAGCCATAATTGAGCATGGTAAAGTATGGTTGACTTTAGATTATCATGGTTGACCATGGTTCACTTTTGGTTGTCTATGGTTGACCATAAACTTTTAGTTGTTTATGGTTGACTTTTGGTTATATGTGGTTAACTTTGGTTAACTTTGGTTTACTTTTGGTTGTCTATGGTTGATTTTTGGTTGTCTTTTGGTTGGATATGGTTGAATTTTGGTTGTCTATGGTTGTTCTTAGGTTGTTTATGGGTAACTTTGGTTGAATTTTGGTTATATATGGTTAACCATAAACTTTTGGTTGTTTATAGTTAACTTTGGTTGACCACTGTTGAGTCAACCATGGCCAACCAATGTGAGCCATGGCCAACCATAAACAACCATAGTTAACCATGGTCAACGATGGTCAACCATAAACAACCATAGTTAACCATGGTCAACGATGGTCAACCAATGTTAGCCATGTTCAACCATGGTCAACCATAGTTAGATAAAAAGAGAGATTAGTCAACCATAGTCAACCATAGTCGACTATGGTTGACCATGGTCCACCATGGTCAACCATGAACAAATTATAAATTAATTAAGATTATTTATATGTTTGACCATGGTTGACTATGGTTGACTATGGTTGACTAATCTCTCTTTGTATCTGACTATGGTTGGCCATTGTTGACATTGGTTGACCATCGTTGACCATGGTTAGCTATGGTTGTTTATGGATTGACATTGGTTGACCATGGTTGAATTTGGTTGATGATGTTTGAATTTTCGTTTACCATGGTTGACTTTGGTTTACCATGGTTGAATTTGGTTGAACTTTGATTAACTATGGTTGAGCACCATTGTGTTTTTTTTACCATGGTTGACTTTGCTTGGCCATGGTTGGATTTTGTTGACTTGTCTATGGTTGACCATGGTTGACAATTGTTGAATTTGGTTGATAATGGTTGAATTTGGTTGACCATGGGTGATTTTGGTTGACTTTGATCGACCATGGTTAACCTATGTTGAACATGGGTTACTATGGTTGACCATGGTTGAGCTCATGGTTAACTATGCTTGATAATGGTTGACCATGGTTGACTTTGGTAAATCATGGCTAACCATTAGTTGACTATGGTTGAGAATGGTTGTCCATGGTTGATTATGTTTGACCATGGTCAAATTTTGGCAATCATAGTTGACTTGTTAACCATGGTTGACTTTCGTTGAACATGGTTGACTTTAGTTTACCATTGTTGACATTGGTCAACCATGGTTGACTTTAATTGACAATGATGGACTTTGATTAACTATGGTTGAATTTGGTTGACCATGGTTGAGCATGGTTGACTATAGTTGACTCTCGTTTGCCATGGTTTACATTAGTTGACTTCGATTAACCTTTAGTTGACTTTGGTTAACCATGGTTGAATTTTGGTTAACCATTAGTTGACTTTTGGTTAACCTTTAGTTCACTTTGGTTAAACTTTAGTTGACTTTTGGTTAACCATGGTTGACATTGGTTGATCATGGTTGAATTTGCATGACCATGGATGGTTTTGGTTGAGTTTGGTTTACAATAGTTGTCGTTAGATGACTTTGGTTAACCTTTAGTTTACCATGGTTGACCTTTAGTTGACTTTGGTTTGACATGGTTGACCATGGTAAAGTATGGTTGAATTTAGTTGATCATGGTTGACCATGGTCGACTTTTGGTTATTTATGGTTGACCATGGTTAACTATGGTTGATGGTTGATGGTTTATTATTGTTATTCACGGTTGACTGTGGTTGTTCATGGTTTATGATGGATGTTCATGGTTTATCGTGGATCACCAATGATGTATGACTGAGGGTGACTTAATATGGGTACATGATTGACAATGATTGATAATGTTTGAATAATATTGACTATGGTAAACCATATTTAGATTAGGTCAAGTCAACTTGAATATTTTTTACTTATGTTGGCTATGTTTGACTATAGTTGATGTTGTTGACCGTAGTTAATTATAGTTTATCATGGTTTCTTATGTTTGAATATGATTGACCATAGTTAAGTATAGTCGACATTTATTTACTGTTGTTGACCATTGTTAAAGATGTATAACCATATTTGACTATGATTGAGGATATTTGACCATGGTTGATTTCATGTTTGATTATGTAGCATTCCAATTCAGTAATGGTTATGTCACCTTGTTTTAATGTATTGTGATGTTTATTAATAAATGTTAATCAATATTATTCTTCTTATAGTTATTAATAGTATTATTAATTTTATTAATTATATTGACTTTGATAGATGTAATTTTATCAAATTTCATCCATACCACTAAATTTGTTTTTTCTCTAATGTATACTTTTATGTTAGTTTTATTATTATATTATCATATATTATTCATCAAGTAAGAATGTTTTATTATTTTAATGTAATTATCTTCAATTATTTTTAATGTGGTATTTATTAATGTATACTTTTATGTTAGTTTTATTATTATATTATCATATATTATTTATCAAGTAAGAATGTTTTATTATTTTAATGTAATTATCTTCAATTCTTTTTAATGTAGTATTTATTAAGAGATTGAAACCTTCTTTTTTTTCAAATGTATTTGATATCTTATTATTTAACTAATAAGTGAGTAATAAACTAAAATGATGTATGCATTGAATCAATTGGCTTGCATTATATCATTTATTAATATAAATTCATTTAATATAATGTGTTAAAATATGTCTAAAACTTTAGACAAATCAAATCTTAAACATAATTTTTATTGTCTCACTACAATTATATTTCACCTTTTTTTTTTAAATTCAAGTATAGCAATGATCAACTCAATACAAACCAAAGTAATAAATGTATATTCAAATCAATACATGTTAAATTTAATATTAAATAAATAAAATTAGCAACAAAGCTCCCTATTAAAAATGTTAAATAATGTAATACTTTAAAGATGTTTAAATATAGTAGTTGTGTATAAAATAAAAGCTTGGCTTGATTGGTGATGAAAGTAACCTCTCCAATGCTACAAGAGAAAGACCTTGTAATAGGGGGAGAGAGAGAACGTGGAATAAAAATGACCACGTCTTCTATGAGATAAAGGGACAACCAATTGCAAAGCAGTGCTCGGCTTTCACTCACATTGGATTTCAGTTTCAAAATATATGCTTTGATACTAACCTCTCTAACCTTCAAGATCCCCAAAACTACATTAAGCTAGAGACGCTCCTCTATAAGCCTTCTTAAAGTCCAATAGACCAAGTTTGGTATAGTGGACATTAAAGATCATCATCATCATCAAAAGGTATTTTAATTATATTTGTTTTTTATATATATTTTATAGTGTTTTTTTTAGGATTATAGATTTAGAGAGGCAATAGAATATGTATAAATTTTCATAGAGAAAAATATCCTTTGTTCCATAAACAAATAATTTTATACACTTATTTTTAAATAAACATTTAAAAATATTTAATATAATAAAAAGTTATATAACTTTAAATGGAGTGATGCGAAATTGCCAACATGGTTTTGAGATGCAATTTAACATGGGTTATCATCTTTGCACATTTGATATGGCAATGTTCTTCGTAAGAAGTTATTAGGGTATAATATTGAGTAAATATGAACTTCATGCCCAGTTATATCTATGTATATGATAATATTTTTTTCTTATAAAACAATTTTTTTTATATAGCCACTCACATCACTTTTTCCAACTCCAACACGTGCTTCACCGCCGTAAAATAATGCCAAGTTCAAGAATGAAGTGACTAACAACTCTGGTTAATATTAATATAATATAAAAATTAACTTATAATATAAATTATTCTTCATTAAAAATTATAATATAAATTATTCTTCCTAAAACGAAGGTCTTCTTTGATTTTCTCTTATATAGTACTAACTCCGGTTACCGGACAGATCCATGGCATTTAATAGCTTCCGGTGGTAAAATCCCATTTTCGTTCACCGAGTAGTTGAGGTTCGAGGTTTAATTTATTGTTGTTGCAGTCTGACCAAATACGAGAAACCGACTCGATTGGTTTCTGTGTCGATTTTAATGCCAAGACATGCTTCCTTGTGCACACTCCCTCCAAGGTAGCTAAAGCCGTCGATCCCAGGGGCCAGCATTAAACCAATGTACAAAGGATGACAACATCACGCCGTCCCCTCTTGGGGTACAAAATTTAAGACAAACGCCATCAGTCCAGAGCCAATTTTAACTTTTTTATAAAAATTATTTTAATAAATAAAATCATAATCATATAAAACTTTATAGAAGAAAAAATTAAAATGCTATATGAGAATAATAATAGTAATAATACAACAAATATACACATGACAAATGTTTTTTTTGTTTTTTAATTATTTTTTTATTAATTTTTATTTATAATAAATAGGAATAACAGAAAAAATTTATCATATTAAAGCTTTTCTCAAATCAAAAATTAGAAATTTGTATTTCCAAAATTTAAAAATTATTTTTTATTTTTTAAAATATTTAGTTTAATATTCTATTTTTTATAAAACATTTGAAAACTATGAAAAAAATATTTTAGAAGTTGCATATTTATTAAAAAGTTAATTGAAATTGATTACAAACTCATTGCTATATACTCTCCCTTAGGCAAGTATAATAAAATAAGAATAATCAAGCATAAATCAATAAAATATAAATACGCTATTTAAAAAATTAATTATTTATATTTTTTTTATAAAATCTAAGAAATAATACATAATTATTATTTAAAAATAATCTTTAACCTAAGAAATCCATTTATACATAATTATCTTAAAAATAATCGTTAACCTAGTAATTTCTTTAATAGCAAATTGTAAACATTAAATTATAGATGTAAGGCTTCCAATTAAATTGAGAAAATATATGAAATATTGTAAAGTGTGTTTTTACCCATGTATATATTTTTTCAATATACTTAGATTTTTTGGTTAAATTTCTTTAAAATGTAAATAATCTTTTAATTTAATTTTATTAATTACCAATGAATACTAAATAGTTTTCATTACTTTGTTTTACATTAAAAAAGGTGAAGTGCTTAAAACAAAACATGGTAAGTTTGGAAGTACTCGTAAACAACAAAGGTCTTTAGAGTGAGTATGTATGTTACTCGTAAACATACTCGTAGACAACAAAGGTCTTGAAGGGTCTTACTTTGCATGCCATAAATTGTAGTATATTTTTATGAATATTTTCAATAAAAATATATATGAAATTAAATATAATAGATAGAAATATAATATAAAAAGTTTTTTATTATATTCAAAAAGCTATTCTTTATGAATATTGTTTTATTTTTTTTAATTAAAAAAAGTTTTGAATAATTGTTAATTATTGAAATAAAAAAAATATAATATAGTTAAAATAAAATATGAATAGTTAAATATTCATATAATGAATAGTTAACGTTAAGCCATGTATTCATAATAAAAAAAAAAAAAGCATTTACAAGAAAACGTTAAAATGTGAACCTTTTACTGAACCCTAAAATGATTAACAATGTGAAGGAAGTCGAGCAAATATAGTATATAAGTTATTACACATGCTATGGACTTATGTTGATAGCAGAAACAAAATTATTCATAGCAAAAAAATTGATTGCCCAAAATAGCTACGTAGCTATTGTCTCAAACTCTTTGAGAGGATGGTATGTATATATAAAGGGTATTAAGGGTTGCAACAGGCCCGATGGTTTGTTTGAGCTTAGTTGTGAAACAAAATCAACTTATTTAATATTTAATAAACTTATAAGAGAAAACAATAAAATATAGATTTTATAACAGAAAACAAGATAAATGTGTATAAATTTTCAATGCATCAATGCATGGGCTTGATTTGGGAAGTGATAAGGTCATCTCTTCTTTTGCACTCAGGCCATTTGCAATTTTAAAGGTTGGGCTTCGATCTGGAAATAGTCCTAAAACAAATTCATCACATTTAGTAAACTTTTAACATAAAATACAATCATATGGCCATTACTCCATGGACAAAATACAACATTATTCTCTAATTCAATACCCAGATGAATGAAAAAATAATGCCTTGGACCCCCTAAAAACGAAATGTATGTAAATTAAAACAACAGTTAATAGGTTTTTCCAAATTGCCACGAGTAATAATCTTTCCAATCTATCAATGTATATACACATAATGCTCTTAAAATCAAGAACAATAATATTTTACATACACTGAAATAATGGTTCATGCTTTGCTATATTCATATCAAGCTGTTTGATATAAGGCAAAGGAATATTTTTTAAAATTATTAATATAATAATTTAAATATAAATTTATAAATTAATA
This sequence comes from Larix kaempferi, assembly GCA_027924585.1. Classification (NCBI taxonomy): domain Eukaryota; kingdom Viridiplantae; phylum Streptophyta; class Pinopsida; order Pinales; family Pinaceae; genus Larix; species Larix kaempferi. Next base: position 13,802,925 of record BSBM01001530.1, read on the forward strand.
AAAATGTTTATAAAAATATTAGATTAAACTTTTCATCTAATCTAAATAATACCAATCAATAACCCTAAAACTCTAAAATTCTTATATTAAACATTTCATCTAATCTAAATAATACCAATCCATAACCCTAAAACTCTAAAATTCTTATATTAAACTTTTCATCAAATCTTAATAATACTCATTTTGTAACCCTAAAAATAAAAAAATCTTAGGTTAATTTTTTTTATGTTTGCATAGCTTTTATCTTAGTGTAAATTGGTCGATCCTCTAAATAATAGCAGTTCCGTAACCCTAAAAATCTAAAAGTCTTACATTAATTTTTTTTTATATTTGAACAGATTTTTTCTTATAGGTTAAACTCAAGGATCCTCTAAATAATACCAGTTCTTGTAACCCTAAAACTGTAGAAATATTTCAATGAAATTTTTATCTCTGCAACTCTTTTATCTTAGGTTAAAGACGGTGATTTCCAAATCAACAAGAAAACGCATGTCCAGACCAAATGTTCGATGGAAACTGGCTGACCTAAACTCGGTGATTGTCAAATATTCATGTGAGTTCATTAATTGTACAACACGATATGCAGATAATGTTCAATATGCCATTGATTTGAAAGCAAATATTTATAGTTGAATTTCCATCTATATTACAAACTAATGTTGCAGAAAACAAAATGATACATACAGAGTTATCTGTAGTGTTGTCATAAGATTTGAACTAAGTGGGCGGTATGTGCAGAACTTCCTTCCTTTGGAATAGTCCATCCAGATATCCCCACAAGTTGTTGGTTGATTTTACATTTGTCACAATGTGCAATGCCAAGAGGAAGAAACTATAATATAGATAATAATATAAATACATACATTAACCAAATGTCAATTCTCCATTTTCCACCTGTTCACATTGACGCTCACGAAAATCCAAGATACGCTTTGGTTTCTAGTTATATAAATATGGCAGTCTCTGATTCAATTGTGATATATACTAACTAGAGTGATGAATTTTTTTTTCTCAAAGCACAAATTGAGGAAGATAAATAAATTACTAATTTTTTGACTTGATTTTATCTTCTAACTTGTTTGGCTAAAAAACATATTAACACCATAACTAGTTGAATGAAGTTATTGACCATTTTTTCACATTGGCTCTCTCGAAACATTTGCCAACATCAACTCTCATTATGTTTATTAAGTAAATTACTAGTTTGTTGATTTGATTTTATCCTTTAATTTGTTTAACTTGGATTCATACTCACTACATAACTAGCATTTGCCTCTAGTGATGCAAAATAATGTTATTGTATAAGTGTTTCCTATCAAGCTTGAAGATATGGACTCATACTCACTACATAACTAGCATTTGTCTATAATGGTGCAAAATAATGTCATTTTACAAGTGCCTCCTATCAAGCTTAAGACAACTAAAGAAACATTATTACCTATATATTATTTTTATGGTATAATTGGATTGGTTTGGGAATTTAAAACTTTTAGGTTGATAATAATTGTCTAATGTGTTTGCATAATAAAAGGATGTAAATGAATATACAATATCATAGCAATGTGAGAAACAAAGGAACAATAAAGGAATAATAGGAATAAACTTGAATTGTTTTAAATGACTAGATACCTATTTAGTGAAATCTGTTTACTAAATGGTGAGAAAATACACACACATTGCTTGGCACGGAGTTGCGAGTCTCTTTTGTTGTAGTACAATGGTATCATGATTGAAATAACATGACACGTAAGCTTGTCTTTGTGTGGAATTGTTTTGTATTTCATCTCTAGCCACACAAATTCTTATTTATATTTAATGAGCACCCATAACAATGCGAGAAATGAGGAACTAACAATAAAAGAATCATGGGATAACATTGAATTACTTCCCATTACTACATAACTATGTAGTGAAGTCCATGTACTAAATGGTGAAACATCATATAGATAGAAGCTTTCAAAATAAAACTTACAATTAAAATAGTTATTTATGATTCAAGGAAGGATAAATAGATTCTCAACACCCAAATGGAAAATAAAATGCCTTGGTAGGGTAGAATAGCAAGTCTCTTTAGCATGACTAAAAAAACATGACACCAAAGTGTTTGTTTCCATGTGTAATTGTTTTGTGTTTCATCTCTAGCCACAAGAATACTTATTTATGTTTCATGGGCACCCATTCTTTAGGAAAACATCTTTGAGTACAGTTCTCTCTTGTTGATAACATAGTCTATAATTCCCAAAGTTGTAAGTTGGATTCTCAAATGGATTGAGAGATTCTACAAATTATTTGATTGGAACATAGCTATATGGTTGATTTTTATTGGTCCAATATTGTTCCTGATCCTTTTTGGATGTCACCTAAAGCGGCACACCTCATCCTTGTTAGTTAAAGGTGAAGAAATTTTTAAACAAGTGTGATAGAAGGTTTAGCTAAATGGATGAGACAATAAGTTACGTATTGTAAAAAAAATCCAATGTCATTCCTCTGAGTATTTTCACACAAAGTAAAACACACTTTGTGTCAACATCCCCATCAATCTAACCAAACATAGAAATCCAACAAGGATTCCCTCTTACAAGCATCTTTCTCCGGTCCCTAATTTCATGAAGCAAACTTACAACATAAATTTTGCAAAGAATGGAAATATATGAATATATGTTTCCATACATGTACGTCCATGAAATTGGTCGATTTGGTTACACTGACATCTGAATTGTGAATAAAGTTGAAATTTGAGAGTCCTTTTGTAAACCAAGAATGAGATTATATATTTCCAAGTGGGTGTCTCCTTGCTCTTTTATGAAGACTGAGCACACTTGCTAGATTTATCAATGAAGTGTTAGGAGAAATGTTATCAAGGGTGGGAAATCCTCAACTAAGAAAATACTTACAAGGAAAGTCTAATTAAAATAGAATTGAAACACCAATGTGCTAACATGCAAGATTGTCTAGGAGATCTTAAAATATTCACTAGGAAAGTAAATGGTGGATTAATATAGACATGTATATATATTTCTTAACTTTAAAATGCTTGTACTTCCTTTTTTTCTTGAAAAGGAATATTTCCTACCTCTAAATTATTGAAACATGATTGAACAATCATAGTCCAAACATTGGAAAAGAATTAGAAATTATGTGTACATCAGGTACAAAGACATTGCAAGATGGAAACCTTGTGTAAAATACAATGCATTCATTAAAGAAAATGTCTAGACATTTGCACTTGTACTTGTATTTGCATTGAGACAAAAAAAAAGGAGCTAAAAAAAAACTCATCTTATTGGATGAAATCATAAATTATTTTTCCTATTATGGATTGCATTTTATGTGGAAGACTAGTTGTAGATGGTTTAGAAAAATAAGGATGGAACATATTCATTAGGAGATACAATCACTCAGATACACAGCAAGCTACTATTGCAGCTAAAATAACCCAAATATTTGTGTAAAATCAATTATAATCAACCATCAAATCAATATAGTGCAATATTGGTTGAAAATAGAATGATTACAAGAATTCATAGATGATTTGGCTATTTCATGGGAATTAGTAAAATAGTAAGATATAGTGAATGGTCTTTAACAATGTAGTGGAAAATGATTACATACGATCTTTTAACTTGATTGGGTCATGTTTTGACATCTATTTTCCTACCCTGTCGATCTTTTTGTCTTCCATATACTCACTTTTGCATCCTATATTCACCATTGTCATACATATCTAGCCATTGCATAGATCACAACTATAAAAGGTATTCTTGGAATTATACAAGGATTTTCTAGTTTATATTTAAACATAAAAGACTATTATTAATATTTTGCTTAGGTCTTGTTAATGTTGGGATCGACATCTATTTGCATTTGGAGTTTCAACAAGGTTTCTTTGCATCTATACCAAAGCATTTTACAACCTTGAGGAATTCCAAATTATCTTAGGTATAAGCGTAACCATGGGCACATGTTGTTAAGACATCAATAGCTCCACATGAGTGTCAAAACCATTTTTCAAGAAACCAAGAATGTACTTAATGCAATACAACTAAAGATACTAGTTGTTGTGAAGGATTGTGAGATCAGTTGATAGATTCTCTACCTTCAAACCATAACAACCACAAAAGTAACTACTACAAGATCACTAATTGTGTAGCACATTCATTGTTATATCCAACTAATGAAGGATGCCATGATCACACCAGTTGCAGTTTAAAATGAATTAAAAATAGAGAACAACAACAGATCTATTAAAAAATTATATATTTGGAATCTACACACAGAGCTCAACAAGTGTGTGCAATTTCATCTGTAGTGCACTCGTGGAGCTTATGCAGAACTAGCTGTGAAAAATAGGAAGTTGCAGCGTTTGATGTGTTCTGCCATAAATCATAGATAAATCAGACCGAGCCTAAAGGTGCAGTCCAAAGCTAATTCCAAGCCTCCAAGGGTGCCAAAAATAATTTGAATTTAGACATGCGTGCGCGCACAGAAGCGCGCAGGCGTTATAGCGCGCACGTGTTATAGCGTGCGCACACGCTTCTGTGCGCGCACGCATTGTTGTTTTACATGTTTATTTTTTATCTATCTATCCCTAACAAGCCCCCCCCCCCCCCACTATCTATAACCCACCCCTATTCCCTTCCTATCCACCCAATTCCCCCCCCCCTCTATTCCACAAGGGTATCCATTGCACTAGATGTATCCAAGTCTTAGGGACTTAGGGAATTGGACTTGGTCAAGGGAGGATACCTAAGATTCAAGCCTTAAAGGAATCTTATATCCATCTAGAGCTAAGAAGGTTACCTCCACCAACTAGACATGGCCTCTTGAGGTATCATTGTATTGTGATTGAGGATGGAAGTGCCATTATATGGTTTTGAACTTAGTATCTATGTGTCTTAGGGCATTGGAAATGGTTTTTCCAGGGAAGAAGTAATCTAGCCATCAAATACTAAGAAGGTTTTCTCAACCAAGGCCCATCATGTGGTTATCATCATCATCATCATCATCATCATCATCATCATCATCATCATCATCTTCATAATCATCATCATCATCATCATCATTGTCATCACCATCGTCATCATCATCATCGTCATCGTCATCACCATCTTCATCATCATCATCATCATCATCGTTTTGGTCATCATCCCCACCACCACCACCACCACCATCATAATCATCTTCGTCATCATCATCTTCATCATCAACATCTTCATCATCTTCATCATCATCGTTGTCATCGTCATCACCGTCATCTTCATGGTCTTCATCATCATCATCTTTATCTCCATCATCATAATCTTTATCTCCATCATCATCATCGTCATCATATTCATCATCATCATCATCATCATCATCATCATCATCCTCATCATCATCATCGTCCTCATCTTCATCATCGTCGTCATCTTCATCATCATCATCCTCATCATCATCTTCATTATCATCATCATCATTGTCATCGTCGTCATCGTCTTCATCATCACCATCAACATCATCGTCATCGTCATCGTCATCACCCTCTTCCTCCTCCTCAGCATCATCATCATCATCTTCTTCATCATCATCATCATCATCTTCTTCTTCTTCATCATCATCATCATCTTCATAGCCATCACCATCTTCATCATCATCATCGTTGTCGTCGCCATCACCACAACCACCACCACCACCATCATCATCATCATCATCATCGTCATCGTCTTCTTCTTCTTCATCATCATCATCATCTTCATCGCCATCACCATCTTCATCATCATCATCATCGTTGTCGTCGCCATCACCACAACCACCACCATCATCAGCATCATCATCTTCACCATCATCATCATCATCATCATCATCATCACCATCGTTGTCGTTGTCTTCATCATCATCATCATCATCATCATCATCATCATCATCTTCTTCATCACCATCATCTTCATCTTCATCATCATCATCGTCATCTTCATCATCACCATCATCCTCATCACCATATTCATCATCATCGTCGTCGTCGTCATCGCCCTCTTCCTCATCAACATCTTCATCATTGTCATCTTCTTCATCATCAGCATTATCATCATCATCATCATAATCATCTTCATCATCTTCATCATCATCATTGTCATCATCATCACCATCATCTCCATCGTTTCATCATCATCATCATCATCATCATCATCATCATCATCATCGCCATCATCATCATCGTTATCATCATCATCATCATCTTCATCATCTTCATCATCATCATTGTCATCATCATCACCATCATCTTCATCGTTTCATCATCATCATCTTCATCGTCATCATCGCCATCATCATGATCGTTATCATCATCATTATCATCATCTTCATCTTCAACATCATCATCATCATCATCACTGTCATCATCACCGTCTTCATCATCTTCATCATCATCTTCATCATCATCTTCATCACCATCTTCATCATCGTCGTCGTCATCGTCATCACCCTCTTCCTCATCACCATCTTCATCATCACGAAGATAAAGATGATGGTGATGAAGATGATGAAAATGATGATGATGATGATGATTAAGAAGACCACGACGATGATGATGATGATGATGACGAAGATGATGATGATGATGATGATGATGAGGATGACGACGATGATGATGGTGATGACGATGAAGGTGATGATGATGATGATGAAACAATGAAGATGGTTATGATGACGACAACGATGATGATGATGATGATGATGATGATGATGCTGATGATGCTGATGATGATTAAGATGATGATGATGAAGATGGTGGTGGTGGTGGTGGTGGTGGTGGCGATGACAACGATGATGATGATGATGATGATGATGATGGTGATGACTATGAAGATGATGATGATGAAAAATAAGATGATGATGATGAAGATCATAGTGAAGATGTTTTTGTTGATTATGATGATGATGAGGAGGAGGAGGAGGAGGAGGAAGAGGGTGATGGCGATGACGATGATGATGATGGTGATGATGAAGACGATGATGATGATGATAATGATGATGATGATGGTGATGATGAAGACGACGACGATGATGATGATGATGATGATGATGAAAATGAAGATGAT